>JAGVSL010000145.1:0-600000 GCA_022494535.1 Himalopsyche phryganea | reverse complement strand
TATCAAAGTATTCAGTTCTAAAAAAGTTCGATCGTCAGAACTATTCCAGCCTATAATTTGAACGCGGACGTTAAGCCGAAATATCTACCAACTAACTAATAAAATGTTGTAGAATTAAATTCTTTGATATTCCATCATATGATAATGGAGTGCTACCAAGTAAATGCCAATTCAATCAATGAAACCATAACTTTTATCAATAACATAACAAGAATATTTTTTTCTACTCTTCGCGTCGGTCGTACGAGACGCCAGTTGCAGGAGGGAATACAGAAGAGGGAATATTATAGAGAGAAGAAAAATCATCGCAAACACCACATGCAAATATTATAAAAATCTCAAATACTAAATTCAAAAAATTTTACTTGATATTTACTTTACTGGAACATGAACCCAGATTTTCTTTATCGTTAGGATACAGCTTCTAGAGTCTAGAATCATAGAGACGTCGCCTTATTGAAGCAGCTCTAAAGGCTTCCTGACGCATTGCAAACGATGATCTCTTTCTAATCGTCGTCATCCTACATCCTTACGTATATCTAAAACAAAGCTTCCAAGAGATTTTTTTCACAATAATTACGAAACAAAATTTTGTTTTACGCCATTCAGACTGAGTTGGGCTACCCTTACAACGACTTTTTCCAAACATATATTCACGAAGGCTATACGAAATTCTACATTATCCGTACTTTTGCGCATAATGTGTAGCATTTTCCTTTTATCACCACACCCTTTTCCGAGTGGATGCGAATGATGAGGGAAAAATGTCGCATTTTCCTTTTACTCTTTTCTCGTGGAGAATTTATCTTGTAAGGGAGACGCCCATTTTCCACGAAAAGAAAATGTGTGATAGGCTGAATGGAACGGATAACATTTTCCCCTCACATGTATGAAAAAAAAAACATATATTATTCCTCCCACAAACGTGTATCTACACAGCAGCGCCCCCGTATGGATGGATAAAAGATTCAAAAACTGGATTATGTTAAGAAATTTTTAAGAAAGTTTTAATATCTTAAATATAAATATAATTAATTATATAAATTTTTGGAATAATAAAATACAAACATTTTTTTATAAATTTGAGAAATTTAGTAATAAAATATTTTTTTTTTAAATTTATTTTTCAATATGAAATTAATTATTCTTATTTTAATTTGAAAGCACATTATATTTACTAAGTGGAGACAATCCAAATTAGGTTTTCTGTGATTTCATAAAATATCTATTATTTAAAAAAAAGATTATAATTATACTTACATAAAAATATGCACCACTAGAATACTTTCACTGGAAATATTTCATTATGACTTGATAGTTTAAAATTAATAAATCAACCTTGGTAGTTTATATTTAGTAGGAAAATGTTAAAATGATTATTTAGTAAATCTCTCTTTGTACAAATATTTTTTCTGGTATTTGAACTTCAGACTAACTTAATCAAAGTAACTCAAACTAACTGTTCGAGTTCATTCGTGTGCTCGAATGCCTTAAGATTCCGAAAGGCGAAACCCGGGTCGTTAGTGACGAAATACATACAAAATCTCAACAATTCAAAAAAAAAACACAATTTGTTTTATAGTACTTCCCATTTTTTTTATGAAGATCAGGACTGGTTTCACTCATTGTTAGCATTATCAAGTTGTTTTTAAACATAATACTTTTTCGCCAAAAAATCTTGACAGTTATAACTTTAAAAGTGATATTGATATATTTTATGAAAAAAAATGAATCATTCAAATTTGGACAATTTCACATAAAAAGATCATGTTTAACCATGTTTTTTTTGCATATTCATGCCTTTCAAATACGAATAATTTCTACTGAGTCGTTAGTTACAAAATAAAAAAAAATTCAAACAATAACCCACATTATAAATTATGAATAATAAAAATTAGTTGGGCTAGTTCACGAAAGATGTACCCAAGAAGTATTTATTTTCCTAACAATAATAAGTGGAACGTAATATCTTTACATCGTGCGTACTTCGTAATGACCTTTTGAAGAAATAAGCATTAAAATACCTCGTATTTTGGAAAATGTTAATCCTCTACAGCGAATTTTCTCAATTTAGTCGCAAAACCTTTGCATCCGCTCGAGCATTTCAAATCTCCGTTGATATTTTATTTTTCCATTCATGTTGAATTTCATGCGAAAATCCCTCGGAGATAAAGACTAGGCGAGGGGGGCTTAGAGGCGCAATCAATATATGATTACTAAATCAAATAAATTCCGCCTGATAATCACCAATCCCGTAGCTCCACTCTTTAGTACATAAAAAGATTATGTTCCCTGTATTTTCCCGTATATTTATACCATACTTTCGTACCTTATTTTAAAATCAACTTAAATAAGCATTTTCGTTTCAAGATTCATAGGTTTTAAAATATATAATAAAAACTTGCATAACATACATATTCTCTACATTTTATTAACATAACACGACTGTTTTCGCTGAGGCAATATGCATTTAAATAATAGATAAAAAAACCAAGGTATTAGTATAATAATTATAATAGATTGCATTTACATTTTTTGTAAGTAAGCTTAGATGGAAGAATATCAATACTCAAATTATAATAAATAATATGATTGGTTGAAAAATAGTAATGTGCTAAGATAAAAGTCAAATAGCTGAATCAATATTTGACAATATTTGTAGAACTAAATACACATTTTTCACTGTGAGTTCTACAAAGTAAATATAAATCCAATAAATAAAATTCACTTATTTCAATAATAAAGTTGATCCCTGTGGCCTAGTGGTAAGAGCTTTGCCCTAGCGATCAGGTGGTTCAAGCCCCAGGAAGGTCAATATAAAGTTTAGATTTTTATCAATTTAAATTTGTAATCTTGGACACGAGTGACATACAAATTCTCATCGGGTTTATCTCGTATGATTTTCCAATTTTCAAAATATTTGTCGCATTGGCTATCAGTTGTAATGCCAGATATGTAAAACTAAAAAAATATGTCAACACAACAAAAAGTTCTATTGTTGCATTCTTTTTGAAAAATTCTGTAATCTAAAAAAACAAATGCTTGCATGATTTTGACATTTCATATCTTTTACTACACTTTTGTCGAGTAAAATTGATAGTTTCAAATTTTAGTAAAATCAAATAGAAAAAACGAATAGTATGCTGGTTTATATCACATTCATTCAATGTCAATTTGACAATACACTTAGTATTAAATTGAATGTAAGTAAATATCGATTCAATCGATAATGCATCTAATTATCGAAATAAAATATATTTTTAAATAAAAATTCATCGAAGTGCAAATGAAGAAGATGTGTTAGCTATTTTGTTATAAATGAATCAGGATTTTAGGGCAAAGTGTTTGAAAACAATATTTGAAGAACCGTTTAGTCCTAAATATGTACACACGTAAAGTCTAATATTGAAAATCCTTTTTTAATTAATTGCGTTGATTTGAAATCGACGAAGCATTATACAATATATTAAATAAAAAAATTGCTAAGGAGTGTAAAAAATGGCGCTAGCAAAGAAGTTTGGCAATAACCCAGCCTCATATTAATATTGCGCCACTTGCAGGAACAACTCAACCCAGCTGAACTTTCGACGCCTGTATATATTATTATACTTGCACGAAAACTTTCTCGGGAACCTTTCATAATAACGCCTTGTCAATGTGAAAATGTGCGCATTACATTTTTTTCAATCTAAAAAAAATACGTCAAAATCGTAGAATTTCGACATACTTTTCTATCCATATTTTATTTACTTTCTTGTTTCATATTCATGAAATAATATCATACGGTGAAAAGATTGTTGCTATGGTAACAGCTATTTTGAATTAGAAATTGAGCTTGCATGTGATAGTTTCGAGGGTTCATATATAAATAATGCAAAATATCAACACAGGACAATCTAAGTTTGACCATTTATTTGAAAACAGAAGAGACGCTGAAATAGATGTACATATAAAAACGATAAATGTAGTCATATGTTTCATTATATTTATGATCTATTCAAATAATATCTATTACTTACTTTTCAAATCATTAACACTCAGTTGAATGTTATTTTAATATTTTTTTTATGAATTCTTTGACATTCATGGTCGATTCGCAGTATTATTACCTCGTATTAATTTTATTGTAATATTTTTATCACCGATTCGTAAAAGCTATTGACCTTTACCCTAATCGGTTGGGCGGTCAATGGTACGAATCTCCAAACAAATGCTTTCATTCAACGATCTTTAAATCGATTTACAGATTTGTAAGCAATGTTTACACGTTCGCAGGAAAGATCAAAGGAAAAAGAGGAAAAGGGTTCCAGCTCGCTGGAGTGACCAGGTGAAATACTTAGCAGTGAAGTGTAGGACTGAGTGGCGAAGAATCATCAAAGGAAATGGGATTGTTGCACGACGCCCACACGTGAGGAATACGACTAAGAAGAAGATGAATCCAACTGTAAAAGTAGATGTTAAAAGACTAATTAACTAACTACTAGCCTAATCCTTCTATTCATTTATATGCTAAATCAGTTGAGTGTCTGCTGGTCTAGCATATAAAATCTTCGTTAAAAATATCATTTATTGAGTTGCTTAATTAGGATTTCATATTGTAAACTGAAATGGTTTTAAAGAAGTATTAAATAATTTTATTATTTTTATTGGCAATGAAAAAATGTTATATTATTACTTGAACCACTATACTTTATTAGATTCAATATCAGACAGAAGAAAGTACAGCAAAGTTTGGCATCATCATAAATGAGAAATAAAATATCTCGTCCTTTGTTCTAACATTTTGAAGCATAAGTTTCTTTCGCTGATCTTCAAAAGCACCCGTGTAACTGCTACTAGTTATATGTATAGAAAAACTTTTTCCTATTTTTCATCTGCTATATTGAATATTAAAAATATTTGGTATGTGAGACACTATAGCATGAAAACAATACAGAAAACAGTAATACATAAAATGCTATAACATTCACATTCACATATATTAATCACATAGATTACAGTCGATCCCCAATTTATCTTTTCTCGCGTTCATCGTCTTTTAGAGGCATTTAAAAAACGATGAATCGGGAAACTATTTTTCTTCGGTGCAATACTGTTACCACATAATCTAAAAAAAGGAATAAATATACGAAAAATTCAATTTGAATGCTAGATATTATTGAGATGAATCAAGAAAAGGTCTACAGTCTCTACCAGACCAGAAAACCCAGGATTAAGTTGAGAAATATATTACCAACATTTTTTTCAATCAAGTCCGTTCCCAATGTGGAGCATATGGCCTCCTAATGGAGGTATCTTAACATAAGTTTTCTACGAGTACTACTTGTTATTCAGTTGCTCAAACTCTCTTTTTTTGAAGAGAGTAGGAATAGAAGAATATGGCTAGGAGAGGACTAGTGGTTAGCTTATCACTCTGGTTACGTCCCGTTTTTACGATTGGATGGATGGAAAGGAGTTTTAGGCATCACAAACATCAATTCCTACGAGTAGAAATCCATGAATCAATTGAAAAATCAAATTATGAAACTGTCCGTAACCGTAGCCAACGACGTTGAGCACTGCACCACGATCCAGAATGCCATATTAATTGGTACCTACTTAATTTTAGAGATGAGAGGAGTTGATATAACTAAATTTTCTGTAAATATTATATAAATCGCTAGGGTACAGCTTATACATCTAAACACTAGACACAGACACCCATAAATATCTGTTCAATCAATTCAAATTCAAAACCAATCAATTTACGAGTATTCGTGTCTCTTCTTCTGTTTGTATATTTTTACTATCCACTGTATGGAAGCAAAAATGTCTTTTTCCACACAACATTTGAATAATTTAAAGATAAAAATCATTTCGCAAATATTATAGCATCATTAAAACGAAATGAAAATATTTTTATGACTGCTGTAGTTCTACAAAATTTTCTACATCACTCGTTTCTCAGACAAGACGAGAACATGTCGGACTGAAAACGTGAATTTCATAAACGCAAGACACTCTGGAAAACAATCAATTTATTTTTATATGAGAAAATTGCTTTCGCTCCACTCCATGTTCGCTCGCAAAATGAACGTTTTCGTACAGTCTTTGTTCATTACTGCAACGGATATTGTATTTTTCATATAAAACGTTCATTTTATGAATATTTTATTGAGGTTGAACAGCCTTTGATCTTCAGTAGCATTTTAAGATTTTGACAATATTTTTTTATTAGATAACTTATATTATTTAACGCGATATTTAATTCATCGAATTCGAAAGCACATATGACTGTCGAGCATTACCTTTAAAAAATCTATTGGCCTACACTTCTACACAAATAATGATATCTTTCCATAGATTTCCACCGGATACATTGAATATTTATGTGAGGGTCTTCAAGAATGCGGGAATTTCGGTGATGTGAATAATTAATGAACGATAGTCAAGCAGCTGAAATTGTTCATTCATTGAGCGAAATTGGTTCTGATCGTACTTTAAAAAATATTGTTAAATAGGTTATCAATTTTGTATTGATGACATCGGCTGAGAAATAACGATTTCACTATCGCTTTGTATGTCATCAATGTACAATAGTTTTTTACGCCTTAAATTTACTTCAAGAGATGTTCTTTTTGGATATCAGACGTAATTTGCTGGAGGTGAAAACTAAGTGAATTCCGAGCACTTGAAATCGTCGTATCACTGTATAATATCTGTATACCAAGAATCAACCTCTGTGGTCTAGTGGTAAGAGCTTTGTCCTAGCGATCAGCTGCGTCCTGGTTCGAATGTCAACAAGGCCAATATCAAATTGAGATTTTTCAATTTAAATTTTTGATCTAGTACATGAGTGATTTATAAAAATCCTAATCGAGTTTATCTCGTATGATTTTACAATTTTCAAAATATTTGGCGCATTGGCTATCAGCTGTAATGCCAGATATTTTTAAAAAAATTATAAAAAAAACGATCAATAACAAATTTAATTAACAAATAAACAAAAATAGTATATTGTAATAAACTGTATACTTTATTCATTGACAAAAACTTTGTACAATATGCCGTCTACAATGGGCTATTCGCAAACATCGATACAGTTTCTTCAGTAAAACGACTATCGTTCATAAACCTGAAAGAAGGAGAACCTTATGGGGTCTTAAGTGCGGCCTTTTGAGTGAAATAAACAAATACGTAAATAAATAAATTTCATTGTTTTCCTTTATTTTCAAAATAATGCTAATATATTTTAATGCATAATTTTGTAAATGCGGCCTTTTTCGATTTAAAGATAGATGAATGTGTTCTCCCAATAGAAAAAAGGTTCGTCACCCCTGGCCTAAAGGAATCACCGAGGTTTTAGCAATAAATTGAAGAATCATGATGTAAAGTTTGCTTGAGGAAGTATGGTCAGGGTCTATCCGGGTTAACCTTTATCCGCCCAAGCATTTTTTTGCGTAATTATTGCGTGACCCCAAACTGTCATTAAAATAACTATATTTATAAAACTAGTCAACTTATTTGGGTAAAGTGAAAAGCATTATCAAAAAAAAGATTTGAATTGAAAGATTTCGAAAGATTCTTTAAATTTCATGAAAGCTTTATCCACTATGCATCACAATTTATGTAATTTTAAATTAAAACTAAAGAATTAAAACTATAGAAATTACACCAAAATTAAATTAAAATCGATAAAATTACTAAAAAAAAATAGCGAATCAAACTATCAAATTACAATTAAAACTTTGAAGTTACACAAAGATTAATTTGATAAAAGAAATTTTTAAAACATTTGTTTATACATGGATCATCTTTACACTTCTGGGATGTGAATATCGACAACCCCAAAACGCAGATATTTGCATTAATTATTATGAAAAAAATATTTATTGAATGCGAAAATAAAATAATGATTCGGTATCTCAAAGTCATATTTATTTAAAGTAATATTTATACTTTGAATACTTTTATCATAAATCATTGTATTCCGATAATTCTGTGTTTGCGAAATAATCAACTGACCACTGGGCGGTTAAAGGTTAAATATCTACGATGATGATAACTATAGGAAAGTTGACATGCTTTCAATTCATTTTATAGCGCTTGAAAAATGTTATGAAAGTAACAATTTTAGCAGATACTAATTAAACAACGAATCCACGCCTTGGCTTTGGTAATTATATTAATTTTCAGTTATTCCTGGAAACTATGTCTGCATAGAAAAAGCGTGTTAACAGCGGCACAGGGTGTTCATAAAAACGCTTAAATACACTTACGCACTAATGAATATTACAAATAGGGACAATGGCCCATTAATTAAATAGTGGAAGCCCTAAGTGTTTAATGACCCATGTGTAATTATCGTCCTCCGACAAAACAATATCAAATTCATGAACCGTGTCATTGTTAAGCTAAATGTGCCGATATGATGTTCTAATCATAATTATTTTTTACTCTAATATTTTGACATGCGGACAAATACGAAGTATTATTTTAGGAAATACGTTAATTAACTAATAGTCTTAATTAACTTTGAATAAAAAATATTTTGTTTTGTCAATACCTGATTTATTTGTCGGGTTCTACAATACCGACGAGTCTACAATTATTGATAAAACAGTTATCTACAAATGTGTTGTTTTAGAGAAGGGAATCTGTCATCCGTCCGAGAAAGTAATCAAAATACATCATTTGAACTGTTTCTGTCAGCTCTTCGATCTTGCTCATTCCTAAATTCTTAATTATTTTCTCTGACTCTCGAATCTCGTCCGAATCACAAGGGTTCGGTTTTCGTTGTTCCTGAATGGAAACTGTCATACTTCATTGATTTTTGATTTGTCTTAAAATACATGCACATCCGTCATGTCTTCTTCTAGCTAATCAACCACCCATTATTCAATCCTTAAAACGAGGCGTAGAGAGAGCTACTAGTTAACTTTCCCAATTCCACTCTCTTTTCCTTACCCTTTTCATAGAGAGAGATTGAATAACTAACTGACATATTTTAAAAATAAAACACAATTCGTTAGTACTACTTCCACACGTTTATAATGATCAGAACTGGTTTCGCTCATCGCAAGCATTATCAACTGACAAAAACGAAATCATAACAGGCCTATTTATATAAAATCGATACATATGTGGAAGTAGTATAGACAAATTGTGTTTTATTTTTAAAATATAATAACTTTCCACCAAGAATTGACAATTAACACCTTAAATGTGATTAACTAACAAACAAACAAGTTTCATCGAGATGCTCCATTATTATTTGTTAATATGTCCCACATGGTGGGAGGATATGCTTAAAAAATATCATCAAATGATAGAAATAATAATCATGTATGCAAATTATGAAAAAAACATGTCAAGTTATTTGTTTAAAACATTGATTTAACTTTTTATTGGAAGTGAGGGAATCGCCATAAAAAAATGAAATATACTAAAAAACCCTGTGTAATCGCAACTTTACTGCGTAAACGCGTATTTATAAAAACACATTAATTATTATTTTATTTGACATGTAGGTGTGTAATTTATAAATAAAATTTATTAATAAAAAACGACAAAAAATATTGAATTTTAAATAGAGAAACAGGACAGCTCTATAAAATTTCTTGCATATGGTAAGAAAATTCTAAATAAAATTTATGATACACGTTTTTTCTGTTGTTTATTAATGCTTGATCCATATATAACATGTTGCAGCAACTTTAGAATATTATTTCGAATGCAGCCAGACCTAAATAAAGTAAGAATGCAATTGCGCTGCAGGAAACATTAATTAAAACTGTGGTACTTTTATTAAAACCTTAATTACCTAATTAAAGAAGATTTTTTTCCTTTTTTGTTATTATTTTAACAGCAGCTGATTGTTCCGATACAAAAATATTTTAATTAAATAATTAAATAAAAGGTTGTCTTATGAATTTTATACCTTACATAACTGTTTGTAAGTGTTTAGTTAGATACAAATACATAATAAATATTGATTTATTTTTACTAAAAGTTTTCCGATAGAGAAAGTGAATTTGTTTACATATGGTTTAGTTAATGTATATTTCACACTAAGCAGCCAAGTTGTTCAATTTTTAAAATTAGTCTTATTTGAACGACAGTTGTTGACTCATCTAAAAATAAGCATGTCTATTATTCCATTATTCCAATTTCAAATTTTAATTACAAAAACATGTATACTATAAAAATTCATTAAGCACTTTTGTATTCTCAAAAGAAAAAAGTAACTGAGTAAAAAGTGGCTCTTGTAAAAAAACTTTCGTTGAAAAACCTTCATACGGGTGTTATATGTTCCACACTGGGAGCTGACATGTTAAAAAAAATTATAATCCAAAGATAAATAAAACAATATATAAACAAAGCCCCACCATGTGCTCAGAAGTTAAATAAGCTATATTAGTTTGTACATCGAATTATTATTTCAGCTGTTTAAGTGAAAAATAATATGTAATCTATAATAATTTAACACTGATTTTTGCTTAGTTAAATATCACTTTTTAGTTTATTATAATTGACACGAGTTTCGTTCAGCTAAGAAAATAATGGTATTCATTAAGAAACCACTTCAAATTTTATTTAAAAAAAGTATCAATGTTGCTTCGAAAAAATATTGCAGGTTAATTTCAAACCCATCTTAATATCAAGTTCATTTTTTCCATGACGAAGCATTATTGACATTTATTTATAGGTTATCATTGATATCTACGAATAATTTCAGTACAACAATAATGCCCAGCAGAACACAATTTGAAACAAGATATGTATTGTCATACATAAAAATCAATTTAGCACCGAATATCAATGGAGGAACCGATTTCTCAATAAAAAATCAAATAGCTTTCACATAGAAGAAGATTGACAAAAGCTCACACATGCGCAAAAATCCGTAAAGGAAAACCTCTTTGAACTCGTGACAACGTACACACATACATTAACACTCATGAAAGATTTATACAAGGTGAGTGATTTAAGTAACGAATTCAATAAAATCTGTTTTTTTTTTGTGTAATGTTTGTTAATTCGAAATGCATACTATAATATTTGACTACTTTAAAAATTGTCAACTATAAATTATGTCTGTCAAAGAAAAAATGAAATTTTTCACTTCGAGATGAGAACAAAATCCTTTATTATTAAATTGCGGGGATTATTACCATTAAGTTTCAGTAGTAAGTTAATTGAGATTAAAATAAAAAAAATACAATACAAAGTAATTATATGGAAATTGGCTTGAAGGCAAGATCATAATGTATTGTATATTGATTGAATTTATATTATCTACATACAAATCTTTTGGTTTGATGTAACAAAAAAAATGTACGTCAGTTTTTGTATTTAGCGTAGTTTGATTGGGTATATTTAGACAATGTGAATAATAGAAGCAGTTAATTAGTAATAGGAAAATAATAAAATAAGTATTTCGTGTTGATATCTTTTTCTGCTTCACGTCATCATCAGAACTATGTGTAAACTTAATTAAGCCTTATTATATATACTATCTTAGGAGAGTTGGTTAATTAAAGTTTTTTTGACCTTTAATAAAGAAATATGACGGTAAATATATCCATTCTTCTTTAATTGACATAATTCATTTAATCAAGACCATTTTTTAATAAATGCATGCTGTTAATAATTGCGCAGCATACTTTAAATTTTATTAAACAATGATTGCATATTACAGACACTCATTGTATCGTTTTTCTTGTCAGCACTACAATAATTAAGTGTGAATCTTGACCCCCATATAATGATTCATCTTGTTTTTATCACCATTAGATATTGATTGTTTTCAATGTAATACTGAGCTAGTCGACACAATTAGATTTCGATGGCCTATTGTATCTACCATATTTAGCATTTCATTGTCATTTTCAATTAAAATTGTTGAATAATAATGTCTTATCAGCATCACTCACGTTTCATAAAGTAATCAAATATTGCCAAAGTCGTAACATAACTCAATACATGAAGGTTCTAACGCACATGCTGAATCTTACACTAACACATTCAAAAGTAACAATCCACCACGTACTTCGACAGACGTGTCCTTTTTTCATACAAAAGGTGTCATCAAACAGGACTCGCGAACTAGGATCAACCTTTTGTGAAATCTTCAAAAATTAAATGAGTGATGAATAACGCTTTGTGCTTGTTGTTCTAGAACCTGGACATAGAGTCTACGACTGGTCTTGGTTAACCAAAAAGTTTGTATTTAAAAAAGGTATATCTGTTATTTTTAATCCTTAACTTCCTCTCCTCTTTTCACAATCAGTTAATCAGTTACAGGAAGTCAGAAAATACATTTTTGATCTTTAAAAAACAATAAATTATCTATTTTTATAGAAACAGTAGATGTAGTCCTAACTTTGTGGAAATTCATTTTTAATATAAGATTAAAGTCAATAATTTTGATATTTCATTGACACCATGTTGTCACTGTCACTGACTGTCAACTAAAGTTTTATAATATTTGATGTTTTTTTAACATACTATGGTGAAATTTGGATTATTGAGATTTTGTACACTTCCATGTATTTTGTCACTAACGACCCGGGTTTCGCCTTTCGGCATCTTCAGGCATTTGAGCACAACAATGCCTGAAGATGCCGAAAGGCGAAACCCGGGTCGTTAGTGACAAAATGCATGGAAGTGTACAAAATCTCAATAGTCCAAATTTGATATTGAAATTCCATCAAGCACCCTCAGTCGATGTCTTAAATTACTTAAATTATAATATGGTGACTTGTTTGCGCGAACGCTTGAGTCGTGGACAGTCGTTAAACAAGTGATTAAACTACACACTTGAGCAAATCATGACTGATGGCGCTCACAAATGCTCAGATATGAATACACCATATTACTAGTAAAATAATACATAACTGGTGTAATATACGACATCGACGCCATATTTATGTACCCACCTCATTGTGCATATAATGAAATAATATAAATAATTGATATCTGTCAGTGACGTAAAGTGAAATTTATACATATATTCGAATAAACAGTTAAAGCATAAACATAGGAAATTCATATGAATTTATATTATTAAATAGCTATCTGTTTTATCAGTTTCTGTCTCTAAACCTTTGTCTTTCGGAAGAGAGTAGAGATAGTAGAGTGGGCCTAGGACTGGACAAGTAATTGGCTTATAGTGCTCAATGCGTCTTGTTTTAAGTTCCGTCCAAAAAACAAATCCATAAATTAGTTGAAAAATCAATTTATGAAACTGTTCATATAATTCGTTCCAGTAAACATCGCATTTGAAAATGATGATATCGATCACTCTACTATAGCCTTGGACTCAATAGTAGGTATCTAAAAACAGTATACTTGACTAAGTCTTAGTTCAAAGCAATGTATTTATGAAATAATGTTCACATACATAAGAAATATTTTATTATTATTTAGAGGTTTCAAACATAAATACTCACAATTTTATATATATCAAAATGAGTAAACCTTGTATGCCTCGATATACCGTTAAGTTCGTATGAGGAAAAAATATATGAGTGAAAAGTTTGTCCAACCCTGTTATATGGAAAGTGCCACGTATTCGTAAGAAAGAGAATAACGTAAGAAAAAGATTGGATTTCGCGACCCACCCCTACTCCTTGCCCCCATCCCTTCCATCAGGACGTTTTTTGCACACCTACACTCGCATACTCCATACCTCACATACCAATATATACATATATAAACACTTTTTATTTATATATTCAGCACAATTTTTAATGGATGATTACTATATTCATGTTATATTTAAGATTAATATTAATAATTTAATACAAATTAAATAAAACATTGGCATTACAGATTATAATAACCAGTCACCAGATATTTTGATTTTCTTAAATCACTTGATAACATTGAGGAGGAAAGACATCACCAACGGCCATTTCCATGATCTCAAATATTTAATTTTAAAAAAAGGTTTTGACCTCACCGTGAACCATTTTATCATTATGTTAGGACTCTTACCACTAGATCACATAAATGAGTAAATATATTATTATTATTTTCTGCCGTATTGAAAAGTTATAGATAATCTTGCTTATAATAAATACAACAGATACATTAAGTTGTTTGTGTTTATATAAAAAAGGTATTATTAACAACTGCGCTCAACTCGATGAAATTGTATTTTGAATGTACTAACGCCCACCACGCTGACGAATGGAAAGCCTTTGGAAAATTCGTATATATTGGACATTTGTCGAAAGGTGAATGATACAGTTGTTTAACTTAAATTTTCAATGTTTTTGTCACATCAAGAGTGAAGAGTTTTTCGTACATTCAAATACATATGCATTATTTTGGTAGTTACATAATGATTCTAATCAGATTATATCGATGGCCCAGTTCTATATGACGATAAGTCAAAAATTTGATTTCTTGAGTTAAGTTAGCCATTATATTTGAACTCCGCTCTTCTACAGTTTCACAAAAGTACAGCTTGTAAAATGTACAGATTTTATCTCAAACGGCAGATATTTGCATAGATACATACATATCGAAATATCGTATTGTGGACATATACCCTTGTGAATCGTGAAGTTCCATAAAGAAACAACCTTTAATCCTATAACTATAAACTATTGACCTCCTATAATTTAAGACATCGACTGAATTTGACCTATTTGAATAAAATTTGAATTCGACCTATTTGAATAAAAAAGTAACACAAATAATAAGCCATCATTTTTTACGAGTCAGTTTAGATTTAAAATTTTAAAAAAAATTTTAAGATTGGCTTATAAATTAGAATATTGTTTAATTTAAAATGATTCCTTGGTGGAAACAAGGTGAAAATAAAAACAAACAAACATTAAAAAAGAACAACGAAGGCCAATTGATTATTTTATCTAAAATTGTATATATTGTGTTTTATTCAAACATTGGTACTCACCTCTCTTTGATACTCATATATATTGGGTGTCTTTCTTCTCCACGATTCCATATTCGAAATTCGATAAGGAAAATCGTTTTTCTTCGGAAAATATTGGATTTTTCTTTATATTAAGGTAGGAAACATGTACAGTTTCTTTATTGGAAATTTCTTTTGCCAATGAATATGCGAAGATATAATTTAAATCATTTTATCGTAAATATACATAAGTAATCATTAGTTTAAAATATAAATATTTATTCGGACATTCTATAACGTACTTTCCAAATGATTTTCATCATAATATGTTCATTCTATGATGGTACGGATGACTCAGGTTCAAGTCTCGATACGGACAGATTTCATAAATTGATTTTTTCAATAAGTGAATTAATTACAAATATTAAATAATTCTGTCGATCGAAGTGACATTTAATAGGTAAAATTTAATTAAAATGTGGTAAAAAATATGATATTTAAAATCACAAGCATTATATATCCACTAAATAATTAATAAATATAGTCGTCATACTATTGGCAATGGCGTATTGCTGAAATAACTATTAAGTATATAACATAATTTTACTCAGTATTAAAAAATGAAAATAAATGGTAATCCATGAGATAACATTTTTAATAATATATAATACATATTATGTACATGTATTAAAGGAACAAACAAAAAACACATAAATAAGCAATGGCCAAATCCATTTTCTGAAATATCTACATGGGCACGTACATTAAACCTTCATCCTCGTTCCAGGATAACGTATTTTCGTATTACCTCCTTTTATTTCTTTAAACCTTACACTTATTATGTTCCATTCTCTCACGGAGGCTTCGAAAGAGGTTTTATTCACCACCCTTAAAGACGCAGCGTTACTGAATACCCCGCAGAATGTAGCGAGCACATTCATTCCAATCGCATATTTTATTCACTCAGAAAGTTTTATTTATTAAATTAAAATGAATCGGACTCTTCTTTAAATACAGTTTTAAGTTTTATATAGATGGCTAGATTTTTTAATTTGGGCTACACTAATCGGGATTTGTTCAGTAACCTAGAAAGTAAGTAAATTAAATATCAACTCTTCGGAATGAACACATTCATTAATCAGGAATGGAACCATGATCTCGGCAGAGGTTTTTAGTACGCAATCCATATTATAATATTACCGCTTTTCTACGGCGATCGATCATCATTGAATCTATTTAGTGATGTAATGTTTAAAAAAAAGTAAGTATGTTAGTTTATGAAAAATATGATTTATGTATTCTAGATTTAATTATTATAAAACGTATTTTCCTATGGATTCGGCGGTAACTTTGTGGAAATTAATTTTTTAACGCTTCACGTTAGTGTTAAAGCCAGTGGAATATTAAAGTTATCAATTTTAATTTTACATTACAAAACCTGGTTAGATAGTAGTAATTTAGCGAAACGCGTAAAACTTATTCATAATAATATTTTTTGTTCAAGAAGGATGGAGGATCAGTCTGTCACCCTTAAAATACATAATACTAGCTTATCTACCTTACTTACATTCATATGATGTATTTAAGGAACTATTAAAATACACAATATTTTCTTGATATTGAATAATGAACCATTTACTTTGCACAAAATAACGGCTACCATCCTCTTCTTGACGTTTCTGCTCTTCGTTCCTCTTTCATCCCCTTCTCAATCCCGCCGTAACGCGCTAGGCCTCCGTCACCCCGCGCAGCCTTTTCTCCTTCCGCTTCGTTTCTTACTTCCGGTACTCTTGGGAAATATGCGAAAAGTATTTCGAAGCCTCCAATTCTTATATTGCGGGAGAGGGAGGTAACTCAAATAGTTGTTTTGTAGAATTTTTAAGAAAAAACGTACTTTTTTTCATGAAAATATTTTTATTTTTCTCAGTTATCCATAATTTACCTCGATGGTATTTGATACACAATTTTGACAATGTTTAAATTACATTATTCTGCGAAAAAGTCTATAATTGAACTCTAAAACATGAAACTGGAGAGTTTTACTAAAACAGTACGAAAAAGGTGAATAATATCCTTACTGACATGGAAGAATACAATATCTACACCAGTGGTTCCCAAAGTGGTTCCTACTGACCCCCGGGGTCCTTGTGACCGCTGGGGGGGGGGTCCGTGGCAAATTAAAAATAATTTGTTGGTGCGTGGACAACGTCAGGAGTCCGCGAAAGGTCTTATATGAAAAAATATTTGTGTCATTATTATGAAAGTAGAAGTAAATAGCAATAAATAAATTGGTAGCGATTTTTTGGGTGTTGGACCCTTTTGCAAACAGACCCATAAATTCAGATGTATCCATACTAATACGAGAGCAATTTGTTGAATAATCCACAAATGAGGAGTGGAAACCAATGTTTGAACAAAGATAGGTAATCACTTTTAAGGTGTTAACTGTCAATTCTTGGTGGAAAGACATTATATTTTAAAAAATAAAACACAATTCATTTGTACTACTTCCACATATTTATAATGATCAGGACCGGTTTCGCTCATCACGAGCATTATCAACTGATCCGTTGATAATGCTCGTGATGACCGAAACCGGTCCTGATCATTATAAATATGTGGAAGTAGTACAAATGAATTGTGTTTTATTTTTTAAAAAAAGATAGGTAACACAAATTTGGTTACAAAAACAAATGCCAATTTTATCATACTTTAAAAAAATGTTTTATTTATATTTTATATCACCATTTAACATTCAAGTCATCAAAATTAAATTGATAATTTTTCTATTGTACAGTTATGTAAATTATTTTACTTGGGGGTTCATGGTCCGGTTTTTACTTTAAGAAGGGGTCCATGGGAATAATAAGTTTGAGAATCACTGATCTGATTGAAAAAATCACCAATAAACGAAAAAAATATCGTTTTTTTCTAAATTTTGCTACGAAATCATATAAAACTTACAATATATATTATGTATATTACTGGATGTAGAAATAAAAATATTGAAAGATTTTTTTTAAAGATAGCCTATCTTTTTAAGCACGTTTGTTTTATTGATTTTTCAAGAAAATGATACTACCATCTTTTTTTGAAAGGCAGAAGAAAAATCACAGACATTCCCAGTAATTATTTTTATAATAGAACCGATTTTTCGCAAACAGTTGATTTGTCATGTTTCTCTATGTTTTTATCTTATTATTTATTCCAATAGTAGTTCCAATTTAAAATTGCTTTTCATTGACAGCCAAAACTCATTTGTCTGTCTTAAGAGTGGAAAAAAGGCAAAATAGTTTGTAATAAAAACATTGCGGACGTGCTTTAAAACTGGGTACAGCAAACAATATTGTAGGTATGGTAATGGTTGTAACATCAATTAATATTACGATCTTAATGACGTCATATTTGTATTTTGATTTTTGGCAGCATTTGTTACATTTATAGAAAGTCAGGGAATCAAAAAATATACTATGCAGTACTTATAATTAACGTTAGTAGCACACAAAAATCTCTTTGTGACATATAATTAAGCCTAAACGTTGAATAAACTATTATATACGATACAATAAAATTATATTGTCGCATAACTAAATACAAAATAATTATACAATTTTTGATTAAAAACATTTCGTTAACTAAAGTTCTGATGTGTTTAGTACTAAAATGTCACATGATAGAAACTATTAAGTTGTCAAACCTAAAACAACTTTAAGCTGTGAAAGCTTTTGGAAAGCTCACTGGCTAGTCGGTGTCTAGAGAAGCTTTCACAAGCCAACTTAAATACATAGATATTATACAACTTAACATAACTAAGTAAGCAACTCACAACATTAACTTAGCAAACTTTAACATGACCGCTTCCTCGAACAGTCTCTCTGCTCGTAAATTGTTTATGCTACAAAATAAAGCTAAGTAAATATGATTTTCATGATGATTATATTACTTAGTACTAAATGTATTGACGAAATTAATTAAGTATTATGAAATGTATTTATATATCTACACAATAAAAATGCTCATTTCGTTGTTTGGACAAAAAACGTTCAGTTGGAAATACTAGATTAAGGGTAAATTCAACTTGCATATTTGTGTGTGAATACTGTAAATCATATACAATTAAACAGAATTATATTTTTGAAAATAAAAACACATTTTTTAAAAAACCGTAGTCTTTGTGGTGAACTAGCCTTTCCTTCATTATTTGTGAATAACTGGAATATAGCCATTGGAAAATGTCAATTGTTACTTCACATAGGTTTTGTTATAATCACTTCCTAAATAATACAGGAACAACATTTACTAATACTTTAATGGAGGTAAACGGTTTTTAGCTGCACGAAACTCTTTACAAATTTATTTGGTATGTTAGATTCTTTAGCAAATATTAAAAAAAAACTCCAGCATTTATCTTCACCGCGATAAAAATGTTTTAAAAATCGAACAAAAACTAATAAAAACTTTTTTAAATTTCTGCCGAAAAGGTCATGACGAAATATAATATCTTGACGTCAAAGATAAGTACTAATTTCAAAACCATACAAGTAATTAAAAAATATGAAAAATTCCATCTCTTGTTTTTATGTATGTATTCTTTATTAAAAAGTTTTATTTCACTAAATGCTGCACTATTCGTTTCTACATGTCTATTGATACATGAATGTATAAATGTGATATCAATTTTGTTGGTTCCGTAATCTTTTATATACAGTTCCAAAAACAACAGATGAATTTTTTCAAAAAACATTTTTTGTAATAATATTATTCGAAAATCATAAATACAGTCTATGAATATAATATATACATCCTTATATACATTTAAAATTGACTCTTATGTCTCATTATAACAATAATTTGATTGCAATAAACATAACAGTCAGTATCTGTTAAAGCCTTACAAATACAATATAATTATAAAGATATTTTAATAAGTGACCAGTTATCAGTATATCGATAAATAAAGATTTTTTTCAGATTCTTTTCACAACATGCTATTATTAAATATATTTCCCATACCTAAAGTGAATTTATCAATCTAGTTGAATATAAGATTTTCTGTACTAATAATTATTGATTCAAAACATTTTTAATTTACATTCAAGCTATTTTTTTAAACAAATGCATGTTACTGCAACCCTTTCTTTAAAACAATGGCTCTGCGTGAAAGCAATCATTCCACTTCGACACAAACAAAAGACCTCCAATGGCGGAATACGATTGCACTGGGATGATTAATATAAAAGAGTGTTTAATCTTTTCCGATCACCGCTTCTAAATAATTAATTTTTTACTTTTCAATCTATCACCACGTAATATTTTAATTTATTTTACATAATAATTAATTAATTATTCTAAAATTTAAAAGTAAAAAAATATGGAACAATTCAATCTTATTCTGAATCTCTTTTTTCCAGGATCTTAAACGTTGTGCCCGCCACCACCCGCTGGATGTTAACTGCCCTTACTTGGCGTGTTATGTAACACATCAGCATTAAGCAATTTCAAATAGTGGCCAGAAGTCTTAGAATGGCGGAATTAAGGGCAGTTTTCAAAAAAAGTTTGCAAAGAAAGTTTATATAGTTTAAGTGCGAAATATTTTAACCAAGTCGGCATCACTGGATATCGTGATTTTAATGTAGTTGTCAATAAATAAGTAAAATTTTTAGTCATCCCACCATACACATGCAGGTATTACTAAAAAAATGATAACATATTTGACAACATATATTATTTATTAATAGCAAGACAGAATATTTTAAATATGGAATAATAATAACTTCGTAATATAGACTTAATAATATATCATCAATACGATGCCTTGGATCATTATATTTCGCCAAAATGCAAGTATAATAAAGCTCATCGCCATCGTCATATTGACTTTCCGTTCAATTTATGATTTTATCAAAAAAAAATTTCATTCCTTCTTACGTTATTTATTTCTAAAAATGAGGCGTGAAGATAATGATAGTTGTATACTTCTCATATTTATCTCTTTTTAAAAACAGATGTTGAGCGATTGCCTCAGTAAAATTTCTTGACAAAAGCAGTACATTTAGATGCTGCATTAGAAGTCTATTTCTCCGCATTGGGAGAGGGTATAGTATAACAAAGATGTAAATATCACGTATTAAATGGCTACTGCTGCAACCGCTAAACGGACGGTGGAGGGTTAACCAACTTAATTTAAAACATCTCCTTTTATAGTTTTCGCAGATTTTAATTGCAAAATGATTGTCTGTTTCGAGTTGAGTAGCGCTGCATTAAAATCTATCGCAGTAATGCACCGTCTGACTGCATGCAAATCCATTCACACGATCTCGCCCCGCGGGAGGCAGATGGAGGAAGCCTGAACCCCTGGAGGTTGCGTGCGAAGGTACAGATCGACTCCCTACGCTATTATGGATGATAAAGCTCTCACAGAAGTACCAATGCTCTCTGACGAAGTTGCTGATTCAACGGTCATGGTGCGAATCACGAATAACAATACATATTAATTTTAAACACTAGAGACTTCTTAAACGCCCTTATTCTATTAATAATTAATAAAGTGTTAAAGGTAGGTAAACGATATTTCCTAAATTTTTTCACAAATAAATATATCGAACAATATTTGACAGTAGTCAAAATAGATTCATAATTTATCACAAATGAATGTCTCTAATACGTTTTCATGCGACATAATATTTGATCCCTTAGCAAGCATACTTTGATGTTAATAAGGATGTTAATGAACTGTGGATTCGTTTGTTTTAGTATTTGATATTGACATAATATGACAGATTGCCGCTGTGAAGATTCTATCATTAGTCTAGTTGAGAAAAATCAATAAAGCCACTATTGACTTGGACTGATACATCGTAAAACGGTTTTAAAAATTCTGTTTAATTAGAATAACTTCTCCTGATAACATTAAAAAACAACATGCATATTTTTCAATCGATAATGCCTATTTTACAACAGGAATACATAAATATGTATTATAAAATCAACGGAATAGCGTTAGTTATTCGCCTATTCATGTTTTCAGATAAAAATGCAATAAAAAGAGTTGTAGACGTATTAATATTTAATATTAAAGTTCACGTTGACATTTAAATAAATTAATGGAACATTAATTTTATATTTTTGGCATCATCATCATGGCTTTACAAATGAAAAAAAATAAATAAAACAGAATTTGTTTAGTACGACAACCAAAGTTTCATAATGATCACGATCGGCATCAGTTGATAATGCTGGATGCTAAATATCGATTGTGTTTTGGCCAGTTGATGTAACCCTAAAAAAATAAGAAAATTCGTTAATGATTGGAACTCATTTTAATGACAATAGAGTAGGTCTCGGCCAAATGATGTGAATTAGAAAAATAAATTGACCACTTTTTGAAGGGAAACACCATTTTATATTGGTTTTATTGGCAGTTGATGTAAGCCACTATTATATCGACACTCCCTACGTATAATCCCGTACCTGCAAACATGAGAGTTTACAGGAATGCAATTTCAAAGATTCATAACGTAACTCACCATATAATATTTTCGATAAAAACTGTTTTTACTCTCTCCTGAACAATTTCAATTTTGAGGTTTACATCAATTGGCCAAAACACCGTCGAATTATGATACATTTCCATAAATAAATGACAAGTAACAACATTTTAAAAGTGATTTATGAAATAAAAGACAAATCAACAATCACTGTGGCCGAGTGGTATCACTCTACGACTTCAGTTTGGTGAATGATAAATTTGTATGTTAAAATTTTTTTCAAACTCCAAAAATTGGGGTGTAATGAGATTGTCGAGCTAACAATGAGTTCTTTACTAACCTTATATTTCAAGTCGTTAAGTGGCTGAATTACAAGCAGTGTTTTTTTAAATATTTTATGGTTACTTTCTCTTTTTTAAATCCACATATTTCACACTGTGAGCTAATATTGCTTCGAAACCATGTTCGAAGAAATATTTTCTGACTTAATGGAACATTGATTGTGTATATATGTGGATTTAATTTTTTTTATGTTCTACAAAGATTATGTCGTTTATGTAAAACTGTTATTGTTATGCAAATGAAATCATACAAAATTTATCGTAGGACTTTTTAATACATGAATATTTACTATCAACATATTTCTGCGAGATGTCAACGTCACACAAAATCAACGCGTAGGCACATAAATTTTGTTGTTTGAATTTAGAACTGTTTTAGAACAGAGACAGAGAGAGAGTGAAAATGAAAGAAAGGGAAATAAAAATTTGAATAAAACGCTGCTAAACAAAACAAAACAATACTAACAAAGGAACGGGAATAATGCGAGAATACAAACGGAAGGGTGCGCTGGAAGTGTTAGGTGGAAAGTGGAATAGTGGACATAATGTAAAATGGAAACGCCAACCGTATTGCTTTTATAATTCAAATGATTAAAAAACTTACGAATTATATTTTTTTCACTTTAAGGTGTTAACTGTCAATTCTTGGTGGAAATGCATTGTATTTTAAATAGAATTCTTGAAAATAGAACATAGGAAACTAATTAAGTAGTCAGTATCTAATTCAATTAATGGTAAGTAAATGTTAAAGATACGGTCAGTAAATATTAAACTATTATTCATAAACTACAATTATGATTAGCTAATCGCTCTCGCCACGCCCCGTGAGGATGGGATGGGTGGGAGGGAGGTAGGACTCAGACTACGAACAGAAATCCATAAATCGATTGAAAGATCAATCTATGAAAACCGTCCGCACGGGTAATCGAACCCGAGACAACCGTAACCATAGCCAGCGACGCTACCAACTGCGCCACGGACGCCGACAAATTTTGATTAATTACCGACTTAATAAATGTAAGCCTAGAACATATAGAGAACTATTACCTAACTACAAATGATTTCTTTTAAGGTGTTAACTGTCAATTCTTGGTGGAAAGATATTATATTTTAAAAAATAAAGCACAGTTTATTTGTACTATTTCCACATATTTATTGAACAACTGATGATCAGTTGATAATGTTCGTGATGAGCAAAACCGGTCCTGATCATTATAAATATGTGGAAGTGGTACAAATGAATTGTGTTTTATTTTTTAAAATACAAAAGATTTCCAAATTCCATCTTAAAAGCAACATTAAGAGATTGACTTACAACTAGTTATCTTTATTTAAACTATCGGAAATTTGAACCTTTTAATACCACTCCATTTTTTCCAAATTGAGAGTGGAAATGGTTACTAAATCTTATGAATGCCTATGATTGATGAATATTGCGAATAATAAAAAAATCATACAGCTTTTACTAACTTTAGATGACCAATACATTCTATCACGGTAAAATTCGAATGTTGATGTTTTGTTTCTGTCATAAATGTAATCAAATGTATGTATAATTTTTAAAAAATTGAAAATTTGTGTTTCCCAATCTTTTTTTGTTAGCTATCAAAATTGCTAAATTAAAAAAATCTTGAAATGATTGTTGACTTTTTGCAACACATCTGAGTTATCATCGCCAAGCATCAGTGGGTTACGTATTGTAAATAAAATAAGATGTTAAAATTTTTCCAATACACGACATTCCTAAAAATATGTATGGTAAAGTTTTCTACCACTGATAATTCTCGGGAGGAAATTTTAAAGGGATAAATTGTCCTCTATCGCTGCTTTCTCTCCAGAATTCTCATTTCACTTCACGTCATGCAATATGGTATTATGTTAGACTTGAAATGGAAAATTTTCATTCCCAGACATTGCATTCATATGGCGGAAAATAATCATTTATGACAAAATCTGACAGAGAATGAATATTTTTGCGATGTATCATTATTAATTTATTTTTACAGCTTTAATTTCTAGTTGAATAAACGGACTGCACCAAGATCGTATTGTCTCTTCAATGGCAAGCTCAGGTTATATTATAATAAGAATAATTTACAAAAATTGATTAAACAATCTTTGTATGTGTTATTCAGCGTTTTTCAAAGTGTACAATACCACACCTGGGGTCACTAGAATGACCCGAGACACAGTCGTAGTCTCGGGAACAATGGCAATGAACGAAGATAATATAAGACAAATCAGGCAAAACATGTTCATTCAAAATTAATTCTTTAGATACTATAAAAAATATATTACATAATTATGTAATATCTGTTTTATTGTATATATTTATAATATACTAGTGAGTAAACGGCATGCGTTGCAATGCCACTCAAAGAAAGTAAGGGTTTGTGCTTTAATTCTATTTATAGAAGTGCTTTTAGATTAAGAGGTCTGTACGGACTGAAATTTCATAAAATTACCCTGCCCGAGCCCGTCATTTTCAGGAACAGTCCGGCTAGAGCCCGAGTCTCAATATCACACTTGTTACCCGAACCTGACCCGAAGCCCAGATTTATTTTTCTCAGCCCAAAAAAAGTCCGATTTAATTCTTTTATACTTTTAATCAATATAATATTGTATAATATTATATTGTTTCCATGTTAAATAAATTATTTAAGTTATGTAAACTACTGCCTTATGGCAGGCTCATGACCCGAACATAGTACGAAATGTTTTTATTAAATTTGAATTCCTTATCTGGGCTCAGCTCGAGCTGAATCGTCTTTACCCGCACGAGCCCGGCTCACGGGCCGGGCCGTGTAGACCTCTATTTTGGGTCTACAATAGTTTTTTGTTTTTCCGTCTGGTTCAGAGATGTCGCTAATTGTACGTATTTGATTCTTTTTTTTAGATTTAAAATTTTTTTCTTCAAAAACCTTCACGGGTGTCCGCACAACAACTCACCAAATTTTGGTCGAAATCAGGTGAATGGTAAAGGAATGCATAGAGGACAAACAAACAAACAAATCTTGAATAAAAATTAGGATTTCTTGGCTGAGTATTGTTTTAATGAAAAGAGGGCGGTTAACCAAATTTTTGGGAACCTCTGATATAAATTAATATTAACATAAAATAGTATAATTGGTTCACGAATTGAATCGTTAAGATTAGGAACACGTTTTTTAACCGGTGAAAAAGATTAGTAAACCTACATAGTAATTTCTGTGAAAAAATCTCTTCACTACCCATTACATTAGCAAGTCTTGCAAGTATTTAGAAAATTTATTTCCCACCAGTTGGCTAAATTATCTTTTACATTATTTATGTCGGTATGTTTTTGTGACTGGAAAAAAATATATTTATAATCTTAACCAATTAAATCAATACTCCGTTTAATAACGCTGTATCAGAAAGAACTACATTCCTAACGCAGAAAAGAGTAATAAATATCTCGACAAAAACAATAATTTTATTGCTTTACGATGAAAAATATATCAAATATTCTTCATAGCATAGTAACTGTTTTATTTTATGATTAAATAAAGCTGTTAAAGGAATTATCTGAATCTTAAAGAATATATTAAAAGCTTTCTTATTAATATTGTAACGGATAAGAAATCATTCCATTGAATCGCTTTAATGCATAACGGATATGAAAACAAACAATATTTTCTCTCTAAAACGTGCCTCAATTTGTATATTTAGAAATAATAAAAAACATTTTTATTTGTATATGTGTTAAAATATAATTCCTTGTGACATAATTATTGACCCTTAGTCTCTAGTAACCCCATACTTTGTACTAGAGAAGCCACAATAAATAAGCTTTGAAGTATCATTACATGACAACGTCATAGACTTACACTTATATGGATAACATCAATAGCAAGAAGCACAACAATACGTGTGATTTGTCGTGTTGTATATAAAAAGAGTGTAAGAACATAGAAAAAATAATTAAAATTATTATAATTATTTTGCTCCTTATTCGTATGATCATACATGTACATACAAATTTCATTATTTACAAATTAATATGAGCAGAAAACTAAGAATTTTAACTAAATAAAGTTTTAATGGCAAACTAATTTATTGTAGTGTAGTCACAATCAATTATTTGAACAATGGCTAGTCATTATTTGCTTATTATTGGGGGGAGCGCTCTGGACGACATTTTCGAAGATGAATAGAAAATTTCGACGGTAAAAAGAAATATTTTTTTATATTTACATATCAATGCAAGTTATATTCCATTCATCAAGTTTTTTTCTCTGTAATATGTGACTCGCTGACAAAATATACTAGTCTAGGAGTAGCATTTTTGAAAATGAGTAGAAAATTATGTAGGTAATAAACAAATAAGAATTGTTATGCTTTTTGATTCGCTGACAAAATATATTTCTTTTATGAAAGATCTATGAATGAGCATGAAGCCTCAATGTCGCAAATATTGAAATGCTTTTAATTTATTTTCTCGCAATTGTTTTTCGAAAACGAAATGAATAAAAAAACTATCAACAGTGAGCAAGTTGCGATAAAAAAAACACATTCAATAGCACACCAACTGGCAGACAAAACAGATTTTAATAATGTTGCTGGTAATTTTGCTAAGAGCAAAGTAAGAAAAAATAAATTTGTTATAATTATTTTAAATATTTTAGTAAAATCTACTGAATATCTTGTTCTAAATCAGTGATTTTCAAAGTGGTTCCTACGGACCCCCAGGGGTCTTTGCGACTGCTGAGGGGGTCTGTGGCAAATTAAAAATAATTTACGGGTCCGCGAAAGGTTTATTATAAAAAATATCCGTTACAAATTTTCATTATTATGAAATTTGAAACAAATAGCAATAAAAAAATTGGTAGCGATTTGTTGGGTGTTGGACTCTTTTGTAAGCAGACCCACAAACTCAGATGTGTCCATACTAATACGGGAGTGATTTGTTGAATAATCTACAAACTGAAGAGTGGAAACCAATGTTTGAACAAGATACCAGAAATTATTGTTACAAAAACAGATACCAATTTTATATCCTGCATAATGGATCACTGTGCAGAGGCTGTCTTAATAATATTTAGTAGTGGTATTCTTAATAATATATTTATCACCATTTACCATTTAAGACATCAGAATTTAATTCATATTTTTTATTATGCATTTAAGTAGAGTTATTTTACTTAGGGGGTTCATGGTCAGGTTTTTGCTGAAGGGGTCCATGGGAATAATAAGTTTGGGAACCACTGTTCTAAATCAATTCACAGTTTTTAATACGTTTTATATACCTATTATTGTATTGTACATAAATGATTTCATATTAATAATACATATAAAATTTATTTAAATGACTTTTTGATATATTTTAAAAACAAACCTGTGGGACAAATTTAACATAAAATATAACATTCGTAAATGACAGGATTGTAAAAATATATTACATATTTATCAATAAATTTTATTTATGCATAAAATTTTTTTCCTTCGGCGCAATTTTTTGCGTAGTATTAATAAAAAAAGAGTGGGTAATTTAAAAAATCGCCTTAACCAAACACTATTGTCAATATAAAATCAACATTTCTGGAGATAAATTATTAATATTAAACATAAAATTTGTCAGGATTGTAAAAATATATTATGTTTTTCAAGAATTTATATTTTTTTCTCATAAAAATTTTCTGACTGCCGCGCAATGTTTTGCCTCGTGGGGGTTACAAAAAAATTTCAAGAAAAGTTGGCGGGGGGCGGCAAATTCAAGGAACGCCCCGGGCCTCAGAAACCCTAGCTACGCCACTGACTAACGGTATACTTCACAGATGCTCTACAAAAGTTATAATAAATTGGTGCGTCTATTAGACTAACTTATACCTGAAATAACTGTAATGTAATTATTATTATTATTATTCTCTTTTCCCATTACTATAAGTTTGCTCATTAAATAATTGTTTTATAGTTTTAGAATTACAGGCTCATTAATCCTTGTTTTAATGACATTTTGTTATATATCTAAACACCGCTGATAAGAATTAGTAAAAATGATCACCCTATGGAAAGTATTACCATTATTGACGAAAAAATGACTTTAAAAAAGGAATTTAATTTTGTTTTTCCTCTCCCGAAAAGTAGTATCTATCCTATCCTATCACAGAGATATTTACAAGGCGAAAAGAAGAGGAAATTAATCCCAACATGTGAAATAATATTGGCATGCGTGATAATACGACGCTACATAGGCAAAGTATGCTAAGTCCTACCGTGGACTAAAAAGTTAGAGAAATATGAATGGCTGTCATACGGTGATTGGTTGGTAATTGAGATTGGCATTTTCCCCTTCCGAGTTTATGCACCCCCTTGCGTTATTCATCTTACATTTTGCGTAAGGGGGTGAGGGGGGATTCTTGGAGCTTTTCTTGGCATTCTTTCCGTCCCTTTATTATTATTTGATTCAATGATTGACATGATTGCATTTTAATGTAACGAAGTATCTAATGATTCAACGATGGATTGTGTCCTTCGGCATCAAATTTACATATTTACGAAATTGAGGGTATTTTTAAAATACGCATCTGATTCTGTAGCACTCAATAAAATCTTTTTTGAGATTTTTATGATATTACAATACATTGACAATTATAAAATGAATTTTTGAAAAAATGATACCCTCTCCCTCACGCACACACACATTTATAAATATGTATAACAAAATTTAGGTATCATTTAATAATAATAACATAAATAACAACTAGGGCCAACGGTGTTAATTATGAATGCATTTAATAATACAATTCAACTAAATTATGTAGTATATAATAGCCCAGACCAGTCTGTAGGCGTTTTATTATTATTACGTATCACATGTAGGTATACATTTCGATTATAATCAAAAAATAAAACCAGCTACTTTAGACATTCAGTATTTCAATGTCCATACCGTCATCAATGTGCGACTGGTGTCCCACTATTATTAAATAATTGGTAATTGCACGTTGAAATCCTCCTCTGCCTGTATATTTACCCTAATATGTTATGATTTATAAAATTTTATTTAATCTTATAGAAATCTATAAATTGATGAATGATTGAGATGTTATCAAGGAACTGCAGCCTGCTAATGTTATTTATTATTATATTTAAATTATTAATACATTTTTTTTAAATCCAAGTCCGCTCTCTACGAGGGGCATATGGCGTCCTAATGTAGGTATCTTAACAGAATTTTCTTTCAGAACTGCTTGTTACTCAGTTGCTCAACCTTTCTTTTTTTTTTAAGAGAGTGTGGATAGAAGGATAGGGCTAGGACAGGACTAGTGGTTAGCTAATCGCTCTCGCTACGCCCCGTGAGGATCGGATGGGTGGGAGGGAGGGTGTTAGACATCACAAACACTCAGAATTTTCAATTTATGAAAACCGTCCGTACCGATTTTGATTTTGAACCCGAGACATTCGTAACCGTAACCAACGACGCTACCAACTGCGCCACGGACGCCAACGTATTAATACAAGACAACAAATTTATGTTTGCATTTGTATATTATACATGTGATATCTAGAGAATTGTAACGGCATATTGATAGCTCCTTCCGTTTGTACTATAACAGACTGGGCTCACATCCTGAGAAAACATTTCGTTTAAAGACGCTACTTATTGGTCTTTATAATAGATTCGAATATTTTTTTATTAACATTGGTCCTTGAAACATGCCGTAAAATAATTGACTAGCGACAGGTTCTCATTTACATGTTTTTCCCGACTGAAATGGAATTATAAGGTACTTGCACGGAAGATTATTGTATACAAAAATTAACGATTATTTAAATAATGGTATATCATATATAATTTAAGACATCGACTGAGGGTGCTTGATGGAATTTCAATGTCAAATTTGGATTATTGAGATTTTGAATATATTAAATACATGGAAGTGTACAAAATCTCAATAATCCAAATTTGTATATCATATAGTATATTGTTATTTTTACACAAAGTGTAATCATGTTTAAATGCTAATAACCATACAATCATTAGCTGTGCACTAAAGATTGTCAGTATTGTAAGTGTTACAGTTCTAATGAAACTTATGTAAATACAACTTTAAACATTCTAAAATATTTTTGAAAAAAATAAGTGTTCACCGCAAAGTACGCGTTGTATGCCGGGTCACAACAAACAAAACAATGCAGCAATTTTGTTGTTTCAATTTTCTATTAAACTCCTAATTTTTCTCTTCAACAATGTATTACATCAAACCCTATAACTACGTTATAGTTTCTTTTAAATTCAAACAAAATTACATCGATCACAATTAAAAATACATATCACATTCTGTTTGTCCATATTCAATATTCACGACTATAAAATAACAATAGCCAAAATGTACGCATATAATTTTTACCAATTTAAATATTTATAATTATATTAATGACATCCTGCGCGCTTCTGAAAACTCATACGCCCCTTAAAAAGTTTTTATTTTAATACTACGCACATGAAAAGTTGATGGATATTGCTACTTTTATTACTGCGGGGAGGATAATCCACTTACGCACGGTTGACTTCACATCATATTTGCCCCTAAAGATATTAACTTCTTACATCTAACTAGTAAAGGTGGGATACTATTATGTTGCAACCATTTCATTCATAATATTCACATACTTAATAAGTATAATCTAATTCCAAACTGTACATATAAATTCAACAAATAATTGATTTTTTGTATTCTTAGCCTCTCCTTTCTTTGAATTAAATCTCATCGAGTTTCATATATAAATATTCTCAATTCGTCAATTCAATCATCGGCTATAGACTCTATACAAAAATCAAACAATTTGACAACACTGTTCGCAATTATTATTAGATACCAATTAAGTATCGTTAAATGTTAATAATCTTTTTTAGGTCAATTAGTAATTAATAAGTGTCTGTTTTGAGCACTTATGAATAGTATGACATTTATCGATAGGTACACTTTATTATAGAGAGATATTTAAAGCTTATTCAAACATAATGTAGTTACCTCGAGCTTCACAATGTACTTTCCAAGCTGTGTTATGTTGCATTAAATCAAATGAAAAGTCAAAAACTCATCAAAAATTATCAATGACGACAAGCGAATTGAACATTTTGACTTTAAAATAATTTTAACCCTAAAAAAACAGCTTCCATAAATGACAAACAATTCTAATCGCCGCACGCATCGTTAACAAACGTCATTGCTGTTTGTGATCCTAGTTGGGGGTGAAAATTCATTGAGCGATGCTTTTAATTTGTGACAATCATATTTATCTCAATTAGTGCCCAGAAAAATTAATGTTTATTTCATCGTTTCATTTTAACACTTAAAAATGAAGCATGCAGTGGTTTTAAAGCCCCATATTATAACCGCCAGCTATACCATACCATGATGTTTTTCAAAAGTAATATTGATATGAAAAACAACCGCTTGTGACTGCATGGAGTGCTAAATTTATCTACGAATACCTTTTCAACAAAATCGTACAATCACTTTGGTGAATAAAATATTTTACTAGAACTTTTTTTTATCCGAAAGACAATGAATTGTTGTAAATAAAATCTTATTTTGATAATAAATTTATTATAAAGTGACTAAGCGACGGCAACCGATAAAGGATTTTATGTACCTACTTGAAATCGGCTCGGCTCTGCAAAATTACTACCGACTGTAATTTTAATTAATCCTTATTTCATGTTTAAATCATATTTATACCACGAGACAATTTCAACTACCCTAGATTGTAGTCCAAAGTTACCTGCATTAAATAATATAAATACCCAAACGATTTGTTCACAACTTAACACATAAAAATACGTTTTGTTTAATAATTCCACAAGAAATCTTTTCCCAAAATTTGTAAATAAACAATGAATCTAATTTAAGACATCGACTGAGGGTGCTTGACAAAATACATGGAAGTGTACAAAATCTCAATAATCCAAAACAGAGAATCGTTGAGCGTTTAAGTATTTAAAATAATCAATATAAAAGTAGCTCTTTTTACTTATCAGCAAGGTATTTATTGTCAACCAGAAACTAATTTTTACTTAAACACAATAACATGTCTCTAATAATAAAACAAATATTTACCAGATTTACTTAACTTATTAAAATAATGAGATGGTCAATTATGTATTTCATAAAGATTACTTTGGACAATTTAAACTCATTATATGATATTATATGTAAACAATTCTCAATTTTAGTTGAGATGTTTGCACAGTCGGACCAATAATAACAATCTTCGTAATTACCAATAAGGATATTTTACCACATATGATAATACATTTTTGTAACACTGTATCAACTATTTTTACCAGAGTATACCATTTATCATTTTCGTTTCTATTATACGCTGACATATCATATTAATACTTGTATATTAACCTCACTCAAAATCGGTGTGTTTGCAGCACTAATTAGTGTAAAAAAATCAATTAAAACATTCACTTGACACAAAACGATTTTTCACTATGACAGAGACCTTTTCTAAAATAATCAGTGAAAGCTCTTCGGTAAATGTGGCTGGGTTCTCGCTAGCGGGCGGCTGAAGGACTGCTGGGCCGAGAACACCGAGCTTCGTTAGCAAGTCTGGAATTAATTTCTTGATAAGATGAGCTAAGGAGAAAATTTCCCCGAGTGGGAAAGCCACCCTCTTCGGATCAGGGATGTCGCAAATGCCCCATGGTGAAACGCTACACGAATTATTAACAATAATATTAAGTAGCAGAATATTATCGAACCAAATATTATGACGTATTTTTTAAGCCTATATAAGTCGAGAATATCTGGTCGTTCCTTCATTTAATTTGAAACTTTATTTTATATGAAATTTAGATGTATTTAAACAGGTAATTACAAGTATGTTTCTTAAAAATAGCCGTCTCATGTTCATCATGAGATATTTTTGTTTATATACAGAATTTGTTTGCGATTACTGACTTTAAATTTTGAACGAAATGCGCTTTGTATAAGTAAATATATATAATGTTTTAGCAAAATGTCAACACTTAATTTTTTAAATCTCAAATAATAAAGAATTTTAACGAAAAATACGTTATCTATATAAGCAGTTTAATATACAAATATATTTTTATATACGTTCTCAAAAAACTATCTATAACTTTTCATTTTTATTATTAATTCATATTCACATTTATACAGATAAAAGGGGCTTGCAATGACTTCAAGCAAACGATATTTCATTATATGAAGAGTTTGCTAGAGTTGAGTAGATTTTCCAGTGCATGGTGGTTCTTCTATCCTTAGGCACTATGAAATATTATGTTATTTACTCTCATTCATTGAAATAATGAAATACTTCTACACGTATGTAAAAGCAATTTAATTTTCGTTTCAACTGAAATCTATAAAATAAAATATAATATGTATATGATAAGTCACAACTGACTGTGTAAGCAATATTGGTGTAAAAAAAATATTTTATTTGTGTGCTTTTTCTAAATTCTTATTTAAACTTAAACGAAAATCAACATTTAACAAAACTAACTTTAAAGAAGAAAACATTCGTTTTCGTTAACAGAGTGGAAAAATTTTGAAGCTTCTAAAGATGTTCCTCTTCAACCCTTAGTGCTACAGAAACATGAAAGACCAGGGCATTCCACCAGGGGGATGAATTCACTTAGAGACTTCAGCGATTTAAATCGTGATATCTCATTTACACTTGCTCAATGGTAGATGAAAGGAAAGAGATGGGAAAATGCTGTGAGTTTCCTTTGCTTTGTAAATGAGAAAAGAAGTGCGATTTCTTTTACTAATGAGATTAGGTACATGCCGTGCTCTGTGGTGCACGGACTTTATTGCTTAAGCATGACTCTGCGTTTAATTACTGTAATTATTAACATCAAGTAATAATATATAAATGATACTGTAGAATATTTATATCGTATGCCTATATAATATACTAGACATTACAAAAAAGAATAGTAGCTATAACGTACTTTAAAAATATTTCCAAATAATTTATTTTCATTACTGCTATACATATTTAGTGTTTGAAAAAGTATCTGGCTTCTTCGACAAAGATTTTAATTCCTTATCCAATTGCTGGATTAAAAATTTCCATGGATCATTTCATCAGTTTCATAGATTTTTTAAAGAGATTGTTTGTATAAAGATTGTTTGTATCAAAATATGTTGTGAAATTCTATTAAAAAAAGAAAAGTAAAGGGCAAAATTCGTACAAGACTCATAATTCCACAAATTGTCAATTTAAAGAATTGCATAAAAACGGAATAATCTAATCGTTTTCTTACATTCATATGAGAGAGTAAAAATTCCGCTACTCGAGGGTAGGTTGAAGCGTCAACACACTTCGACCGCCCCAAGTCCGGCGTGGCGACAAAGGATCATTCACAGGTTCCTTCGTCTTCCATTAAAACCTGGTCATATTCAGTATACTTTCTCTTTAATTGCAGTTAGTTTATACTTATACATTCCTCGAAGACAGTTACACAAACACAAACAGATTTCAAATACAAAATTTCAATTTAAAACACAGCAAGTGGTTCTATGATAGGGTCATCTCTTTGACCGAACCACCGCGGGGCTGTTTCAGTCACTAACCGCAAAGCCCCTAGGCCGAGGGATAAGTGCTTCTTTTCCTAAGTATCGCCCGCTTTTTGTTTTCTTCTAACGGTAAACAAATAACGGTAAACAAACGAATATGACAAATTATTTTTGAATGCCTTAGGAGAGATATTACATATTAAATTTGCATAAATAGAAAGAGTCTGCAGATGGGTTTTGAAGACGCCTGTCCGCCCCATAAGTATGGGTCGGTGTCACATATTAGTTTTGAATTCGATTATGAACAACCATAAGAATAACAACTGGAATGGTTTTGAAACTTCTGTTGATTACCACCAATCAAACGATGGCGTATATACCTTAATTTTCTAAATATACAATGAGGTGAAAAACTTTTTTGTCCAAGAAATATTTGTAAATTGCTGTTTTACATCTTAAAAATTCAGTATAAATCATATATTGCATTTACAAAAAAATTTTATTTTTATTTCAATACTTTGCTGTAATTTTTAATTACTTACAAGTTTTAATTAAGTCAAATCAACTCGTGTTTTGGATGTTTTGAGCATCACACTAGACACATATCACTTTAATAATTTTCAATTTATATCGAACTAAACCAAAAGTATTAATTAAATGAAAATATTAATTAACGGCGCAACAGCAAAAAGGCCTTTTTCTTTTTTTTAGCCCATTATAATGCTATTTAATTGCCCGAGGCAGCCTGGAAACTTTCCTCCTCGCCAAAGATTTTCCAGCGAGACTTTTCTTTATTCTTTGTGAAGAAAAAAATACTTACATTTGTAAATTTAAATGTGCTGAACTTGAACGATTGATTTTTCAACTTTGAAATTCTTACTCTCAATTATGAAAGTAAGGCAGTTGGTCATTTGCTGAAACGGAATCAATAATATTCTAAGCAAAGCTTCAAATTTGTATATTTTAGTAATAACAAAGTATTTGTGTAAATCTTTTATCCATTTATTGGATATTGTACACGTTTGAATGACGAACGGTTTGTTGGTAACTCCTAGATTAAAAAATGTTGAAAATCATTTATCCACAATATGCGTTTGTCTCACGACACATTCATTAATTATAAAATAAAATTGATTCATGAATTTTGTTACTGGTGACCCTGGTTTCGCTTTTCGGCATCTTCAAACATTCGAGCATACGAATGAGCTCGAACTGACAGACAGTAAATAGCTTATATCGCGTATATATTCAAAGATAAATAATCATAAAATTAGCAATCAAAATAGTGAAATTCCCGTAATAATATATCATCTTATATTTAAAATTAGTAGGTATCTCCATGCTATATTTTCAAATTGCAAGCAAAACCCACCATACTATAATATGTAGCTATATCTATGTAATTTAATGTTAATTGGTTCTTGGTTCCCTGTAATTGCTAAATTCCATAAATTTTTAATAACGGTTAATGCGATTGTTTTCCCAATTTTCTTATTTTATCTTATACTAGTGACTACCCAGCATGCGTTGCAATGCTACTTAAAGAAAGAAAGGGTTTGTGTTTTAATTCTGTTTATTGAAGTGCATTTGGATACACAATATTTTTTGTTCCGTCTGGTGCGTACACAAATAAATAAGAAGGTTTTTCCTAGATGTCACTTTTTGTATGTATTTGATTCTTTTTTTTATATTTTAGATTTTTTTTCAGAAACCTTCACGGGTGTGCGCACAACAATTCACCAAAGTTTCATCGAAATCGGATGAATCGTAAATTGAACGCATAGGTGACAAACAAACAAACAGACATTCATTTATATATATTCTATCTATAAACGATATAAACTATTTACTGTCTGTCGGTAGTTTACGAAATTTCAAAACAATTCAAACTTTAGTCGATATCTTAAATTAATCATTACATAATTTCAGTATTCATCCTGGATGGCAGTAATAATGAATTAAAGAAATTAGGCGAGAAATAGACACATTGTGATTACCTTATGTTACCATCAATTATTATCTTTGTTTTGTCAATGTTTCTCAAAATCTCTAAATATAGCAAGATTATGTTCAACATCATTCTAATTTTATGAATACATAAAAATACACATATCTGGAGGTAATGATTAATAACGTTATGCATACAGCATAATATAATATATTACATAGACCCAAAAACATATGAAATCTAACTATGAATATAATTCTTGATAAAAATAATAAACAAAAGAAATATTATTTGAATTGAAATATGAACGCAAGAATTATGAAATATTACAACGATAAATTTTTATGACAACACCAAACTATTTTCATTAATTTTCATAAAATTCGTGTAAAGACCGTTCGATAACATTTGTATAAACATATTACTAACCCTAAAGCAGTGAATGTCATATTAATATCGAATTTATTGCCTGACAATTCTACAAGATATAATCGAACTTTATATTATTCACATATTTTTTTAACTATATCAACAAAATTCGTTTGACGGGAACCAGTGGTAAGTTAGTCTTTCTCTATCTCCCTTTAAGGATGTGGTGGGGTTATCAAAGGCTTTTTTATTAGCTGGTGCTTTTTCTTGTGGCCCGACGTCTGTAATTTTAATATTCCTTCCCATCCACAACCTATACGATCCCAAAAATAGATGCACTGAGATAGTGATTAGACAGCTATCAGTCTTTTTCTTGTATCCTCTTTATTTCGTCACTTTTTCTGAAGAGGGAGGATAAGCGACTGTCTAACGGATACTTATAGTTAAACTTTATCTGTAAATATGCTTTATGAGGGGTTTGTATGCTCTACATTGGTAAGGAAATGGTTTTCATGTTTTTATGTACAAATAATAATATATAGTCACTCAGCTAAGAACATACAATATAAAATAATAACTACGTATTTACATTTGACTTTGATGCACCTCCTTATGGTTTCAGGGTGCTCAAGTTTTATATAAAGGTGCTAAGTCCGAAACATAAGAAAATGAGTAATTATATTATGAAATAATATTTGTCTTCTTTCAAAAGCACAATTAAATAAAATAGTTTATTAAACTTAAAATAGGAAAATATCTTAGAAAAACATGAATACATTCTCCACTCATAATGATAAGTCGTACTGTCTTTACAACTGGCGTCTCACATCACAGACGCGACAAAAAGTTGTGAGTTCCAGTGATGAGATGCTGCCGAAATAGCTAGATTTTTAATAATTGTGGGACTAAATACTTTGCTATTTAGATCATATCGACGGTGTTTTGACCAATTGAAATTGTTCAGGATAAAGTAAAAACTGTGTTTTATTGAAAACATGATTATAAATCTTTGAAATGAACTCCTGTAAATTCTGTTTTGATATAATAGTGGCTTATATAAAGTCGCCAGGTCATAATTTTTAAACCTAAAAACAATGTAAAATGATGTTTCCCTTCCAAAAAGTGGTCAGTTTATTTTTCTAATTTTCATCATTCGGCAGAGACCTTCTCTGTCGTCTTTAAAATGAGATCCAGTCATTAATTCATTTTCGTATTTTTTGAGGGTTCCATCAATTGGCCAATACACCATCGATATATATTGTTATGGTTATGTTTTTGCCATGTGCAATGTACTGTACAGTTTAGGGTTAATAAAGCTTCGCGCTCACTAACGAACGGAATGTGTAAAATTAATGTTAATGGTTGAATCACAGCGGGTGTCTGTCCGTGTCGGAGCACTATGAACGCACCTGTATTTTTCATCGTTCACATTATTTAAATCTAGTAATCGATATAGCCGATAAGCCCATCGAGTTTGACTTGACCTTTTCGTACACGGTGCATATTGATAAGTACCTATTGTTAGACTTCCACGGAAATATCGTGATAGAAATTTATTCTTCCAAAACACGTCTTGCCTATAGATATGAAGATAATACAATAATATTGTGAAGCTTCGGGTTTCAATATTTATAACATTTTTTTTATCTATCGAAAGCCACGCATATTTATAAACGTAACACAAATAATTATAAAGGATAGCTCAATACGATTAATTGTAGTGACAGAGAGAGCATTATTTATGAGTAGAATCAAACAGATTATAATCAAAATAATCAGTTTTGTCATTCCTATCAGTTTCCTGGTTAATTAACTGTTAATGTGGACACATTTAGACTACTTGTTTTTTAAATAAAACACAATTACTTGTTTTGGAATTAACCTTGTTGTAATTACAGATACTTTAACATTTTGGAATGGATCTGGCTCCAACTTTGCAGTCGGACGGCGTTGAGAAATTATTGTTCAATCGCGTTCTGTCTATTGCCCGCTTCCATATATCAGTATGACCCATTTTCTGTTTTACTTAAGTGTTGTCAGCTCGTCCGTGTTGACAATCGTATTTATTAAAACGTATTATCACAGATATTTAACATTCAATATATTATGGCAATTATTATAAATAACCTTAAACGTGCAAAATTACGTGCATATTACTAAGAGGAAATAGCTTCTACTTGTTTCTATTATTAATTAGATACAATCAGGGTTGCTGCAAGTGGGTCGGCCACATGTGCGCGAAAACATAGTGCCAAACTAAACTTGAAATTTTCTATTTACGAAGATAAAAGTCTTACTCATTTATCATATAAAATGCGATGAAATTAATATGGAAAGAAACTATTTCCTGACATCAGTTACGTTTCATCCTTTCACGAAGACGTTTACATGCGGCATATTGAAACGCAGGCTATCTATATAATACAATAACTATGGAATCTAACAAATTTAAACAAATCTAAGGTTATTAAACTTCACGATCTATGTTGCTATTTTTTTAATTGTCAATGGAATTATCATAAATCAGTGATAATCAAATTTTCCATTGGTAGCTGCCCGTATGTGCCACACCAAAGCCTCCTATAATTACAAGCCATGCCGTACGGCTCGTCAGCATGGCTTGTGGACATGACGAGTGGTCCATTAATACCGCGAAGTCATGAAATCGATATTGTGAGGTAATTACAATGAATAAATAAATAAACGACAGATTTACACCATTGAATTCATAATGTGTGTTGGGAAAACTGATGCCATTTTAAACACTGATTTAAACCTGGACTTGTACTGAACATAATGATCAACTTTGATTTGATCATGGTGTGAATAATTCGGGTTTTGTAATGAATGACTAGGATTTTCCTTCTTTAAATTCATCATATCCAATACAGTTGAAATTTCACTTTTTATTTGCATCGTAATAATATATTGTTAAAAATAAATTTCAACTTTCTGGCTCATATTATCATAAATAACATTTTTTGTTAAGCAATTTACTACCTTCTTGCTTAACTTTAATGGACGGTCTTACAATTTTATACAAATGTAATAGCATCATTTCTATTAACGTTAGACTGGCCAACTTTTGTATAAAAAACAATACTCATAGTTAGACTTAATGTACCGTAAAATTTTATACTGTTCAATATTTTATTGATATACCACGCTTGTTACAGTGGTTTTCAAAGAGTTGAGCTTTTTACTTTGCATTTAATTTTGACGTGTAATTAAAATTTAATCATAACGCTCGGCTAGTAACGCAAAGAACTGAATAGAAAGGTATACATAGTATGTATATCGAACTGAAGTGATCAGAGCAAAGTGGCGTCCCGTAAAAAATATTTGACACTTTTATGAAAACAGAGATATATTTATTGCCTGTAGCGGAATGCCTAACAAGTAATTATAGATCAGTTCATAATGCTACGAAAAGGAAACGTGGTGTGTGAAAAAAGTAAAATAAAACATTACATACGAAAAGTAAATTTTTAGCGCATTCGCTTTAGTGCATTTGATTATAATTTGAATGGTGTTTACTGTGAACTCTCATGCAAAATGCAAAAGATATTATATTCATAAACGCACAGGATTTATAAAATTTCTTGGGCTAGTTTCATATCATGATCAGCGGTCATATTCTTAAATTTATTTAGTGACTAGACATTAATAAACCCTAGCCAGTAGGAGTAATGCATAACATCTTTATCATAGATAATATACTAATAATCTTTACGTCAACCCTAATTATTTTTGTACTTGCTCTACAGATGTTTTTTATTATTTTATTATTATTCCATGTCCGCTCCCAATGTGGAGCATATGGTCACCGAATGGAGTTATCTCAACAGACAGTTTCTACGAGAACTGCTTACTCAGTTGCTCAACCTCTCAAATATTAGGAACGAGGATAAGATATGACAGGACTGAGTGGTTAGCTAATCGCTCTCGCTACGCCCCGTGAGGATGGGATGGGTGGGAGTTTATAAACACCACATTTACGGACGAAATCCATAAATCTATTGAAAGATCAATCTTTTAAAACCGTCCGCACCGGGTATTGAACCCGAGACATCCGTAACCGTAGCTGTTCATGTTGGTAGTTGTTCATTTAAATGCGGTATTAATTGCGGCTATGTTCATTGAGACGATTTGTCAAAAATAAACGATGTCTGTAGTCAACGGTGTCGGGTAAGAAATTACCTCGATTATGTAATTATTGTTTCAGGTTTTGTTAATGTCTGATTAATCCAATTAGTAATGATAACTATTTTGAGGAATATTTCGTAGGTAATGATTCTTTTCACGTTTGAATACCGTGGATGGAAGATGCTAATATCATAGACATCCATGCATCGGATTAAAATTCTTTCGTATGCAAATGTTTTTTCGAGGAATCTAACCTGTGTTCGGGAAACGGTATTGGCACGGAAGCCACTGCCACTTCGATAATCTTCTTAACTGGTATCAGATTTTAAATAATTCAAAAGATTAATCAACGAATTGCTTCTTTATTGATTTATAATCATTTTGTTCATGCAATTTTCTCTCAGTTTTCTAAAAGACAAAAAAAAAGAAAGTTGCTTAACAAAAAACATTCACGGCAGAATTTTTCTTTCAATATAAGTATTTATAAAAAAAATGTATTAAAAATTTAATTGCTGCTATCGATGCGTTTTCACCCCAGTAATATAAATTCAATACACGCTACTGGAAATAAATTGTTAGGTACTGACCATGCCCGTTGGTTCGTTCGTTACTCAAGCGGAAATTAACTTCATGATAATGCGATCACACAGTGGCTTTAAATGTAAAAAGATGGGGATCACAAATGAGTTCACAATATTTCGAGATAATACTTAAAAAAAAACTACAAAATTAATCTTATCTCATACTTTATTAAGTAATTTTTCCGTTTTTGTAATTATATATATATATATCAGGACAGGTTGATCCCAGCCTTGCTCGATACTCTCTTTATAATTTAGAAATTTTCCCAATCGAGATTATGAAAGAAAACGCTTCAGGTAATCTTGAATATTCCCATATTTTAATAAAATAAAAAAGTGTTTTGTTATTTAAAACTAATAATAAAAATCTTCCAAATTATTGTATTTATATCAAAATAACTTATCTGTTAAACAGAATGAAATATCTCTTCCTTTTTTCAGGCTGCTAAAAAAATGTGTATTAATTATATAGTTTTGTAAACAAAAATATTTTTCAAAAAAAAACATGTTCATTGGAGCCAATCCATTCGTTTTTGATTTGTAATTAATAATACAAATCATTCACACTAAAAGCATTGTTGAAACACTCTTTGTGTATGAATTGCAGTGTAGATGACCCTGATGCCGTGTCTGTCATGTATCCAAGACGTGGACGCTGTCCACTCGACTACCGGTAATAAAACCGGTTGTTAACTTTCGTACATAAATTTATAAATTTTTACCAGTGATGTTTTCATATCTCCCAAACCACCACATTAAATTGTGATAATTGGACGAAGACATATGCGACTACCTAACTTCTTTCTATTCCTCCTTTTATCTTTTTTTCACCATTTCGGCTCCCAATGTGGAACATGTGGACTCCTAATGGTGGTATTTCAACAGAAATTTTTCTACGGAAACTGTTTGTTGAAACGAAAGCTAGTTGCTCAACCTCAAATAGTAGGGATAGAAGGTAGAGCTAGGACAAGACTAGTGATCAGCCAATCGCTCTCGTTACATCCCGTTTTTAAGATCGGATGGGTGGGAAGGAATTTTTGACCATACAAACATCCATGTCAACGAACAGAAATCAATTTATGAAACTGTCCGTATCGGTACTTGAACTCGAGACATCTATAGCTGACGCTAACGACGTTGACCACTGCACCACGGACTCCATTCTTACCCTTTCTAAATGCAGAGATTATGCAACTTTGCGATTCTTTTTACATAATTATAATTTTTATTATCACTTATTCCGCCAAATAAACCCAAAACATTTATTGTTACCTGTATAAATGATGTATTTTTTTGTGCTCTAATATTCATTGTATATCCCTGCCATTTTGTCACAAAATATCTGTTTTCACTGTAAAATACGTAGGTACGCTAAAAGTTTCATAAATAGAACGCCTTATAGGTAGCGCGTCGAGCGTGAAAATCTGTGATTCAATTATCGAGCCTGGATAATTTAATAACGTGATAATTAGCGAAGCATATATCGTTTTCCCGTTAAACAGATAAGATTGTCACATATAAAGAAGATTAGAGGATTTTTGAACAAACACTAAGTTTCATGTCACATTGCAGTATCACAAACATAAAATATCCTATGTGTGATATAATTACATACCCATATAAAAAAAATATTTGAATTACGAACAATTTAAAATTTAGTTCTTTTTTCTTACTGCAGAGTTCCGTCAGTCGAAATTTTATCCATACTACACAAATTTGGAATATATTAATTGTGTAATATGATACTGAAAAAGAATTAAAGACATTTAAATTAGTATACCTACTTGTATACTTGTATACATCACTTTAAAATGAAATTAAAACTACACCATTGTTGCAAATTATAATTATTTATTATTATACATAACCTATAACATACAGTGAAAATAATTTACAGCCAAAACTCACAAAAACTAACCTATCATACTATACATTCGCTAAGCTTCGAAAACAAAACTTTCGTCAAAAAATTTTTGTGCTTAGAATGACAAATAAAATTATATTTCGGAAATGTACCTTATGACGTCCGGTTTATGAAGTGCATACAAATAAGGCCGATTTTATAAAAGCCAAAATTACAGCTAAATATTTTCGATTAATACATAACTTTTCTTAAGTTCAAGTGCTTTGCAATCATGATATATGTTGAGATTGATTTTGCGTAGAATTAAAAAAAATATTAACTAAACGACTACTTCTAAGTAAACAAATTATCAAGTTCAAAATAAGGTTTCGACACCAACTTCGATGAAAAATTTGTTAACAAATTTATAATTGATAATAATTGTTATTACTTTCAAATATTCAAACATGGCAGTGTGTCACTGTAAAAAAACAACCATATTATCAATACATATTGAAAACTACCATATATTTAGTTAATAAACTTATCGCAAACGGCAGCACAAGACGGGTGACATAAAATAATAATACAGCGCCAGGTATTGACAACACTGTAAACTAATGCTAGCACAGCTTCAAACCCACATTTTTTACGCCTTTTTGAGAAACGCAGGGTTGTCACGAAAGAAAATACGCATTTTTTTAAAAATAATTGACAATATTTCATCGAAAATTTGTGTATGGAGCAAACTCAATAAGTGCAAATAATATTTACTATAATTTAAGACATCGACTGAGGGTGCTTGATGGAATTTCAATATCAAATTTGGGTTATTGAGATTTTGTACACTTCCATGTATTTTGTCACTAACGACCCGGGTTTCGCCTTTCGGCATCTTCAGGCATTCGAGCACACGAATACACTCGAATTGACTCGAATGCCTGAAGATGCCGAAAGGCGAAACCCGGGTCGTTAGTGACAAAATACATGAAAGTGTACAAAATCTCAATAATCCAAATTTGAATATGTACTATGTTTTGCTACCATATTTAAAAGTTGTGTATTTTACAAATTGCTGTATTTTGCGTTAAATATTTTGTAAAAAAAATAATTGTCCTTAATGTAAATGTGAATTTTATATTGACAGCAATCAAATTTATATCGCCATAATTATCAAAAAAATTATTATGTTAGCTGCTTATTATAACATCTAGGTGGAAAGAACGAAATGGTTTAAAAGTGTAATAAAGTAGTGTAGGTATATATTAAATCCCTATATACTGATTTGGAAATTAAGCAACCCTGGGTCATGTTTGCAAATATATCGAGTATACGCTTATCCAAGTCATGACAAGTACATACTAGAGAAATAATTATATTAGAATTTTCAAGGAAACAATCACTCAATTTAAATCGTTTTGCATACTGACATACCTACTCACTTGCATTCCTTTCGAAAATTTATCATTCCCGGGTTTATCGCGAGTGCATCTTATTATAATTTATATAGGTATTTCTTATTCACTAATTCAAATATATTCAAGTGTCACTTGTCCTCAGTTCCTGGGCAATAAAGTACAAATTGCGATGTCACGATACCACTAGCGCAACCTGACTGTAACGTTTGGAATTACGTAAATTATTTTCAAACGACATGCGCAATATGTCGTCGTAGATACACGAGCCTCTGATCCTACTATTTATTTAAATAATCTTTTGATTCCAATTAGTATAATATTATTGCGATTCAGTAACCACATAAATACATATTATTAAATTTGTTAGTGCAGAATGAAATGGAATAGAAAACCTAAGTGATCAATAGTTAGTATTTTATTGTTGTTATGTTTTTAAATAAACGAAAGTTGGGTTTTCCATCTTATTCGTTTTGTCAAAAAAATTTCAAACTTTTCACATTGGTTTATTGATTATTTAATAATGATTATAAATTTACTAAGTAGTAGATAAAATAGCCAAGAAACCACCGGCCATTTTGCATAAAAGTGAATATTATTTTTTCATATATCTATTTATTTTTAAAATAAAAATTAAAATACATGACACTACAGCTGACACCAATGCGCCATGCATTTATACAGTACAATAATAATAACAATAATAATATTTTTCAAATTTAGGAAATGAGAAAAAGAACAAGACATATTACGAGTTCGTTACTGAAAATGTACACCTCTCTAGGCAATGCATTGATCAGCCGATGGGCCCTTGCATCTAGTGACTCATATGACCGACGCGAAGAACAAATAATCTGAATTTGTCTTTGAATTTGAATTTGAATATACAATTATTTTTTATTTCATATTTAATGCATACTATTTCGAGGATTTTTATCTCAATGATCAATAGTTTGATGCTAAAACCACGTTACGAACAATTCCTGACAGGAATTGATTTTTTTGGTATATCGAACATTCTCCGTCAGTATTCGTAGGGGGATATTTTATTAATAGTTTTTCGAATTCATAGTCTTCAATCGACATATCCTATATTATGCAATAATGAGACGGGAAATTCCACATAATTTCTCAAGGAAGAAATAAGAGAGTTATCGATGGCAACTAGTGTTTGTTACACGAACATGGTTTCATTTATGATACAAAATATATTATATGTATAACAAGGAGCCTTCATACCATGACTAATCGATTCAACGTAGGAGTGTATGAATTTACGATTCGACGAAACAAAAACAATTCTTTCCACAGCGGTTGTTAAATTACACAGTAATTAGCTCCTTTCAAACCTGTCGTTATGTTGATGCAGGAAATATAGTAAAACATAACTAAATGTATAAATAATTTGACGGCGCTATTCTGCCGATGTTCATTTTTTCACAACAGCGAGGCTTGAATCCACGTCCTCCCAATCTATGTGTCGCAAAGGCTTTTTCGTGGGGCCAACAGCTGAAAAGAAAATCATATTGACTATAATATTGTCGTTGTTCTGGAAGAAAACACTAAATCGAAAAAATGACATATTGAGTTAGTTACTTAAATCTCACAGAAAGAGACGAAGCATTTAAAAAACGATTTTGAAGTACTTTTGACAGTATAAAACTAGTTAAAAATTAATATCAAGCTTTCGTCAAATGAGCACAGCGTTAGTTAGAGCTGGGGGTCTCCAAACTACGGTCCTCGTACATCACCAATCCGACATGCCCGGCATCTGGTCCGCCATAGTTTTTTTCACTCAGATACGTAATGCCGAAAGCGGAAAAAAATCACAAGCAAATTTATGCAACTGATCAACCAAATCTTTTGTTGAAAGGACCTAATATGAGTGTAAAAATCTGGTTTTCTCCTTGTCGGCTATTGCTATCTCTGCCGCATTAAATGTCATTGACACTTGCCCGTAAATACTATTGTTGAGTATATTGGTATGATGAGCAAGTTAGGTCTTGGCCCACTGGACTTAGTGGAGGAGTCTGTGTGGCCCTTAGGCTAAAATGTATTTAGACCTCTGAGTTAGAGAATTACAAAAAGCCGCATTTGACATTGCCAAGCAAAAATAAATGTCTTCCATGCAAGGAAAATTCACTTCATGATTCATCTGCACACCCCTACGAGTGCACAACCTCTTCCACTTCCTTTGCAATGGGTACAGTTTTCGCCGATTAAACTAATAATTATTAGACATTACATCTGTGTGCTTAAAGAAATTGGTAAAGAAATGAGTTCCGTTTTTTCTCTACTAAAAATCATCTTTCAAATATGTCGGGATCGCACGGTTTTTACAAAAGAGGGTTGCGACACGAACAGGATTGAGAGCCTTTGCTTTATACTAACCATTAAAGTACCGGACTGACAGTTTTTACTATCAAAAATTCCGTACATAACTCGCATTATTGTAGCAAATTATATATTATATTCACATGATCGATATAGTGCATTCTTTAAGTTCTTTATATATATTATGAAAATTGTTCAAACTCGTAAAAAGAATTGACTTCAAATACCATATTATTAAATGACTCTATCCTTTATATTCATTTCACATGTCGCATATATCCTACAATTCAATGGCGTGTGGAAAAACTGAAATAAGACCGATAGTCGATTATCAAGAAAACACAATATTAAAATTATATAATTGCAAATATGAATTAATTTATCAATATAATTGAATTTAGAAAACAAAATAGCAATATACATACCTAGTTAAATGAGAATTGTTAAATATTATTTATAGCTCCGTTTATATATATTTCTGACGATGGCGATGTGCCAAAATAAGTTACAACGATAATATCGTCATTGTTCTGGAAGAAGACACTAACTGAAAAATACTAGTTTTAAGTAATTGGTCTTTGAAGTTTGTGAAATGTTTGAAATTCTATACTTTTTTCATTTAGTGTGCTTGTACAAAACTGTTTTTAAGTAAAAGTATAATTTATAAAAATAAGTGTGTTATTTCATACGATAGAGTTTGAAATAAGAAACATTTTGGTAAAACTAATTCAATATGTCATTTTTCGATTTAGTGTTTTCTTCCAGAACAGCGACGATATTTTCTATGGAACTAAATACATTCTCATTTTTTGATCTTTCTTACGCATACAATTAATTTCCTTTTAAGTGTTTTGTTGCTGTATATATTTTTTACGAGTAGGTAGTCACAAATACTTAAACAAATAACTCAAATTAACGTTACCAGAATACAACATATCGATGGGGTTTTGGCAAATTGATCAAAATTGAAATTATTCAGGAGAGTAAAAACTGTTTTTATCGAAAACATTACCTATATGGTGAGTTGCGTAATGAATCTTTGAAATGCACTCCTGTAATTTCTCATGTTTGAAAATATGGGATTATACGTAGGGAGTATCGATATAATAGTGGCTTAAATCAAGTGCCAATAAAACTAATATAAAATGATGTTCCCTTCCAAAAAGTGGTCAATTTAAATTTCTAATTTACATCATTTGGCAGAGACCTGCTCAGTCGTCTTTAAAATGAAATTCAATCATTATCATGTTCGTATTTTTTGAGGGTTACATAAATTGGCAAAACACAGTCTATTTTATACAACTTGTTTAATTTAGAATCATCGATTTTAAAAATATTTTTTAGATTCAATTTTCCCTTCTATATTAGATCAATTGGCCACATTTTTATAAGTGAATTAACAGAGTAGTAATAGCATTTCTCTTCTTTATATTAATATCTAGGAATTTTTAATTTATAGCAAACTGTTTAGTTTGCTGTTGCATATGATACTATAGTCGTACCACAGGGCCATAAAATAATCATTCTGTGCGTTAATATCATCTTTCGCTGGCAATTATATAATTCCAAGCACGTTCTTAGCATTTACTTAAAGGGACTGCAATAAATTAATTGCAAATTACTGAGATTCTTGAAAATATGATCATTAATTATATTTTATATAATGTGCTTCACAACTTGACTCTGAAATGACTCTGTGCGAACTAAGCTCTAATTAACGGCGGATAAAATAATTATTGTATGTAATATTCAATTTGGAGTTTATAATGATGCATTCGCCATGTCGCGTGCGGTTCTTACAATATTGGATCTGAATCACTTTTAAGGTGTTAAATGAAAATTCTTAATGGAAAAGTATAATTGAAAAAAATATGAAATTAATCTAGTGTCTTTTCATATGGTATCAAAAACTTATTACACGAAACCTTAAGTGTGCTTTATTGACTGAATTACTATTTACTTGGTAGAACTCCATCATAATAGGATAAAATAACAAAGTATTTAGTTCTACAAAAATTTTATCAGGTAGTTAATAGCTATTTCGGCTCTACGACATCGTCAGAACTATACTGAAACTAATTTTTGCTTAGCTATATATACTGTTTAGAAGATATAGACAATAACATGTCATCTCACGTATTCAAACATCATAATGTTTATTTTAAAATTAAATTATTCAAGGTACTAATTGTGTTTTTAGAAAAGGAAACATTTACTGATTATGCGTAATTACATGGGCTTCTTGTAATGGATTAAGTAAGGGTGATTGGTTAATATTTGCTTGGTCATTAAAGAGATTATTGTTATGATTGTATTTATTAATTTCGAGTTGTTCCAACAGATTAAGTCTAAGGCTTTTTTCACACAAATGTAAGCATGTCGGAGCTGATTTAGCGGTTATGTTGTGGGCTTCTTCCAAGAGGTGGTAAGCAAATTGAGAATTTGTTTTATTATTTTTAAATGATCTAACATGTTCCTTAAATCTAATTGAAATGCTCTTTCCCGTCTGTCCGATATAGTTCGAATCACACAGGCTGCAGTTAAGTATGTAAATTGTGTGCTAATTATGTTTGAATCTTAAAAAGCCCAACTGACTTAATAGCCATATATTTTTGTAGTTTAAAATGAAATAAGCTCAATGAGAATTTATAGAAACCATTACAGATCAACTCGAGTAGAAATTTTCGAGACCTCAAATGTTGATCCGGTGCCTAATAACATATCGGCTGTTAAAATTTAAAAATTAAACAAAGAATTATATGAAAAAAGCACCTCTTCATAAGTACATTTAACACTGCTGAATTTTTTAAAAGCCTAGGTGTGGGGAATTCTATTGTGTGACTCATCCGGGAAAACGTTTAAATGCAAAAAAGCAACATTGATATTGAAGTTGTGAATAATTCAACACGAAACATTCTTCTTACTAAGAAGACTAGGTAGCTCTTGCCGTTTCTTTTAATTCGATCGTCAGTGGACTCGTTCTAAATAAATTGATATTAGGATAACACTTTTACTAAACGAAAGGTGTGCATGTTTCCAGAAAAGCAATGAAAATCATTGGCCATATTCATATAAATAATATTTCATATACCACTCTACGGCCAGCTCATCCAGCTAAGCATCACGATCGACCTTTAAATATTTCACAATCTTTCGTGAAGTAAATAATTATTCAAACGATAGTAAATTGTTATTCAAATAGTCGCTTACTTTCCCATCAATGCAGTCAATGAATAGCTAGTTTTAAATAATGCTGGAACAGTTTTGATAATAATTACTTGGCGGCTTTTTTCGAAATTAGAAAGGTGCATTTGGAATTCGCGCGTAAAGTCTTCTAGATTCCAACACATACTCGCATAATAAATGCAGCTTTATTTTTAACGCATTCAATGCTAGTTAATACATTTATTCATGTTTCTCTATATTGTTGTCATCGTTGAGATATTTTATAAAAATATCTTAATAATATATCGATCGTTCAGTTTATTAATCAGACAACTCCAAAATTATGTAATTTGAATTAAATAAGCTGTTGTGTGTAAAAATTGTGGCTTTATCTGATGTTTTCATGTAACTCAAAAATTATACCAAAAAATCTAAGGCAGAATTAAACAAAACGTCAATATTTAGATATATTCCCCTACTGACTAAATATACTCGGAAAGTAGCTAATTGTTAAATACCCGTTTATAAAATTTATAAAACTCAATAATTTTTGATTTTCGGTGACCAATTGAATATTGTTTTCCCCATTATCTCAACATAAGTTACTTTTAAATGTCTGAGTAATGAACTGGACGATCGATGTATCAAGTAAAGGAACTTTTATTTCACAAAATTAACACTATCATGTTAAATTTTGTATGAACATGAATATTACTAAATCAAATATTCTTTGAGTGATTATCCTAAGAAAATAATAATTATACCCATCAAAAATTACCACTTATTTTATATTACAAATCCGTATGAATGAAATTATTTTTCTTATTACATCTTCCCTTTCCCGAGCGGTTAAAATCAATATACCTGAATTCCGGACGAAGTCGGGTAATAAAGCTATTCCAGGTCTTGTAGTGGGTAGATATATGTTATTTAAAAAAAATATCAAGTTTTGTATGATTCAGTTCAGATTGATTTGAAATCCAGCGTATGTAGATAATGTATTAAATCCTTTTTTCATTGTTGTTTATATTTATCTAAGTTCATACAAAATATATAGTATATCGGTAATCTCTGAAATGTCCAATATCTTATTTTACATTAGACATTTATTTCTACTATTTCATTGTTTGATTACTAATCAAATCAACTGGGTAGATACTAATATAATTCAGTATGTAAATTTGAAGTTTTACTACTGCACGCATTGGAACTAGGGTTTCCAACTTTTGGTCATTATTAACTATGCAAATATCGAATAGCAAAACTTAAACTATTCGAATATTTGATTAGTTTCTGAAGTATGAAAATACTATTAAAATTTCGATTTGAAAAATTAATAACATAAAATTATATTAATACACATTCCAATACCGTTTCCATTGTACCACAATATTTAAAAATTGCAGCTGCGTCGGATTACTAAACCGGTATTTCTTCAATTACTGAAATTACGGCATATATAAAGGGTTTTTTTAGTCTCGAGTCATTCGTCAAACTCGAGTATAATGATAAGATATTGAAAAAGATGAGTAAAGGCAAAAAAAACACTACCTGGGGTATTTATTATTGTTCTTGAAATATGGAGAAATTGTGATGTGATCTTTCACCGATTTTGTAAAATACTTCATTAAAAATTATTACGAATACTATTGGAATAGTTGTCCGAATATTCGAATAGTTAAGAGAGGGCCGAATATATTCGGATATTGAATATTCGAATATTCGAGTGGGAACCCCGAATTAGAACGCTGAATTCTCAAATGCCAGTAACTTAACAACGAAAAATGGAAACTACATTGGATTCAATGATGATATTTTTGAAATAATTAATTTACTAACTACGTGCTTAAAATGTTGATTTGTGTTATACTGGTTGGGTCGAAACGTTATAGTATATTTAATGATAGTTATAATGCTACACATACATTTTAACTTTATTATTCATTTAGTTGTACTCATCTCCCGTATTGCACAATAAAATAAAATTTGTTTCTCTCGGGTCATCAAGTGTTGAGAGGCGGCCTGACAATGTTTGTTTTATTCAACATGTGTTGCCAACACAATGCGAAAAAGAAAGACGCCATTTATATCCTGAGATGGTACTCGCACTACGTGTCTGCCGCTTTGTGTGTATACCACTCGGTACTTTCAAAGCGTGTTGGTAAAGATCAGGGCCGTTTCTAAGCCATTCTTAATGAGAAACTGAAATTAGTAATTTCGAATAGATCCCAAAATGCATAATATTTATAAAACTAAACGAATTTTTCATATCTGTACAGTCTCTGAAACGGAGCGTTGAACGACTGAATCACAACTAATTCTTATAAAACAGCAGCTACTAGCATCAACATAAGGAGCGGCGTGAAGTCCAACCGACACTGCTATTATAACATAGTTATAATACACTTTGTTGCCAATTTAGTTTTTGAATAACATTTAAGATTATCTTCATATATATATTTTAGTGTACGAGTAAAAATGTTGTTCATTCCGAAATCGTTTTCGATTATAATGGATACTTGGATATTTTTTTTGACTGTATATAAAACACATAATATTTTTTTACAATATGTACATAGATACTTACCTTAAAAATGGAAAAGAAAACAAGCAATCAATCTATTCCCGAATATTATTCTTTCAAGAGTTTACAAATTTTAACGTCAAAAAAATTTTGGTTAATAAGTGTACAAAAACTCATTTCTACTCTACGATAGAAATGATTTCTTAACACTTACTTCGTCATGTTCCGGATCCTCTTGTGGTTAAAAAATTACAGATGAAAAATGCAAAAGTTTTATTAAGCTTTATTTCATTCAATAAAATCAAAATCTTCCAAGCGTTTTTGAAAAGATGTTATGAAATTAATTTATAGTTTTGTTTATGGAAATGCCACCTGATTTTATTTTACGCCCATGGCGGTTGCATAGGTAGGCGAACCTGGTAGCGATGTATAAGGAAAGTGTTTTTTGCTGCAATAAATCTTATTCAATAGACTTTTATGGTAAACGTGAGTGAATGTATGAAATAATTAACAGATAATTAATAATCATTGAGGGTGAAAATGACTTTAAAAACTTTTTATGACTGGTGATATAAATTTATTGTAATAAAATATAAATTAATTTATATCGGGATTTACGGCAGTACATGTATTATAAAGTTAGTGCACTTTCTTATTAAAAGTAATAACTATTACATATTTCCATTAAAAATCGTATGGAAAAACATTATAGATATTACGCAACGATTAAATCTTGTGAATAAAGTATTTATTATTGCAAAATGTCTACTTTCAATTTGAAGAAACATGATTTCTAGACATTCATTTCATTTTTATTTCGTATCAGCATTTGAAGACAGGAATATACTTGGAAACCTCTGATTCTTATTCAATGGATAAGAAACTACTGAAATATTTAAGTTAATAATTAAAATTGATAAGTTTGTTATTCCACTGGATGTGCAACTAGATGTGACACGCGTTTCGCCTCCTTAACACGTTAACTCCGGTGGACGCGTTTTTCGTGTCGCAAAGTTTTTTATTACGGCGGGGAATGCGTTTTTCGCGTCATTCGATATAGGCGACATTAATCGCTCATAACTAATAATTCATGTTTGATTCACAATATTATTGAAAGAATTTGATCAGTTTATTACGAAACACCGTTAGGAGAACATCCAAACTTGTTTTCGCGTAATTGTCGATTGGTCAGTTTCATGCTATTCTTTCCATGACCTTTTGTCAATTTTCTGCGAATCACCCCACCACAGTGCGTATTTTAGTGATATTTCCCCCGTTGCGAATGTATTAAGAAGCATTTTTGAAATGATCGTAGTTACACAACCAGCGGAATATAAAAGCTGACATTACTATGCATTACTAAGACATATTAAATATATACCTCGTTCTGTAGTTATATATAACAGGAAGGGCTACATATGTAATCTTATGCAAAATATCATATATTAATTATTCAAAGATAATGAATGATCAGTAAATTTAATTCTCACTGAAGATTTGGATGCCAGATCGCAAAGTGAAAACATAAAACTTTGATTCTGTTATATGCATTATTTTATATTGCTAATTCCAACCAGATACGTAATTTAAGGGGGGGGGGAGGAAAAGTTATTAGCTTGTTAATTTTTATTTCGTCAATATCTGCAAGCCAGTGCAGCAAGGGATAAATATATATTTATCGAATTTGAGGCTGCGCGTAAATTAAATCTACTTTTTCTAACTTCGTGTGATTAGCAATAGATGAATTGATATACCAAAATATAGGATGTCTCTTTTGGTACTACTTTATCTAACAAAAAATGTCGCGATAGCATTTTAGCGATTTTTGTTGATTACTAATGAGTTACGAGTAAGGCCAACAGTGGTTCGTGGTGTGGTCATTTAAAATATTAAACTGCAAGTTATTTTAATATTAAAAATCTTACGTTGTTTTACAACGTGTTGCACGTTTTAAATGTAGTTTTTTAAATACCATACGTACAATCCTACAATCACGAACAGGGCTGTTACAGCAGGAATTTAGGCTACGTGAAAGCGATGGCCAACCCATGATCCACGAGACTTTTCATCGTACTGAATGAATATTTGGTAGGAATTAAAATGGAGATTTATTTTAGCATTTACCAAGTCATTTATTACAATAACTTTAGTTAACAATTAACTTTTTTTTTCATCAGTTGATAATGCTCGTGATGAGCGAAACTGATTCTGATCATTATAAACATGTAACATTAACACCTTAAAAGTGACTAACAATTAACGCAGCTTCTTAGTTTACCTAAGTTTAGCAGATACGCTTAGCTAGTGTGCATATTCAAATAAATTGAGTTGAAAAAAATAAATAGCGACGTGAAACTGATACTTATTATGTTCGTCAAATGTCACTTTGTGTACTGTCAATCTTCAAAGTTTGTTTTTCAAAATATATGTCGAAATAAACACCTGATTTCAACTTAATTTTAATAACCTATTTTCAAGCTAACTAAGCTAAGTCGAATGATATGGGTGGGGTAGCATAATATATTATTAGATACGGACGGGGAGCCTTTGCATGATATTATGCCACATTAAGTTGGCAGTAACATACAATAATTAAGCACAATAAAAAACAGTATGATTGCATTATTTTATATTAAGCTTATTTTGATAAAAAGGATTTTTTTATGTGAAACGAAGCGGTTTTTTTTAAGTTCAACAACCGTCATTCAAAGCCCATATGTTCCCAATCACTGCTACCAGAGCTAGATGTAATCATTTATCAAAATGGTTGGCGGTTAGTATTTATAATATATTATAATTTAGCTGTAAGGAATACGTTCCTGTATACCAGTGCTACTGAATATTGCCAATCGATTGGGGTCTTCTTTCCGTACACGGACATTTTCTGCTCGTGCAACTCGTTGAATAATTTGAAAAAATTAAGAACCGGCAGGTGCGCATGCGCAAACGTCAAATGACAGCTCGGGGGGTTGCCAGGAAAGGATAAATGCATTTCCCATGCGTATCGCTAATTGAGGCAACAGATCGGTGTTGCCAACATCGCGGATGCTGCTGTCAATGTTTTGCCGGCCATCTTGCCTGCTGTTTGGTAGCCGAGGCATATTATGGTTTCATTGCATTTTTATTCAATTAAAAGGCTTTTCAACTTATGTATACTAAACATGTCTTTACATCTTTTATATGGATAGCGTGTACTCTTTCGGCCCTCATAATGATAATTCATATGTTAAGCGATGAAGTTTTTGCTATTTTATTTTTTTGTGTTTTCTACTGATATAATTTTGTATAGAATTTAACGGATTATCTTCATAGCTGATAAAGTTTAGTGGATTTATTGTAAACTATTTTCGCAGCGCTAATAATTATGTCCCAGTTTAAAACAAAAATATTACTGTATATAGAGGGTATACAAAATGAATTTTTTTTTAAATACTAATCACTAGTAATCTTTAATTAGACAGGTAGTTAGGTAAAGGTCATGGAATGACGTGTAAATTACAGATTGAATGGGGTTTGTCGTAAGATAAATAATCACTCTTAATACGTTAACTGTCAATTCTTGGTGGAAAGGCATTATATTTTAAAAACAAAAAAAATAGCTCATCGCGAGCATTATCAATCAATGATGAGCGAAACCGGTCCTGATGGTTGTAAAAATGTGGTAGCCTTACAAAAACTTGTGTTTTACTTTTACTTAGTTAGATAAAAATTTGAAAATACTGTTTTTCATCGTTTTATAATAACTGAAAGTAAACGTATAGTTATTGATTATAATGAATATAAAGTTTGTAGCGCATTACCATATTCAATAAAACATTATGTTATTTATTACACCATTGATTTTTCAATGATATTTCACTTCCATTTTCATTTATTTGTTGCTAGTAATTTAATGCTTCTTTTTTAGTTTAATTAACAAAATTATCATTAATGATATAAGTAATACTTTAATGACAAAATGTTAACTGTAATAAAACACTGCTCCTAAGAATTTAAATGAAAAATTAATACTATTATAATAGTAATAAGTTCATATTTGCCAACTAATGTTATTGAAGTGTAATAAAAAGAAAATCTTTTATTACGGGCATCCAATTTCACTGTTACAATATAAATTAAATGCAGACCTTTTCTGTGACTTGCTTATTATAATAATACATTTGTTTCCTCTAATGAGAATTACAATATTATAAATGACTACCGGTATTGGCCTCAGGGGCTGACCTCAGTCGGCTATTTCATTTATCTTACCTCTTTGTTCTATATACAAAGCTTACCATAAATTTATTGCTGTTCATTTGTTTTTCATAATGCATTATCGCAAAGTGTAAAATTACATCTGCAGCACTGTGCAAATGTCAGGTAATTGCTCAAGGGCTTTCCTGGGCAAAATGAATATATGAATTTGCCATTCGTATCGCTAATTTCTATTCAATTCTTCAACGTCTTATCTAGATGGTGTTGTCAGCAAACAGTTTGACGGTCATATCGAATCGGAGCAGTGGCGTCGTTAGAATATTTTTCCATCATTTTAAAACGTCGTTTCAAACGGCCACATTTAAATTGTCAAAGGTATACGTATATTTGTATAATTAATTAACCAATCGCAAGTTCGGAATAAAATAAGAATGTTTATTATAATATTGCAGCAAAATGTCCACCTTTTTATGGAGATGGAAAAGACGTAAAAATTAATAAATGTAAGGAATTAAAGAGGTAGTTTTAATTTTTTTTAAAGGTCATTTCCCAAAATAATTATTCTGTATTCAAAACTATTTGTAAATTATGTTCATTGAATATTACATAGATGCAAATAAGTATGTATGACTGACTAATTTTACCGGTAGTTAATTTTATGTATGTCTATCGTTGATTTGTAATTAACGAGGTAAAATGCCGTTATATTTATTATCTTATGGAACACCTTTTCTGCAAGACCTATAGTTATTTATTCCTCGATTACTAACTTTCGTAATTATTTTTTTATAGAGTTTGTACATTTAAAATAACAAAGTTTGTTAAATTTTCGAAAAAAAATTCTAGCACAGTAAATATTATACGTTCTTACGTCATAAAAAGGAATATGGAAAATAAGGTCAGTAGGATTTTTATTACCCTTGAAATTGGCAAGGTTAAATATCACAATTAATTTATATCTCTTATGCAGTTGAAAGCGTGTGATTAAGATCTCTAATATATATATAGTATAGACGAGGGGCTAAGTCTTTCGAAGGAAGACGGAAGCTCATTATAATAGCCATCGATTTCATGTAAAAGCAAATCTTGTATTATTACGATACAACATGAAACTATTGGTATGATAAGTTTTAATAAAATGAAGCGCGACACTGGGCCATTTCATTGTCTCCCCATTACATTCACAAAATATTTAGTAGCATAACTCAATACTTTGTATTCAGTTTGAAATAGCTTGACGTACAATAAATGCATTTTGAAATGAGCACGGCAGCTGATTGAATGGTTCTCTTTTTGCATCAACAAAAAGCAGTTGGAAAATAATATTACGTTTCATATTAAAGTCTAAATGTTATGTTAATTAAAATATCTAAGAGTTTTTGTTTTTGGCAATACTATATTGCACATCGTTTGTATTTAGGTGTATCAGAAAGTAGAAAAAAGTCCGCTACTCGTGGGGGAGGTGGGAGGGGTGGAGCGTCAACACCCTTCGAAAGCCCCGAGTCCGGCGTGGCGACAAAGGATAATTCACAGGTTCCTTCGTCTTCCATTAAAACCTGGTCGTATTCAGTATACTTTCTCTTTAATTGCAGTTATTTTACACTTACAAATTCCTCGAAGACAGTTACACAAACACAAACAGATTTAAAATACACAATTTCGGGGAAGGCCGAGTGACGAGTGCTTCTTTCCCTAAGCATCGCAAGCTTTTTGTTTACTTTTATCGGTAACCAAACAAATATGACAAATTATTTTTGAATGCCTTAGGAGAGATATTACATATTAAATTTGCATTAATAGAAAGAGTCTGCAGACGGGTTTTGAAGACTCCTGTCGGCCCCATAAGTACGGGGCGGTGTCATATAGTATCGCCAACATTGCTTGGCCGCTGTCGAATTTGAAACTAGAATTGTCAGTCTAGAATAAATTTCTCGAATTGCCATTTTATGCAAAATAAATAACTTGTCTAGTTTAAGAATTTATTGAAACTTCGGTTCTGGTTGAGTATGGCAACATTCCTAACGTGACCATGGCACCCTCACTAGAGGCCAAGTTAAATTGGTACATCTATAGTTCGAATGGTTATATGAATGATAAATATATAACGTTTACTGTTTAAATTTAGAAATTAGTGATTTATTATAATATATTATTTTATCTTGATTTATATGAACATATGTTTATCTCCAAAGCATTTATTATATTATATATGATTTATATTTCTGAGTGAACCAATAAAACACAAATTATAAGCAAGATATGAGTACCATATATACTACAGTTATTACGTTTTTTATTCCCTATAAAACCGTATAACATGAATATCAAATGATTTTCGTGTTATACAAGAATTGTAATAATTTTTAATTTACTTAAACAGTTTTATGTTTCCAAGTGTAAAAGTTTTAGCCAATAAAACACGACGTGTCATGAAATTTATTTACCGTTTATAATTGTGTATTATATGTTATCAAATCTATTTTAAAAATACATTAATAAGTGTAAACATGAGTTTAGTGAAAATAATTTCTGTTACAGAACTAAGCAACATTCAAATATTTCGCCTAGGTGATTTCTAAAGCTAGAATAGTATCATTAGAATTAGAGCACTCTGAGTCTATAGTAAATGACCGCGGCGGTTTTACACTAGAAACAATTTTTTTGTGTTGTGACTTGTGACAATATTTTCAAAAGCGATACAATGTGTCTGCACACCGAACGGTATTTAGATGGACACAACATATTTTCAATTTTTCTTTGATAATCTTTTTGAGTATATTTCAAACATCATTGGTAATATGGTGCAACTCTTTTTGACACCTCTTTGAGTGTGGATGCTTTCAGTCGCTTTATTTTTGACTACAGCAGTGGAATTTTGTAGCCAGTACAGATTTATAATAATGTGAAGCTCCCTCTCATCAATTCCGTCAGTTTTCATCAATTGAATCACTTTGTGAGTAACACGAATGGCGTTGCTCTTATTGTCATATAAATTCTGTTGTAAACTATTCTAATATCAACATTACGTTTTACTTGACAAAAGCTTTTTCGTGTATTGTGATAATTATTACCTACACTCAAATAATTTCGGAAACATTCCCTGGACGTAGGTAAAATTAAATAATTGCACTAAGACGTGTGTACTTCTTTTTTTCAGAGCAAACAGCATTTCTGTTTTTTTGCATTCTCAGTGGCTTGTTCCACTGATCATAGGAGTTCCGGTAATGCATGAAGTCTTACACAATTTTAATCATTCGATGTGGAGTTGATGTTTCAGCAAGCGGTAAATATTCTATTAAAAAACAATTTACCATGTTTTTCACTTATAAACGCTTGAGATATGTCGGCTTAAGTATACGGAACGACATAAATTCATATCATTTTGATTTCTCATTGACATTAAAAAAAATGTTAATATTTAACGTGTTGTCTCCACTTGTTTCATATTTTTGCGTCTGAGTTTTTATTCGGTAGTTGTAATTAAAAGCGAAAATATCAATATATTATGAAGTAATACTATAATTATGTTATTATATATATATTTTTCATACGGAAAATTTAAATTAATCTTCATCGTTCACGCTGTAAGATGCCATGATTTAGTTATGAATAACCAACTTTCTGACATACTCCGTAATGGTACATTATATTTCTTATAACAATTTAATTTGTCTCTTATTTTAATATTTACGCTATGATAATATTCGATCTAATTCAATGTGTTCTTTCATTTTCAAATAACATGCAACAGTAACCGAGGGTTTGTGAAATTATTATTGACAAATACTCTAAAAATAACGTCATATGATGATGTGAGAAATTCGTGAAATAAATATGATCATACATTTTATCAGAATTTTATGGTGTACAACTATGATCATGTAATACGACCCTAACACGTCCGATGGCAAAATGTCTGCCAACGTTCATTCAAGCGCTATTCCAAGACAAAAGTATGTCCTCTGGTGAGTAACATTTAAAACAATTTAGCATAAACAATAAACGGTCACTCCATCATTTGTGTTGCAGGCCATTTACATTAACCTGTCACTCTGGCATCACCTTTTATCGAGGATGATTGGCATCTTTCCTTTTACGAAACAACATGTTGAGCGAGCCGTTGCATATTTTATAGAAATGGCATTGCGATGTGTCAGCAGCTATCCAAATATATCCTTACTAATTAAAATCTTGGCTAATCAATCACTATTATTCTGCTAAACGTATAAAACGTATCAAGCGTGCTTGAGTGTTTACGTAAACTCACACAGGCTAGCAGTAAATCAACAAGTTGTATCCAAGTCATTTGATAAATTTGCAACATCGCATGGAGAATGTTGATAATAGGATTTAAATGACACAGATGAAATGTTGTGATGACAAAATGATGGAACAAATGAGATTGTCAATTCTTTTTAAATCAGAAACTCAACATGTTTTCTATAACGTTATTAACCCAAATAAATATTTGATTTCATCAAAAGTAACCACATTTATGATTGAAAAACACTTATTATATATAAAATAAAGACAAATGATTTAAATTTGAATATTGTCCAAATGCTTAAGATTAAAATTATCACAGATAGTATGTATATATGTATTACTAAAGGGTCCAGATAAGTTTGGTGCCCCATTTTCTTTATATTGATTCATTAGTTTAGTTGGTATCATGTAATCATTCTTGCAAAAAGCCTATAAGAGATGCTTTGCGTGGCGGCAATGTTCTTCGAAGAAAGCTCTTTTATTATTCAGCCACTTCTTTCATAATGTGCAGCCATTTACTGAGGACCGAAGATATAAAGGTATACCTCGTTCATCGCAACCCAGTCGAGTGCAGATTCGTTATAACGCGATCAATTTTTAACAAAAAAATCCCGGCGTTATATTTGACACTTGACGCGTATCAGAAATAATTATCATATTGAATATTGAGTAATATAATAAAATTACGATTGCGATAAGACCAAAACATGCCTGTGCATTACTTGTTTAGTATAAAAGTATTGCAAACATACAAACAACACACACTTTTTGAAAATGTTCTTTCTCTTCACAACCAATCCATTGAGTTGTTAGAAGAAAACGACGATGATTAGGAGTGAGTGTTTTTTGTAAAGTTATATTAATTTTATTTTACCTATGACGTTAATTTTGTTATTATTATGTTGCATTTATTGATTAAGTGTTGTTTCTTATTTTTCATGTATCAAATAATACGAATAATAACGATAACTTCAGACATCATCATTGATCTGGACCATCTTCAAAACGTATCCCCTCGATCAACGAGATGGGAGAGAGGATTAACTGTATGCTTGTTTAGCCTCGGAATTGGGATAATCAGGGTAAAAAATTGAACGAAATATCAGCATCTTTTCTACTGTGTCACGGTCCACATAGCTGGATTATTTCCGTGAATTACCTATTTCAATTTCATTCTTCTGTTAGCTGTCTTCCAACGTAATTTGTTTTCCAATGATTTTCTTCATCGGATCGCTCTACTTTATTATTCTTATTGTCATTTTTGCTCGAACTTGGTACTTAACAAACAATATGACCAAAAAATCATTGTATTCAATATCGCTTGTAGACAGAAGAGAGTGTCGTTCTCTGATGCCCAAGTCTTGTAATATAACCAAGATCAAGCCAATCACAGCATCATCACAGATTACATTTTTGCGGTTTCATTTATTATATTAAAAAAATATTTATTTTCTTCAAGTAAGTTGTACAAAATAATTGTTTTGTTCAATGGTCATAATAACTTACGAGATGTCGTTAGAGCAGTTACTGCCAAGCTGTGTACCGCGACAAAAAAGACAAATTAAAACTCACAACGTAGTTGCTTTCCAGGCGTAGACGCTACCTAAGAAAAAATTGAAATTTTGCCAGGAGCGACATTATAAAACCTTTTGTGCATCGTTTTGTAAGTATTTTTCATCCCTTGATCATAAGATGTACCAGTGGGCCATCATCCTTTCGAAAATTTCAGCAATAAACACCTGATGTTAACGGAGGAGGAAATTTAGACATTAAAAACGACCCGGTGCGGAAGCTTCATTTTTTGTGGTAGAGTTATCAGCATTTTGTAATTCGCTATGGAGTCAATATCCTCAATTGACTACTACAGATATTAAATCTTTTTTAACACTAGGATCGTCTCATCTTATTCGAATTTGGTTTTTCAGTGCTCATGAAAATGAAACTATATAAAACGAGAGCGGCTACAAATAGTAGGTGAGGAGTTAGGTGTTTGTTTTATCAAATTTCTCTAAAATCTTTCTAAAAATCAGTTGCATCGTTCTAACTAGTAAAAACTTTATCACTTACCTACATTGTATATGTTCATAAAAAAATTGTGTATTGTAGCCTACACTAGGATTTTCTTAATTCATATGTTTTAATAAATGTCACTATTTTTTTTTTGTGTGCCGTGGAACAAATCCCCCGTTCTCAGTGCGCCATGAGGTAAAAAAGTTTGGCCAACACTTTCTTAAAAATTTACAAATAACGATCCATAGCATTTTGTAAATTCCTATAGTGACCGCTTCCCGTCACACATCACAGAAACTTTGCCGTCTTCTCAAATCGTTGTAATTTATTATGCGGCAAGGTGAGTACAACGAATAATTCGAAATCACAATACTTTCCGAACGATTAGTCATATCACGGGGCGAGTCGAACAGCCTTTTAAATCGAATCAAATTATCTCCTTACGTACCAACACGGGAATGCAAGACTCTGGGGTTCAGAACCTCACCTGGGGTCAATTCACCCGTGTCTAACTAGTTAAGCAGGAAGGACTGGGAAGGAAGTCGATTATAAATGCAGTTGAATATTACTTTAAGGGTTTTATATGATGAATTATTTATTGGATGACCGCATGACTTAAAGACTAGATAAATGAACATTTGAGATAGAGAAAGAGTACAACTACGAAATAATTATATCTGAGAATAGCTGGGTAGATTGAAAATTACATAGGATAGAGTATAACACATCCTATGGGAGTGTCATTAAATGTATAAAAAAATAGGAGAGCTTTGCAAGCCGGTCCAACCTTACATTGGATCAATCAGCCACGCTGTCTTAATGGCGAATAAGTGAAATTTACTCGGCCTATAAAAAAATTGCTGCGTCATGAATGAGAACGAGTAGACTTTAACTCGTAAACGCTTTTCGTTTATCTGGAGAGTTTGATTATCTTCACACTTAAGTGCGCGTTGCTAAGTCTTGGGCAGTCGCTCTTAAAACACTCCAATTAAAGGAAAAAATACGTTTATAGTTTGTTACGACACTAGATGCTGCCATATAAAATTAACGGATGGAAAAGCAGTGGTGGGTGAATGAGAGCAACTGAGTAGAAATGTATGTACATAGATATGCCATATATTTGTTGCAAAATGGAATAAAATTAACGATTCTTGGAGTGAAATAAACTGGAATCTTATAAACATTTATTAATATTTTATGGGAAGACTAACAATTAATTGAAAACTCAATATTATTTGTGTTTTATGGAATTAAACTGACTATAAAATCTCTCCATTATCAATTTCAAAATAATACGTATTATTTATTGTGATATTTGAGGAAATAAATTTAAGATACTGGAGAAACTTACTGTGTTACAGTAATTAAAAACGTTGAATTACAGTAATTTCATTGTTTACCGCCACTAGATGTATAATCACGGACCATAAAGATATAAGTACAAGAAAGTAGTACAGAATAAGTATATTTATACACACATACAAAGATCGTGAATCTCTTGAGATACAAACGTGACACTTCTAAAAAACGTCTTAATTTTCAGTATATCGCAAAATTCGTAAAACTTTGCACTATTTTTATGATAATTGATAGTTATTTTGCTCCCTTCTCCAATTAGATTGACAACTGTATTCTATAATGATGTTGGTAATTAATATTAATTTGCGTGATAATTACTTGTAATTATAAATTTGCAAAGCTTGCCACTTATCGAGTGGTCTATAAAGCTAAATTATTACCCAACGGTAGACCCCCCTGAAGATTATTACTGTGTACTTTTACCTGCTACTATAATTATCTTGCGTCGTAATACACCATTATTATAATCGAATTAATATAGTATTTACTCAAAGAAAGTTTCAGCTTCGGCTTATCAAACTCGCTTGCATCATGAGAGAAATAAAAAAAATATGCTTTAGGCCTAAGGCTGCATGTTTTCAATTTAAAAATAATTCGCGAAATCGGGCAATGAAGACGTTATTTTAGCTAATTATAAAAATAACCCAGATCAACAGAGTAATTTCCGAAAAATTTAGCCTTGACTATTGTCAAGTATATTTTTTTAAGTAAAATTAATATTTCTTCCATCTCTTTGGTTAACTTTGTATTGAGAAAAATATTTAATTTCGGTGGTTCATGTTTTTTCCATGACTATTTTCCACCCTAATCTCAAAAACACAACTTATTTATAATAACATTTATAAATAATACAGAGTTTTACATGTACTCAATATTATTGAATAGAATGATTTTTTTATACAACATAAAAAACTTACATGACATAGTAATAATAACAATTCACCCATTTTTTCAAAATTATGACATTTTTTAGTAAGCGAAAGAAGGCAATTAATTAAAGATATCGACTGAGTGTGCTTGATGTAATTTCAATATAAAATTTGAATTGTTGAGATTTTGTACATTCCCATGTATTTCGTCACTAACGACACGGGTTCTGCCTTTCGGTATCTTCAGGCATTTGAGCATACGTATGGTATACAACAACAGGTATACATGGAAAAGTACAAAATCTCAACAATTGAAAGAAAGCAAAATAGTACATTTCTACTACATGTGCATAGGTATCGTTTTTAAATTTATGAGTTTGAGGCATTTACGGATAATATTTGTTCTAATAAATACTCGGTCGCAAATTTTAACGCTTGTTGCTCAAACGCAAATACGAACATCTTATTAAAATATGAATCAATTAAGATGTATCCTTTCGTGCAGGTCACATGTGTCCTATCTTCATTAGGATACATGGTCGAAGTAAAAAAAACGTCAAAATATTTTGTACCCTCACTCACGCAAATTATATGTTTTATTTCAATAATTATTCTTAGCGCGAGATGCTTTAAAGACCTTTATTACCAGTATATTAATCAGTTTAAATATTTTTCATTAGAAGTCGTTGGAATTAAATATAACATCTACAATGCTTAAAAAAATCTATAGAAGTTTTTCAAGACCGGGTTGGAAAAATAAATGATCTATTCGGAATAAAGTAAGTAATCATTAATGTTTGTAAAAGTAAATGAAATAATACATTTTATTTTTATTTGTAAGCCAAAAGTGCCACAGTTAAAAGTATGTTTTCGTGAGTCGTATCTCGTAACATTTCTCGTATGAGATTTCAATTGCAGTGTATAGTTACATATTCATAAAAATAAATGTTTTTATGTCCTCCATGCGTTACTGTATCATTCATCCGATTTCGATGAAACTTTGGTGAGTTGTTGTGCGCACACCCGGGAAGATTTATAAAAAAAATCTAGAATCTAAAAAAGGAATCAAATACGTACAAACAGCAAAATCTCGGAAAACTTTCTGATTTATTCGTTTACGCAACAGACGAAGAGACAAAAAATTTTGTGTATCCAAAAGCACTTCAATAAACAGAATTAAAACACAAACACTTTCTTTCTTGGAGTGGCATTACAACTCATGCCGGGTACTCGCTAGTATTTTATACCATTGATTTATTTTTAGGAATCGAATGTTTTTATATTATATGCTTGTTATTTATTGTTTTAAATATGTTATATTAGGGTAACGGTATGACTCGAAGATACAATCTACTATCATATTTAACATCCACAGTGATTAAGCGTGATAACCTGTTTTAAAATTGATTTTTCTTTAACGCTCAATTTACCACAAAAATGTGCGGATAGCTGGGCATAAGGAGATAAGAAATCAGACATTTAATGACAGACGATGCCCGAGAGTGATTTACTGAGATCGGATGGGATAATTTGCATGAATTTTGCCTGTCCACTTAGGCCTTTTTAGCCGAAAGGGATCTTAACCCGTCATCAGCGTCGATACTCGTCCGTCGTCCACACTCAGAGCTACAATGTAATCAGATCTATTCCATCACTCACACATCTCGCTCAATAGGCAGAAATATACCGTTAGCATAAATAAATATTGATAAATAGTAATCAATCTTTATAATTTTTTTTAAACAAGAATTGCCGCATGTCAATATATATATACATAAATTAATTCTTTAGTTTATTGAGAAGCGTATACCAGTACACTTTTTTTAAATCGTTCCTAGCGCAGACAAGTTAAGTCGTGTTAGTTTCAAGTATTTTTTACTTATGTTTAATTTATGCGTTCTTTCTTGACTAATAAACATAAAGGGGGGCTAAGTCGTGTGACGTCATTTATGGACGGTCTCACACTTATACACTGCCTTATAATTAAACGATACTCATCTGAGACTAGGGAATCCAAATATTCGTTGAAAACAAATATTTGAATACCAATATCGCTTAAAGTAAGTGGCTGAGCAAGTCACATTTTCTGTTTTTTTCTTTTCTTAAGCACAATAGTTCGCAGTTAAAAGATCAGTCCCTTACAGCTCTACATCGGGCCAAGAATATGAGAAGTAAATTCGTCAAGAATAATCTTGATTGTTATTGCGTTATTATAGACGGCCGTTAAACAGCGGCTGCATATACATAACGGGTGGAGGTGGGGCAACCAACTGCCATCTGATTCCAAATATTCATTGAACACAAACATTTGGATATCGATTATTTAAAGCCTCATAGTATTAAAATATATTTGAATGATGTAATGGGTGAATTTCATCATGGATATTCTTTATTTTTACATATTTTTGTCCAAACTTGTTAACTGTTGCCAGCACTTCCTACGTCAGCTCTAGAATGAGTAGTATAGTGTTTAAATAAACGAAATAGATTATATCAAGATATAATCGATGGCAAATAAATGACATTTTCTATTAACCCAGTGTTTTAATATAATATTACACATTGATAATATCGCATGTTTTGTGTGTTTTGGCCAATTAATACAACACTCAAAAACTACGAAAATGAGTTAATGGTTCAATCTCATTTTAAAGACGACATAGAAGATTTCGGCCAAATGATGTAAATTAGAAAAATAAATTGACCACTTTTTGGAAGGGAAACATCATTTTACATTGGTTTTAGGTTTAAAAATCCTGACTCCCCCGCTTGATGTAAGCCACTATTATATCGACAGTCCCTACCTATAAGCCCGTATCTGCAAACAAGAAAATTTACAGGAGTGCATTTCAAAGATTCATAACGAAACTCATCATGTAATGTTTATAAAAACAGTGTTTACTCTCTCCTGAACAATTTCAATTTTGAGGGTTACATCAATTGGCTAAAACACTATCGATGTGAACAAATAGCATTTTAATAAATTAACAATTAAACAAGTATCCGAGTATATTGAAACATTCGATTGTAATCCCTTTTTGATAACCACTGATTTTATTCGTATCTACCAACATAAAATGTTTCAAAAAGTCCATCCCTGGCCATGCTATCGCGCCATCATCGCGCATCGTGGCGATGTGATATGCCAGCGTCAAGATGAAGATTTATGTGTTTACCTTTTAGTCGAAAAAAATGTCTATAAATTACCGTTGGACGCGACCAGATATAATTTATCCGCTATGATTACATTTGATGGTATAAATGGCGTACTTTTGTATACTGATTCATTCGCAATGAAAAAGCGGCGATTTTGATTTTATTCAATTTATTTCCAATTTCTGTCCATCAATAATAATTTTTATAACTTTAACATTTCCTATTGAAGCCGAGTTCTTTTAGGTTTCCGACCATTTATCGACAGATGGACTTTCTGGCGGATAAATTTGATTTAATTCGAAATTCGAAATGTTATTATGGTGAAAAATTAGATTTCTTTCAATGAAACAGGTTTCTTGTCAAATCGTGTTTATTATTAATGTTTCAAATCATCAAAAATAACACAATATTTCACTTATAATGAAATATGTGATAAGATAGAGAGTAATGGTCTTAAATTTGTTTTCTTGCACAGTGAACTTTTTGGAAGTCTGCTGTCGTTCTACGTATCAAAGTATGGCACTCCAATTGGTTTTAAATTTAACTTCGCTGCCATTAAAACTATATTTACCAAAAAGCTGATTAATAAATTCAATTCAATTCGGCAAAAAATTTTTGTTACGGGATTTAGCACTAATATATATCAAATTTGGATACTAATATATATTTTTGATTTCCCGGAATACTCAGAATTTAACACATAAAATCCCGAATTGTTTGCCATTGTAAAATATTCAAAAGCCACATTTAAAAACAGAATTTATAATGTCTTATATTATATTTTTAAAAACTTATTTCGTCAAAGTTCTATCTGTTAAATAATAAATAAAGACAAGGGATTTATTTAAGCTTGCTAAATTAAAGCATCACATATTAAAATCTATGTGAGAAAGATAAAGGGCGTTAAGTCTAATATTCGTACTTTTCAGGAGAGCTGAAAGAAGATGTGCATTTGTATGAAATTTAATGAAACATGTGATGTTTAAACATTAATTTTACCAATTCGGCAGCATTGATACGCTTCTTCCTTATATTACATGCATGTATTTATGTATTGTAGTTATTTTAGAATATTTAGCTCGTTTTTCAATTAATTCGACAAAACTCTCTTTTCCTTTCGCACACAGAAATATTGAAGAGTATTTAATAAACCCGATCGCAAACGCTATTTAAAAAATCAAAGGTTAATTTAAATCAGTACCCCTCTGCATTCAGACTCATCGTTTTTGTAAAATCGTACAAGAAGTGGAGTTCTTCGTTAAAGCACAGCATTCATTATAAAGCATAATTTTAAATTAGTGTACGGCAAAAATTATAAAATAATAATTTTGGACACGAAACGGCTTCGATATAAAAAGATATTTCGTACAAGACAGTGTGAAATTTTTTATTTTATTTTCTTCATTATTATAATATATTTAAAATACTGTTTTGAAATCCACGGCATTTTATTGAACAACCCTTTATATCCTCCATTAAAAGAATATAAATTACAAACTTGGATAAAGAATAAAGGATATGGTCTTCTCGTCACCATTTGTATTTTTCAAAAAACAATTTTAAAATAAATGGTACTGAAAGTAAGACTAACAATTATTTTAACAAATTTGGATTATTGAGATTTTGTACACTTCCATGTATTTTGTCACTAACGACCCGGGCTTCGCCTTTCGGCATCTTCAGGCATTCGAGCACACGAATGGACTCAAACTGACTTGGCGAATCCCGGGTCGTTAGTGACAAAATACATGGAAGTTTACAAAATCTCAATAATCGAAATTCGATATTGAAATTCCATCAAGCACCCTCAGTCGATGTCTTAAATTATTTTAACATTTACTATCTAGCTTCCTGATTTGCGATCACACAGAATACATTTGAATCATAAACAATAGACGCATATTTATGTTTAATATTTTTAACATATTATTTCCTTTTTTTGTCTACCACTAGTGAGTACCCGGCATGCGTTGCAATGCCACTCAAAGAAAAAAAGTGTTTGTGTTTGAATTCTGTCTGTCGACACACAATATGATTGATTGTTTAGATAGATTTTATAGATAGATTTTAGATATATCTGGATTGTGAGATTGATTTTTATATATAATAAGACCTACTGTAAGTTAAAAATTAAAACGTTGAGAGTCGGACTTGGGCTGGGCCGGGCCTTATTGTACTATGTCTATATCCTCCACGCAAGTGCAAGGAATAACTTGACAAAGTTTTATAAGAATTGGATGAACAGTATGGCAGTGCATAAGATGCGAACAAACCCACATTGATTTTTATATATTAGGTATCAAATAACTGTGTCCCGTGGCTTATTCATAACATAACGATATTTCTGTAATCAAGATTTAAAAAAATGGAAATAGAACTGAATCGCACTGAAAAAATTAACGAAAAAACAAAAATAAAGAGATATTAATAACAAAATTTAAAGGGAACAACAATAATAATATTATACCGTAATAGTAGGCCATATTCTCATCTCATGATCGTATGATAATAATAAGTAAATGGTTACGTTTCACTCCCTTCCTGAACACTTGGGGTTTCTTGAAGACTTCTTGCAGTATAAACAACGATGTACGATATAATATACGTTATACATAATCAAAATTTTGATTCAAACCTTATTATTGAATTATGATAACTTTATATATGCATATATCGAATAAATCAGCATTTTTTTTTTGAATATACATTTTATCTATGAAGAGAGATAAATAAAAATTATTATTCAATTAAATACTGTGTACTGTAAATCTTCGTGGGAATGGTATTGTAAGATATAATAAAATATCTTTTTTAATTTAAAAACAGAATCTTTTTCGCTTAGCTATTGAGCATATTCAACGACGTCAAAATTTAATACACGGTGGTCGAAAAATAGCTCAAAAACTTAATGTGATACTTAATAAGTTAAGGGCATAATGGGTTTCGTCGCTCCTCGCAGTTTCGTATTATGAGAAATGCCCTTTAAAGGACTTGTCTTTATGTGACTGCGAGGACCGACTGTTTGGCCAACAATATATTTCACAAAAAATACAAGACCCAAGTTTTCGCTTGACTGCACAGAAGCAGGCGAGATCCTTCGAGCTGCGGAGCTGGTAGAAGACCGCAATGAACAGAAAGGAGTTAAGATGTTTTCTGGATACGACCGACTGTAGCGCACATGATAGTTATAATATTATTTCTGTTTTGTTTATGAACCCTTTTTTATTTTTAAGATTTTTTTTCTGATTCTCACTTCTCTCTGATATAAGTTCTAGTACCGTTTTTTTAAATATAAAGTCGATTAGTAAAAAACGTAAATAAATAAAAGTGTACATTTCATTCTACATATTAATATTTTATAAACTGTCGTCCGAACCAACGATGTAAAAACTCCCCCAATTAAATGCTAAATCGTAAAATTCTACATGGATCCAGGTTGTTTGATACTTTATGGAAATTCATTTTTATTATATTAAAATTGATAATTTTGTATTCCACTTACGTGAATAACTTTAAAACGTGCATTGCTTCTTCGAGAAGGAATTTTAAATAAATGGGGTGTATTTTTTAGAATTTTCCTGCCGTAGACCACAATTTACATTTAGCCTTAACGCGCTAGTCGAAGAAACGAAACGAGTGTCATACTTATACAATTGAAATGACGAAGTTATCAATTTCAACTGCATTTTTTATAACTATAACAAGCACAAAGAGTAGCTAACGCACTTAAAAATATTTTAATAATGAAAAATGTAAAGAGGATTGCAAAAACTTTCATTTAATAATTACAAAATAATACAATACCGCAGAAAAGTTAGGTATATGTAGTGACAAGGCTTTCGAAACGTTTCGTATCCTGCCATTTATAAAGCTAAGATTATAAACCAACATTAATTTAGTTTATTACACGTTAGCTCAGTGAAAAGGTTCACCTGAAGACCGAGAAAATTGATAATCTTTGAGCTTACTTACCTATCGACGTCAGGGACTTGCAAATTTGTCAAACATATGAACTTACAAGAAATTTTAACATAATTATTATTCGCTCTTTACATATGTTATTATATTGCAACTGTTACTACATCTTGTTGAGATATTTTCCTCTTAAAACATATGCTCATCAGAACTAAGTATTTACTAATAAATGGTTTAAAGTCATACGCTCGATCTACGGACCCGTTTTCATGATTAGGTAAATTAAACAAAGAAAATATCATCACTTTGGATATAAAAATATAAAAATTTTGACCAAAAAAATATTTCATAATCATAGCTCCCTAGAAGTAAACGAAAGTCGAGAGCTTTACAACTAAGAGCCTAACTTTATATAATATCTTTTCTACAGTAATAACACTTTTTCATAACTAGGTTTATTTTTTAGGTCACCATAATTGCATTCCTTTGATTTTGATGACATTTAAACGATAACACTTTTCAAATTTGGATTATTGAGATTTTGTACACTTCCATGTATTTTGTCACTAACGACCCGGGTTCCGCCTTTCGGCATCTTCAGGCATTCGAGCACACGAATGGACTCGAACTGACAGACAGTAAACAGTGTCTAACGTTTATATAGAAGATACAAATACGACAAATATTATTTACGAGGTAAAATATTATACGTCTGAGAGCCACACTGATACCTGAGTTAAAATTTCGAGAATCGCCTTAATCCTTATTTTGTAAACAACACATTAACAGACTGGCGAATTGCCGCTTTCCAACTTCTTTTAGAATTACCAGTGATTTTACAATTATAATAGCATTGTGGGTTTCGACGGGATGCAATTCGACGAAAGGGTAAATATATACAATCATTCCACGCTTAGTGACATCTGGTAGGTGTTTCAACGTATAGGATATAATAACGGAGAATTAGGAAGGTTCAGCTGCTCATTCAGAATTGGCAAGGAATTTAACTGGGCTCTATTGATTTCCAAAATTTATTGATAAAATAATTTATGATCCCCCATGTTTTTATGCAACAGTTTAACCCCATCATCCGCATTAAACGTATGGTTCTCCATTAGCAAGTGATTTGCGAATGTTGAAGTTTCTTTTTTTTTATCTAAAGGCAGCTAAATGTTCTAATACCCTTATATCTAATGTACGTGTGGTTTTACCCACATAGAAATGTTGGCAATCACTGCATTGTAATTTATAAATACCAGATTTGTTCTTAAAATGGACTCTATCTTTGTTGATTTGATAAAGATGTCTCGTATATCTATTAAATAATCTCTCCTATGCAACTTTGCATCTGACTGGGCTTTAAATGAGTATTCTTTACAATTATTTTACTTGTTTAGGTTACTTGTATGAATGAATAATAACTAAAAAATTAGTGCATAGTGAAATACGAGTTTAAATTTGTTTAAAAAGAAACGACTAAACAATGGTTCTGGGGAATGTTGGAAAAATTATTAATCAAAAATATATTTCGTTCAGTGAAAATATTATAATGCTATATTTACATACTGATAATTAGATGTATACTTTATATAATATTAATTTAGAGAAAATTATTGATTGTTTTATCCTTTTCAATTACCCTTGGTTGTAAGCTCCTGAAGAGGAAGGCCTGTCCCTATAACCGTTCCCAGCGCAAGAGATTGCATCTCATAATTAATTTCAAATAAATATCAGAGACGATAGGAAAATCGTCGATGGGAAAGGCTAACAACGATCTAAACTTTATATGGACTCAGGGGAAAGGGCGCCAAATGCTTTGAACGTGTTTTTGCACTTTGGTAGTTCAAATATATATTATGCTACTCCAGCGATTGTCTATGATTATTATTTTTTAAGTATATGGTCTTCGGATTATTTTCTGATTGTGGGTTAATTATATGTACATGTACATATAATCTCTATTTATACATTGACTTCACTATCGAAAACTTAATGACTATTTCATTATATACTTCGGGTCAATGTAGTGTAGTCCATGAGTATAGTAGCAAGAAGCAACTTTGTTTCTTCTACAACCATTTCCAGCCCGGTGTCTCGAAAAATCTGTGCCTTATTTCAGTCTTCTTGATTCTTCAGAGTAAACCACACCCGATGGGCGCCATTGTCCCTTCAAACATCTAAATCTCGATGTCTTCAAAGAGTATTCAGAATGTTCTGAGGTATGTGCAGCACATAGTCAAGCTGGGTCTAAGTCATCGTTTGATTTCTACTATTACAGGACGTTGTGAGGTTGTTTATCGTCTAATCGTTTCATCATTATCAAAAGCACACTGTCTTATAATCATTATACCTTCAGTATTAGTCGCAAGCATCTGTTTTCGATGTTTAAGATACGGTTATTTGAAACCTTCTTTAAATATTATATATCTATACCGTAAAGCTCCGCCAGAATGCAAGGTTTGTACCATAAATTGCTGACAAGATTGCCAGCGAAAGACTGATTTCGTTTTATGTTAATTTATGTTTTCAACTCGGCGTCCGTGGAGCAGTTGGTAGCGTCGTTGGCTACGGCTACGGATGTCTCGGGTTCAAATCCCGGTGCGGACGGTTTTCATAAATTGATTTTTCAATCGATTTATGGATTTCAGTTCGTAGTCTGAGCGTTTGTGATGTCTAAAAAAATCCCTCCTACCCATCCGATCCTCACGGGGCGTAGCGAGAGCGATTAGCTAACCACTAGTCTTGTCCTAGCGTTATCCTTCTATCCCTACTCTCTTCAAAAAAAGAGAGGTTGAACAACTGAGTAACAAGCAGTTCTCATAGAAAAATTCTGTTGAGATACCTGAATTAGGAGGCCGTATGCTCCACATTGGGAGCGGACATGAATAAAAAAATGTTTTCAATTGATTTGTATTCTTCCAATTTTTTGATGAACAGCTGACTTCCATTAACAATATAAAATAAAAATTGATAACTTACTGAAAACCACTTTTTGAATGACCAATAGTAGCATATGAGTCTCAGTACAGGATATTTTTTCAAAAAAACATACCATACTGCGATCACATAACTAGATCTTCACGAATTCATTGCATCAGAGTCTCGTATTTACGATATTTGAATAATATATTGTCGATCAAAATCGATTAAGTCAAAGCTAGTATTAATTGTTTTTAAGAAGACAAATACTATATGGCTACCTGCCGAATAAATCACAAATAATTTCCAGCATATTATAAAAACAGATCGTTTGCATATTTTTAACCTTTTTAAAATAATTTGACCTCTTATACTGAACTGCAAAAGTTTGTATAGTCCGTTCGATTGCATCGTGTGCTAATAGTAGCGCGCGCCGATATATTGTTATCGATATTTGCGGGTTCATTATTGCTCACGATTCGCCCCTGGTGGGGCCAATTTAGCGCCGGCGCGGCCCTGCAATTTGTAATTTATGACGTGACCAACATGTCCGCCGGTGAAGAAATAAACGAACGGTGCGTCGGGATCTGTATCAAAAATAAATGAATAAAGCTGTATGCATATAAGTCATTAACAAACAGAAATATACACCTATATGTAAGAATTTTTTTAAGTTTTGCACTATTATCATCACCATTTTTGGTGTCATAATTCTTTAAAAAGTCCCACCGTAACCTCCTTGAACAATCAGTTGACTTATCTGGCCAAAAAGAATGTATTAAATAATAATTAACACTAAATATATCATGGTCGAATATTCGCAGGAGAAAATCAGGACTAAAAATCATTTTCGTGAACGGTGAAAATCCACGCGTGATTAAGTCTAATAATAAATTGTTTGAAAGTAGCTTAACATGTAAAGACTTTTAAGGTGTTAACTGTCAATTCTTGGTGGAAAGACAGTATATTTTAAAAAATAAAACACAATTAATTTGTACTACTTCCACATATTTATAATGATCAGGACCTGTTTCGCTCATCACGAGCATTATCAACTGATAAAAAGACAAACAGAACAGGGTTATTTATATAAAATTGAGTGTTAAAGTAGTAGTCTTTTTATCAGTTGATAATGCTCGTGATGAGCGAAACCGGTCCTGATCATTATAAATATGTGTAAGTAGTACAAATGAATTGTGTTTTATTTTTTAAAATTAAAAATAACATGTAAAGCTTAAGAAACATGTCATTGAAAAAGTGTTGACATAAATCTAACTGCTTACTGTCACCATATACGGCATGGAAGAAGAATGAAACAACGTAAGATTTTTGCCAAATCGAATAAAAAAGAATGATTTTTTGTCGACTTCATTTCAAATTTGATTGCAATGAAATGGGATACAGTTAATTGAATTTATACTCATTCTACTTGAAAGACCTACAGTTAGCTGTCTCATACGGTACATAAGTAATTTAGTATTTTTATATGTTTCGACAATCGGTGGTCCGCGAACTACTGGTGGTCTGCATAAAACAAATTGGTGGTTCACACAGTTTTTTCAGTAACGCTTTTGGTGCCAAGATAACCAAAACTCATTTTAAACAAGCAGTAACAAACATCATACTAATTAATTGGGTAAAATAAAAACCTTTTTTTCATCAATATTTAATACATATATTTCTACCCTTTAAAAAACATGTTGCTAATCCGCGGGATTCGAAATTGTGAGTTTATTCTGCGCGAAGCCCGTAAGGTTGGTGAACGCTGGGATAGAGTATTAGACTTATTGTTCTTAAATTTATAGGAAGTCTGGTATTTATAAATTACAATGCAGTGATTGCCAAAATTTCTATGTGGGTAAAACCACACGTACATTAGATATAAGGGTATCAGAACATTTAGCTGCCTTTAGATTAAAAAAAGAAACTTCGACATTCGCAAATCACTTGCTAATGGAGAACCATACGTTAAATGCGGATGATGGGGTTAAACTGTTGCATAAAAACATGGGGGATCATAAATTAATTTATCAAGAAATTTTGGAAATCAATAGAGCGCAGTTAAATTCCTTGCCAATTCTGAATGAGCAGCTGAACCTTCCTAATTCTCCGTTATTATATCCTATACGTTGAACACCTAACAGATGTCACTAAACGTGTATGATTGTATATATTTACCCTTTCGTTGAATTGCATCCCGTCGAAACCTACAATACTATTATAATTGTAAAATCACTTGTAATTCCATAAGAAGTTGGAAAGCGACAATTCGCCATTCTGTAAATGTGGTGTTCACAAAATAAGAATTAAAGCAATTCTCGAAATTTTAACTCAGGTGTCAGTGTGGCTCTCAGACGTATAATATCTTACCTCGTAAATAATATTTGTCGTATTTGTATCTTCTATATAAACGTTAGACACTGTTTACTGTCTGTCAGTTCAAGTCCATTCGTGTGCTCGAATGCCTGAAGATGCCGAAAGGCGAAACCCGGGTCGTTAGTGACAAAATACATGGAAGTGTACAAAATCTCAATAATCCAAATTTGATATTGAAATTCCATCAAGCACCCTCAGTCGATGTCTTAAATTAAATTATATTATATATCGGTTTTTGTACCCACAAATATTGTAAAATCAATAGATCTTGCAAATATTTTAAGAAGTAAATCATTGATTTTGTTGTCACTCGTGATTCATTGTTATGCCAATCAACATGATATATTTTATTCAAGACTTGAATATATTCAAATGTTTCACCATTATGGATGTCAATCTGTGAGTCTAATTCGAAAAAATATTACAACGATAATTAAGGATTTATTTTAATTAATTTTTATTTCATTGACATTACTTTTTTTTTATTCCTATACTATACAAAAAATTATTGTATATTGCAGTGTAATATACGAATAAAAGGTATTCAATGTTATAACTCACTGGCTCGAATTCCAGTACGGGCAGATTCATAAGTTGATTTTTCAATCAATTTATAGACTTCTGTTCGAAGGCATAGATGTTTGTGATGTCTAAAATTCCCTGCCATCCATCCGATTCTTAAAACAGGGCGTAGCGAGAGCGATTAGCTAAAAACTAGTTTAGCTTTATCTTTCTATCCCTACTGTCTTCCAAAGAGAGGTTGAGCAACTGAGTAACAAGCAGTTTAAATAGAAAACTTTTGTTGAGATAAACTCCATTAGGAGTTCATGCTCTATATTGGGAGCGTATATGGTCTTTTTTGGACATATTTTTTTTAATTCGTGGCCTTATGGAAAAATCTGTAATCAATACAATTTTTATTTTTTTCAACACTTAAGCCAAAGCACGTGCACAATTATTTGACAATTTACCATTTTCCTGAAACCAAATCGGCTATATTCATTAAAAAAATCAAGCTATAAAAAGCAATTTTTTTTAAGATTACATTCCACGCGTTACAAAAAAACTCGTTTTCAAGCATAAGACTTCTATAATCAATGGGCACGTGCAGCGTGTTCAATAAAATAATTGTATAGTCATCAAGCGCATTTTTTTCGCGATTATTTCAACGCCGATGTTAATGTTCTAACCTAACTTTAAAGAAATTCTGGAAAAAAGAATTATTTACTGACAGTTTTTACTGACAAAATAAGTTCTGTTCACCCGAAATGGGTGCGCAATTGTTTCGAAAGTAATTCAACACCTGCAATAATTATAAATACAACTTTTGCGATATAAATGATATATTAATCGTTTGTGGTTTACGCAAATATTTATTTTTAGAGCCACTGTAAATGCAGGAACATCCTCGGTATTGTTATAGCAATCCTACGTTGATATCGATCACTAGTACATTATATATCAGTACTTTTATATTAAATTGCAATACATATATATTATTTATTTGAAAACATGAAAGCATGTACTATTAAAGATAATTTTATTTAAATTCGTAAAATGTATCATTTCTTAGATTTACATGATTCTGCTTTCACGCAGTAAAATAGTTGGGTCGGCGTCTTTTTTACGCGGTAAAGTCTTGTTACGGATTTCACGGGTTCGAATCCCAGTACGGACAGTTTCATAAATATTGATGAAATTATGATACTTCTATTAGGAAGCCAAATCTTATTTTAACACGGCTTAAAGTAATTTTTGTGTCAATCATTATTGATGAAGATGAATTGAACGTGAATTAAAAAAACGAAAGAAAATATGTTTAAACAATTAATTATTTGCTTGTATTATATGTATAAAGATTAGGTTTAATGTATCACTAATAAATTTCAGTATTCAAAAATGGAATCAATCACACATTTTATATACAAATAGTTGTCTCGATTTACACCGTTTCGAATTACACGTCGTTTTTGTGGAACCAGTGAACCGTGTTAATCGTATTTCTATTACATTTCTACTATTATTTCAAGTAACATACAAATCTATCGGATAACTTTCATACAACATACTATGAAACACAACTACAACACACGTTTATAATTTTGAAATATCGTTGTAGGTTATAATATCATTCTTAACTTCATACAAACAATATTTTACTGAACCGGATATGAAGACTGGTTTTCTAAAACCTTACGTTGGTGGATAATTTATCCAAAGATAATATGAAATTTATCTTTAGCAATAAATCATTAAATTTTTGTATAAACTTTTGAAAATATTTATCAGAATGTAAACAATATTCTCATGTTTATCTTGAGTACTAAATAATAATGGCGCAGTTTTACAAAATCTTGCTCGGATAGTGAAATCGAATACACTGGCGGAGGGACAAACGTGAGAAGTCAGAGTTCAGTTGGGAATAATTATAATATATTGCTTTGATGTTTACATTCTACTAAATATCTAGGGTTACAAAAACTTAATCCATGCGGCATGGGCTATGTTCAATAATTAAGTCCATAACGATACAAGACTTCGAATTTTGATTACAAGAAATAGAACATTTTGAATCGAATAATCGATGTTCATTTGTGTTGAATATTTGACGGCGACTCAAAAGATAGCGAAGATTATTCTCTGTGTTCGAAAATTAAAAAAAACGATTTGAAGAACATTGAGAAAGCTGAAAAAAGAGGTGTGATATAATGAGTGGTCTGGCAAGAACGGTGGGACTCCTCCACCAGGGTCCGCCAAACCTACTTATTTTTTCCGAATCTAAAGTGGCGAACGGAGATAACTAAAGTACTGACTCCAAATCACTGGACGAACCAATTCTTTACTGGCCACGGTGGTTTCACTGCCAAGCTCTTCGAGCTCGACCGGTTAGTGGATAGGCCTACATGAAAATTTGGTGCTTTAAAGCAGGATGCTGAACACAGCCTACTGGAGTGTCATTTAATGCATGAAGATAGGGAAGAGCTGCGCAAGTCGATTCCATCGGACAGATCGGCCACGCTGATTTGGTTGCGAATAAGGCAAATTACAAGGCCGAATACGGAGAGCGAGTAGACCTCAACTCATAGATGCTTTCCATTTATCTGGAGGGATTGATTTTCTGCACACTTAAGTGCACGCCACCAAGTCTTGGGCAGTTGCTCCAAAGACATTCCCAACTAAGAGAAAAAAATGTAGATATGCTTAACGTCTGTTACGCCACTGGATACTGCCGTATAAAATTAACTGATGGGAAAGCAGTGGTGGGTGGAGGAGGGCAAGGTAGGTGTGATATAATTATATTTGTCACTTAAAAACGTATGACGCAAAATACCTCACTTTAATGTATAATACTATAGTTATTACGTTTTCATTTTAAAGTGAATCGTATTTTCGTGTTGTTTTGTTGTTATAAAGGATATCTTTTGCAGCCAATTTTAAGTAAATAAGTCAAACATTCAGGAGAGAATAACTTATGGACCTGGCTCAAAACTTAATAGGAGATATCCTATTGGACCCTGAACACTGAATTCAATCAAGTGGATTCCTTCGTCCTTCGGCCGTTGGTAACAATTCATATGATTCTGTAAGAGTGTGAAGCCGTAGTGGGTGGTGGTGGGTACAACGTTGAGTACCCTAGGGCATAAAAAAAAATTCATATGATTAAATCTTCGGAGTTACAATCAGCAGATTCATGGTTGTCAAAAAAGGCGTATTTTATCTCATCCGCGAAATAGATATAAACTAGAGAAGAAACGACATTACAAATACACATGCCTCAGATGGCAAAGACTCCATTGAAAAAATTAACAATAAATGTAAATATTGATCTCGAAGGGTTGCTAAGCAGTGTTTTTACCCATAGTTAGTGTATTCGGAGAGAGACTCCCCAGCGAAGACTTACAGAATATATTATTTATATTTTTACATTTTTTGTCTGAATTATTAGTAACTCTTGATTAAATTATGAAATTCAACCCTACACTCAGCCTAGAATTGCATTCTAAGACCGCTGTTTGTTTATGGCATAGCTAAATGTGTGGGATGGAAAACATTACCTCTGATCTAAATAACACTAAATTGTTTGGATTTCAAGATAAAGCCTTTATATTTTCATGGAGTATGTTGCCTGTCAAATGAATGACGCCATCATTTTCATTAAATATGTTTAAGCAAAACGTTGCATTGCAAGGATATTGTTATTTTGCAAACAGTCATTGTAAATTCATTTCAGTTCCGTCTTTGCGATATTTGAGTATTATATTGTTTAATCGTATGTCATTGGACATACAGAAATCAAAATCGATTAAGCCAATGCTAGTATTACCCACCTAAGTGACTTAAAGTTGTTGGACAACAACGACGTATATAGAAATAATTTCCAGCAAGTTATTAAAAACAAACTGTTTTAATATTTTTAACGTTTTTTAAATAATTTGACCTCTTATAATGAACTAAAAAAGAGTCTAATATGATACATGCTAGAAACAAAGAACCAAATTGAACCTTCTAGAACCGTAGGTAATTGATGATAAATAAGATAAAAAATGATTCTATTGAAAATGCTTGCCACTCGAACAGCGACAAAGAAAAAAATTGGTAACTGGTGCAGTATTAGTAGACTAGAACTTAGTTGCAGTCTTCAATTATAAATTATATCCGTACTTGTCGCAAGAAAAAAAAATGTAAATAATAAATGGTAGATATTTTCAATTATAAGTAGCTACACATGTGCAAAATATTGTCTGTGTTGTACGTTCATAAAGGACGTTTACTTGGACATCCAAGTACATATTTTGCACGTTCAATCGCGGAATTCTAACGTTAAAAAGTCAGCCTCATACCACAATCGAGTTTAGCGTTAAAATAACTATTGTTTAAGTCTAGCCAATTAAGAGTAGGCGTGGCTAGAATGAATATTTACTTCTCATCAAACTAACGCATTGATAACACTTTAAAATCCTACATACGGTTTCATTTTATAAAAAAAATATATTTCAGTGTGAAGATTTAATTCGATAAAAATAGCGAAATATTCAGGTCTACAAAATTTAATCAGATTGTTAAGAGGTATTTCGGCTAATTAGATTATGTAGAACTGAATACTTGCTGTAATTTACAATAATTTGAACTGCAACAAATTATTGCAAATTATCTAAGCCACATAATGAAACTTCGTTTTAAAAATTTGTATGTTTTTTGTTTGTTGAGTGACATAAATAAAACACAAAAAAATGCATTAAAACACATTTTGATATCTGGCTATTGCTCTTTTCAAATATAATCCTTCGAAATATTAAAATACTATTTACATATTATATTATTATGTTGATTCTCCAAAGTGTAAAGTATAAATTTAATAGATAATGATACTGCTTAACATTGCAAAAGCTGAGAAGTAAATTCTGCCACATAAATTTTCTTATAAACTGTCATAAAATTCAATTCGGTTTCGCGATTTTAAAGAGTTACACCACGATATCGTTTTTAACCAACGTTCCTCCACGTAGAGAATAACTTTAGAGGCATCGTAAAGTCATACGTGAGAGCTTTTACAAGAAATGGCACTCCCTCCGGTGCACAGAACATCGAAAGCAATAAACATCAACGCATTTATTATGTACTAATATTTAGCATCTAATTTGGAGATTTTGAAATAGCGAGAATAGAGGGAGTAATAAAAACTGCTTTTATCGAAAACATTATACGGTGAGTTGCGTTATGAATCTTTGAAATGCAGTCTTGTAAATTCTCATGTTTGCAAATACGGGATTATAACGTAGGGAGTGTCGATATAATAGTAGCATACATCAAGTGGCCGGGTTCAGAATTTTTAAACCTAAAAATAATGTAAAATGATGTTTGCCTTCCAAAAAGTAGGCAATTTATTTTTCTAATTTACATCATTTGGCAGAGACTTGCTCTGTCGTCTTTAAAATGAGATCCAATCATTAACTCATTTTCAAATTTTTTAAGGGTTACATCAGTTGGCCAAAACACAGTCGATATTTAGTATATGTTACCAGAGTGGAATCCAAATCAATCGTTTTTGCATACATCATTTTCCTGCATTTAAATAATTTCAGACATACTGTTTTTCATCGTTTTATAAGTAAACGTATAGTTATTCAAGTTTGAATTATTGAGATTTTGTACACTTCCATGTATCACTAACGACCCGGGTTACGCCTTTCGGCATCTTCAGGCATTCGGGCGCAAGAATGGACTCGAATTCATTGCTTTACATTAGCGCATTAAGTTATTCTGCATTCAAATCAGCCCTTATTCCCAGAATTACATTGCATGCAATGCATATCAAAAAATATGTTATTTTGAAGTTTCGTTTTTACCTGAAAGGTGGTGTGTTCTTGAATAATTGTATTGTAAACAAGGCGATTGCTTCAATAAAGATAAAAAGCATGGTCCTAATGTTGTGATAACTGAAAAATTATTTGTAGAAACAAATACATTTTTTACTCTTCATAATAAATTTGTAATTTGAATTATTGAGATTTTGTACACTTCCATGTACTGTTAATTCGAGTCCATTTGTGCGCTCGAATGCCTGAAGATGCCGAAAGGCGAAACCCGGGTCGTTAGTGACAAAATACATGGAAGTGTACAAAATCTCAATAATTCAAACTTGATATTGAAATTCCATCAAGCACCCTCAGTCGATGTCTTAAAGTATAGTTATTCATTATAATGAATATGAAGTTTGTAACGTATTACCATGTTCAACAAAACATTATGTTATTTATTACACCGTTGATTTTTCAATGATATTTCCCTTCCATTTACATTTATTTGTTGCTAGTAATTTAACTTCTTTTTTAGTTTAATTAACAAAATCATCATTAATGATATAAGTAACACTTGTAATTTAATACATCAACTTGCTGGTGCTTGATGGAATTTCAATATCAAATTTGAATTTTTGAGATTTTGTCCATTTCCATGTATTTCGTCTCTAACGACCCGGGTTTCGTCTTTTGACATCTTCAGGCACTCGAGTACACGAATTTTCGAGTCAGTTCGAGTTTATTTGTGTACTTGAATGCCCGAAGACGCCGAAAGTCGTCGAAACCCTGGTAGTCAGTGACGAAATACTAGGAAATGTACAAAATCTCAACAATTCAAATTCCTGCATTTATCGTCATTTTTTATTGTCCCGGCAAATAAGAACAGAGTTAAATAATTAGATTTTCATCTTTTTTTTGAGGGGCCTAGTAAAAAACGATAAATCGGTGGTATACTGTGTTTGCAAAACGTTTTCATTATTTTTCTTCTTGGAAGCCTACCATACAGCGGTCTTCGATATTATACGGGCGATTGAGTGTATTCGGTAAGGACTTGGCTATTTGCAACAGTTTCCTTCATAGATGTGATCCCATTCAGACTGCCTAGTAACTAGTATCCAATTATAAATTCAAAGCGTGCAGCAGTCGTCGATAGTTAAATCCAGCATGCGAATTATTGACCTCACTGTACTACGTCACTAATTACGTCACTACTAGATTACTGGACCTCTGAATGGGCCACCAATCTCAATTATTGGAAAAGAGATAGCGACGACCTTTTACCCTTGGAGCTCATGATTTAATATGTATCTGGTTACAGCTGTACATTGATTAAATTGACAGTTACTGAGCCCAGTATCTTTTCTACTGCATCTTCCTAAGTTATTAATTTAACTTTTGACAGCTTTTACTAAATACCAATATGGTAAATTTATCGGTGCTTCCTTGTTTACCCCCGGGCGGAAGACACGAAATGAGCGAACGGTCATCGCTGCACCTCACCATCCACGTGGGGTGTTACACGACCGATTAAAAAATATAAATAACACATTTATACCTACCATCGGCGTGAGGTGTAGTAGTTGTAGTAGGTTGTAGTGGGTTGTAGTAGGTTGTAAGTTGTAGTCACTCGGACCCTTCACTTTACAAGTCATTGAGCGAGAATGAGAAATACACGGCAACACTTGGACCATCATTTTCGCATAAGTGTAACTTTGTTTAAAAATATTACCTATCAATATTCATGCTTACTCGAATACCCAGTTCAAACCTTCAGATGAGCGATATTTATATAGTCGTAAGCATGAACAACTTTAAAAAAAGGTGCGCGGTGCGGAAACTGCAGTACGATTGTTACAATCGCACAATATAATAATTGACACTTAACGAAATGTGGAGGACGAGCTTGGGCAGTCGGGATGCCTTGACTGTCATATTAGAAGATATTGGCGAATTTTGGACGCTTATGGAGAGTCAAAATCGCGATGATTGACGAACGTTGGTAGCGTTGGAACGGGACATGTAAGCGGGGGGCGGAAGTAAACATAACTATACACATACATGCAAGTTTTCAGCTATAGTTTTTGTGAGTTATGTGACGTGTCATATGTCATATTATGGATGGCTGAAATGCAGCGATGATTTCGTGTCTTCCGCCCGGGGGTATAAAAGGAAGTACCAACTTATATTTGCTTTGTAATAAATAATACGATGGGGATTTTATCACGCCTGCATATGTGTCAAAATAACCTACTAGTGGCAATTTGGTTATAATAAAATAATTTGTATAAAATGAATGCTCGTTTAAAGACATTATCAAGATTCTTAGACTTGTCGCAATGATTTCAGTCACTGGTATAAAAGCGAACATTTTCTATCTGTCACATTCAATTCATCCGTCGTCTTAAAATAGACCATAGACAAGACCTTAAATGAGACAAATTTGACAGATTTAATGTATGAAGACTTTAAATGGCTGCATTCTGGCGACGAAATTATAGTTGCATTGTTCCTGTGTTATCAAAATCGAAATTCCCAAACAATTAATCTTATCGATCAAAAGGAGCATGAAGATTTTCCGCGCGTTCGACCAGGTGCCAAAGGTCAAAGTCGTTAGATATTTATATGGCAAGATAAGACGTTTTAGGTCCGCAGGCAGCACGGGCGTTTGCGACCACGCCCCCAATGTAACCACCGTGAATAATTGAATTTTAAAATGGCGGGTAACACTGAAGCATATCAATTCGACGATGGCTAGCATAAATTATTACCGCCAAAGAATACGCGAAGTGCTCTTTTCAAAATGCCTGTCTTATTCCTCAAGACGAAAATTATGATCATGGAATGTTGCTCACGCACAAAAATATTTTTTGATTTATTACTTTATGATGTCACTAATAGAATATTACGCATTACACAATACACATAGACTGCCAACATTTTTACACCAGTGGATCAAAATTTTGCTATAAACTACAAATCTCAGTTATAAAATTTTGAGGAGGTAATTAAAGAAACCGCACAAAAATCACATTAAAACATTCATCATTATTGGTAAGCTAGTGGTTTACGCTCTTGAGAGATAGTCGATTTATAAATGTGTACCTAAATTCCCAACTATCTTCTATCCGATCCTTAAAACAAGCTGCAAAGATCAGCTAACAACTAGCCCCTTTCCCAATTTACTCTCCATCTTTATAGTTTACACTGTTTAAAAAAACTGAGGCTTAGCGACTGAATCACAATCAGTTCTCGTGAAACAACTTTTGTTAACAATCGCCGTTAGAGTTCATATGCTCCACATTACAAACGGAGATCGAATTAAATATACATCATATATATTTATTGGAGAATTCGAATTTTAAATCTTTAAGGTGCCATTGGAATGTGTGCCAAATAGGCATATTTATGCCCAATTTATATGGACACTATCACATAGTGCCAAATAAATACCAAAGCATACACGATTGTTTATATTGACATAGTTTAAATGCATCGGTCGATCGTTTGAAACAATTGTTTTTATACATATTTATGACCGACTATTGCTACAACAGTGTCCGATCGCTTGCGATGCATGGAATATTTAAACTTATAATACAAAGCAAAAAACACGATACAGCAAGATTACTCTAATAATCAAACAATTATTGTCATAAATGCGTTTAAATGTAGACTTGCTTAACGCAGATATGACCAGAGACAACAATTTTGAACACCTATCATACACTTTACATAATATGACTATAATGTATACCTATGAATAGTTGACACAGACTGTAAATATGCCTTTAGAATCAATAATTATCTATGCGCTTATCATCCGAGTATTTATGAAATTACCTACAATGACAACACTCATAACGAAATTCCATATTCAAAATTCGTACATTCAATACATCGGTTAGGAATAATTGAATTGCGATTCATTGACATACGAAAGAATGTGACGGAATTCAATTGAATAATGCGTTCCTGTAGTCGCATTTTGAACAAATTCATTTCACATAACTTATCTGGAATCTTTTGAAATGTAATAAAAACCTCTAGTCTACATAATATTGCAATATATAGCCCTTGAGAGGCATGCGTCTTGATTTATTGATAGCAATTTGCCAACGGAAGATTAACGGCAGAATAAAAACATGTCCATCGAACGTCAGAATGATTCCAGAGGCAGGTGCGCAGCTACTGATCGAGAAAATTGACTGAATTATAATCATGTGAAGATTAATGGGTAAAAAGATATCTACTTCGTAAAAAGAAGTTGTTGAAACTACAAAGTAATATTAAGTATTCGATACCATGATTTTTATGTATCAAAAATACTAAGTTGCTTGCTGAATTTTAATTCATTCTTATCCTCCCGTTGAAGAGCCTTGCGTCATGTTTTAACTACCAAGAATGTTTTATTAAATCTAAATTGGGGAAACAATCATTGATTCATATTTATATATATTACAACAACTTTCAATATCACTTCATGGTGTTATCTACCAACTCTTGGTGGAAAACATGACCAGGGAGGGTTTCGTTAATAGTAAATTTTCAACTAATTAAAAGGTATTTGATTACTTACACCAGCTAACCACATTTTACACAAGGTCAGCAATTTTAAGCCTATGGTGATAATATTTGAGAGTATTTTTTAAATAGTATATAAAATAATTATATAAAACTTATTTATTCATTTTTTAACATAATTAATTGATATTGGTAACGCAGCTTAACAGTAAAACCTTCGTTTATTGATCAGCAGATTTCAGATTAAAGTACTGGCAAAGACTGTTTTTTTCACTTAAACATTTGACATTTTGCTTATCAGTGCTTGTGATTTATTTTCCCCTTGAGTTGTTTTTGAGAGATTATTTAATATTCCACTTGAGTTTACATCAATAGATTGAAAACTATTTGGCATACTATGGTTATTATGTTTCAATTTTGAGTCTATTTGAAGATTTATTGGCGATTTATTTTATTGAAAATATGATACATTGTATAAACCCATTACACTTAGTATTGTGTGCAAGACATTATGGAAGGTGGCCGCTGAGGCTTCGTTCGGCGGTCGTCATCCTATCGTTTACATCAATCATCATCCAATTATTGGTCCTTTATTTTTGCAGCGCAACACGAAAAACAGTGTAACAGATTCAGACACGAAACACCGTTTTCATAGTAAACATCACAGGGCTTTATACGCCTTTTTGTTTTTATTGGATTGATATTAACACTTGTCGGTTGATACTGCTATTTTTCCGTATGGGTGATTTCATTTATTTGACAGAATATTGAATTCTGAAGCGCGTCGGGGTCAGATATCCACCAATATTCTTTATAGAGTATAGCCCATTGTCTTAATATCACTGCTTGACAATATAGAGTATACAGTGATTACTACACGGGCTATAAATCCATGGTGAAGCCAATTCACAAGATCATTTCTGATTTATTTATTTATTGATGGGAGGGTTGAGGTTGTATTTTTATATCCATTGGGAAAAACGATTCGTAGGAAAAATTGCTGATGTTGGAAGGGTTTTATCAATTCGAATTACATATAAAAATATGTACATATGTATATATGCTGTTAAAAAATATAAAGCCTTTAGCTCTAGCAGTGTATTTTTTATTCTGTCTGAATCTCAGTAAAATAAATTGGAGACATAACGAGAAGTTAGACTGGTTATGATACAGCTGAAATAATCTTCTTAATATACGTTGATATATTATTCAGTCAGAAACACGTATGGACGTACCGAGGACGAATGACAATAATCTTTAGTTTCAAGAATTGTCTTTGGTCGCCAGTTTACTTTATATATAAAATTATTGGAACGTAAATATTACTTCCATCAAATATTTTCGTCAAGCAACTTCAGCACTAGATATTAGTTTTGGTTGGTAATCATCCAACGTTTCACAACCATTAAAATCTAAATTTTGAAGAGTTTTAATAAAATACTAACATTGTATATTAACTAAAAAAAAAAATTTTAGTTACAATATGAAATAAATTGATTTTTCAGTCGATTTCTGGTTTTTGGTCGAGGGCATAAATTTTTGTGATATCTAAATTTTTTGTCAGAGATCTCATTGTAAATCAATTATGGTGACAAATATGATTCAAGCTTCGTTTTAAATGTCATTCGGTTCTTTATGAGTTAATGTGTTTAAAAAAATACAACATGTTTTTACCCGAACATTAAATGTATACAACAAAAATGAAAACGATTAGTTATATGCATGTTAACATTACTTCACATAAAAATGATAATAAAATTTTATACCATAAAAGATATCGCTATAAAACACACCAATAAACCATAAAAAATAAGGAAAAGTACATTAGAATATGTGTGGATTAAGACGTTTAATTTAGATTAAAAACTTATAAAAAAAGTATTTGAAAAAATCAATTTCAGCTTTTTTATGTTTATTGTTTTTTCAAATGGCGTTTTTATTTCCTTAAAAAAATCGATATAAAGTCTTAAATAAATTTTGTAAGATAAAACTTATGTTTGCGTAGGATTGTAAGGAATCTTCAATTCTTCATTAAGATTAACCAATTACATCCAGAAAAACATCGGCAATTAAATATTATATGAAAGCATTTCAATCTAGAAGCTTTTGCAAATACAACTGCGCTACGATAATTGCTTGCTGTTTTATCATTTTTCATTTATAGGAACGTTAAACTTTATATTATTGATCAATTTCCGAGAGAAATCTTTTATTGTTATATGAACAAGTTGTTTTGATTTTTAATGTCTTTCTACCAAGACCTAAGATTACGATAGTTATGACTGATCTAAATATTAATATCAGTTTACATCTTACATTCACAATGGTTCGAGCGCCATTACTGCTCATACAAAAGCACAGTATAACTTTACTGTTATATCTAAATCCGCATCACTTCATAAGAAAAACAATATTAGTAGTATTTGGAATTTGAACCAGAAAAATCGTTAAAGCGATTTCGATTATGTGATACTTATCGCTTCCGTACAATGCATATTTCATTATAATAATAATTTAATGAGATGACTCTTAATGGTGCATGAAAATTATATGTAATGTATATCAGAACATCCATACTCTCAAAATGCAGGCTCTATTCACAGCCCACAAACAACTTAGCGATTATAATACATATCGTAATCTCTTATTATTAAATAATGTTTCCCTTTAAACATCGCATCATTACTTTATTATGATACGTTACCATTGGCGTTTATATTCTTTAATATTGTAAGGGTAAAACACAGAATTTCTCAAAATCTTTCTAACCGCTTTATCTCTACTATACAGCACAAAATACATGTAGGAATATGTATGTTTGTATGTCTGTCGGTCACAACAACTCCTCCCAAAGGGCGTATACTCGTAACGTGAAACTTTCACACGTCATTTTGGCTAAAATTGTTAGTTAAACTGCGCTATTTTCAACTTTCAACTCTCAACATTCAACTTTTAACCTAAACCTGAAAACGCTATATTTTTAACGTTTCAATAAAAAAGTAACAGTCGCCTAGCAACAGCTCAATACTAAATTATTCTGCAAGTGACAGTTGAGAGAGTAACGCGAACGTAGATATTTGTGTTAAATTTTGAGTTTCATATTTGTGCTTTGGTAGAAAGTGAGTGGTAAATTCGTACAATTTGGTGTGCATCTGGAATCTTCATCGAAAATGATCGTGTGACTCTGATCGTATCTTTAATTTGTGGCGCTGCAGGAGCCATTATTAAATGCAGATCAGCAAGCTGCCTATCGGGAAGCTCTGCGGCGACATAACAAGAGCATGCAAAGAGGTGGCAAAATTGTCATCTTTTATTTTAGCTGGTTTCAACTATTAACATTATTATTAATTGGTGGACTATATTTTGTGGGTGTAACAAAAGAGGTACAGTTGACGGTGATATTTTCAAATTTCAACATTAGCTAGCCAACGTCTAAATTTCATAACCTAATATAAGTGTTCACCATCTTGGGCGAAGCCGGGTAAAAAATACTAGTAGCTTTATAAAAAATAAATGGTGAGATTTACATATTGTATAAGAATATCGAAAAATAATATTATGTCGTGCTGGGTTTATAAGAAGCTTAGAACAGCGGTCGCCAACCTTTCAAACCTCACAGAACACAAAACGAAATATGTTTGTTTTAAAATGTACAAAAAAAAATAAAATAAAAGAATGATCATTAAAAGCTACAATTTTTTTTATGAAATTGTAATCACACTTCTTTAATAATAGCCAATTAATTTTTGTGATATTTGTAGCTGCACATTTGAAATAAATTGCAATATGCAGGCGCAACGAGGTTGCTGCAACAGCTCCATGGACCACCAAACTTTTATCGCAGACCACCTGTTGACTCACAGGCTGTATAAAGGTTGGGGTGGTTCTTTATTTTTAAAAGCCGCACTAAAGAAACTTAAATTAGTACACATTAGGGTCATAAGATAAGGATTCAATGGGAGTTTTTTTAATAGAACGTATTTTAGTGATGAGAATGTTAAAGCAGATATAAATTAGATATATCACATGACGATTCACAATTATTTATGTAATACTTTCATATACCGAGGCGTAAAGTAAGACTATTAGTTCATTTACTATTGTTAGTATCCCTGATATGAGCACACCACTGTCGATATATAAGATACTTACAATCTATGAACCTTTTAAGCGTCGGTAAGCCAATAATCAATATCAATTTGACTTCGCTCCTATGCTTTAAGCCTTTTAAGGCTGTGCTCGATCCGCACACCTCTCATTATCCGTTATTTATGGTCGAAAAATCTCCACTCTACCGTGTGGGCTTACGATCCTGCGGTCGCGGTCTATATTTCAACACAGTTTATTTTGAATTGAACTGGCCTAGTAGAAATAAAAGGTTCGATAATATCATATATATATTTATATCAAATCGCACAGTGAAACTATATATTACGCCACATGTTTGATTGGTGCAGAACCTTGATAATTTGATAATGATAGTGATTTGACTTCAATAAAATTAAAGCTATATTTTCACGCACTGGCTTATTTATTCTGGTGTTTTAAATTCTACATTAACCGCATATAGTTTGGAATTTTTAATGTCTGGAATCCATGACTATATTATTTGATTATTTTTGTTCATTTGTTTATTAGCTTTCGAATGTCTTCTAATTCATTATGCTAAAATAGTGTATACATGGCATTTATGATTGTTACTCATATTTGCGGATCGGTGGTGCAGTGGTAAACATCGTTGGCTTCGGTTACGGTACACACGGGTTCGAGTCCCAATAAGGACAGTTTCATAAATTGATTTTTCAATCGATTGATGGATTTCTGTTCGAAAGCATGGATGTTTGTAATGCCTAAAAATACCCTCCCACCCATCCAATCCTAAAAACAGAGTGTAGTGAGAACGATTAGCTAAATAGTAGTCCCGTCTTAGCCCTATCCTTCTATCCCTCTAGTCGAAAAAAAAGAGGTTGAACTATGAGTAATAAAAAAAAAATTGTAGAACTTAATACTTTGTTATTTTACCATCTTATAATGGAGTTATATCAAGTAAATGTCAATTCAATCAATACACTAGAAGGTTTTTGAATATTTTTTGTTCCGTAAATTCAATATTTATTCTACTTTTACTGTTATGTTTACTGTTAAAAAGATATTATTATACATTATATGCATTTTGTGTGAGGATACCTTCCTTTTGGTATTTCTAATTTTCTGGTAGAAGTAATAGCGAAGAGGCTTCAATCTGATTGCACACATACAAATATAAGAATTTTGTATCAAATAGAAAATTTTTGTTTTTGTGAAAAATCAATTATTATCAAGTTGTCGTTCATACGACTTGCGTATCAACTATATTAAATTGATAAGTTTTTACGATTCGAATACGTGCACCGTGCACATTGAAATGGGGTTGCCGTGGATGTGTTTTTGGTTGAATGTTTGATATAAATTTACACTATTGTTCAATGTAGATAAAAAGAGGTTAAATAAAAGCGAAATATTTTTGTATTTAAGGTAAACTGAATAACGCAATACATATGTCTCTAAATACAACAGTAGTTTCGAGTGGCGAGTTGTCAACAGTGTGCAAGTAAATTCCCGTTTTCCCAACGCTAATTTGTTGATAATTCAAGGAACTTATAGTGTGACGTGCAAAAACGGATATTGCAAAACTGAATACAAAATACACCAAAAAAGCATGAGACAGCGTGTTTCCTTTGCCGTCTACATAAAATCTGGTTTTCAAAAGCCGTTGCGTACACCTTTCAATGAATATTCCTAACAGATGGGCAATCATTTCCAGCGCCTCTCAAAATTTCCCACACAAGAACACAAGTTAATAGTCCGGCCCTTTGATTTGTCATATTTCTTATATGTATAGCTATTTAAATTATTTCATTAATAGAATATTCACTTATATTACTTATTCCGTAATTTGGCTGAGATTATTCTGGTGTAAAGTACGTTATAAACTCCCGGTCGTTTCATTTTTGCATCCTAAGTTTTTAGCGATTTTGTGTAAAATATGAAAATGATTTTTCACTAAAATAATATTCAAGGCTACTTTAGAGTAAAAGCTACTTTTGATTCGACGATTGACTAATTTGTAGGACGAATAGAAAACGACTAAAAGAGACCCAATTACCTGGTAGCTCAATCTTTCAGAGAGAAAGGTTAGTAAAATAGCATAAATATTGCAGTGAACCTTTGAGGATAAATGGTACAAAAGATACAAGGATAATAGTACAAATTTTATATTGAAACTCCATCAAGCAACCTCACTCAATATGTTTACTTGATTTTTCTCAATTTGGATTACAAAATACCAATAAAATTGTTTTAGAATTACACAAAACTTTATTATTTACCTAAATGGTTCACTCAACCGATTTCAATCTGTCACCCTTATCTTTTGCCAAAGTAAATGGCTTTAAATTTGAACCTTATTGAGAAAATGACGTGATCCCAAGTAATACTAGCTTCAAAATTTTATTTTCGATTTATTTGTCGATGTTCATTTGTTTTTAATATTTGATCACTTTCTTCAAACATTTCTGTTTATCAAATATTTTATGTTTCTTTGCCATTACTGCACTAATCGTTATATACCGTTGCTCAAAAGATTACAATGACGACTTTCAAATTTGAGGATTTAAAACTAGGGTTATCAGTGCCATCTCACTGAGAAAACACAAAAAAGCGTTATTACATATAGTATACAACGCCAAATATCCCTTAAGATTTTGTATTGTATTGGCCTTATAATCTTCTTATCTGAAGAGTCTGATTTATTTTAGCAATATTAAGCTCAGTTTTGCATAGTAACAGATTGAACATAACTGAATCAACAAATGTAAAAGATCTTTCAATTCCTTCCAGTGTGGGAAAAGTCGTAGAGCTGTGAGTGACCAATCGATCTTTTAAGACGATAAGCGTCAACAGGCGAGCTCGCCACAAACCGTACATCGCATGTTTTTAGAAATGGAAAGATGCAACTAATCAGTAATCTTCCTTGTGGATTTTCTAACTCAATGAAAATCGTAATTATCTGCGTAGTTAATCTACTATATTCAATAACATCTTACGTATATTAATAAATTGTTTCATACAGAGGAGCGAAATGACACTTGGAACAAAACAGTGTTTACAAAATGTTACTGACATAGTGATATTGCAGTCGTATTATATTGTCCAATTTTTTTCGTACCTCATTTTCTTCATTAAAATTTTATTTTTCACCATTTTCATTTTAACACATAATCTTTATACATGTTAAACATATAAATTCCTTTAATAACATCAAATCATAAAGATTACAATATTTAATCGGAAAATTTTCCAAAACTTGTATTTCTGTGATATGAAATTTTCTCTATTCATGTTTTGTTACTTGTGACTTGTGACACGACTCGACTGCCTTATACTGAATATTCGCTGTTTTCAAAATGCTTTATAAACTCAATGCTGGATGAATCGAGATTTCTCATCTCAATAAATCTTTATATTTACATCCCGTTTGACATTTTGTTTATTCTTTTGAAGAAAACTATTAGTCAACATTTCATTTGCCCTGTAATAACTGAATCAAAATGCAAAAAAAAACAATTATAAATTCGTTAAAAGCAGGAAAATATATAACCTCCACCCTCATTCATTCAAAGCTCTAAATACTATATTTAAAAAAGGTAAGATTGGCATTGCGTTTAGATATATAATATTGATAGTTTGTTCAGCATCGTTTTATGGTCAGAACTATAATATTAGTACGGAACTAAATGCATTCCATGTTATCTAATTAAAATGGAATCCTCGTGAATATGTTCTAATTCAATCAAATTTATTATAATTAAATTTGAGTTATTGAGATTTTGTACACTTCCATGTATTTTGTCACTAACCCTGGTTTCGCCTTTCAGCATCTTCAGGCATTCGTGCGCTCGAATGCCTGAAGATACCGAAAGGCGAAACCCGGGCCGATAGTGACAAAATACATGGAAGTGTACAAAATCTCAATAACTCAAATTTGATATTGAAATTACATCAAGCACGCTCAGTCGATGTCTTAAATTATTATAATTAGTTTATGTTACGTATATAAAATAATAAAACAATTATCAATTCCCAGTTCATAAGCCAAACGAAAATTAGTACATTATTAAATTAGCACAAAAAGTATTTCAGTCGTACTGGAAAATAAATTAAGAAATTCTAGTTTAGACTGATTTCAGATACAACTTTGATTCAAAGTATTTGTTTTTAACATAATCTTTCGAGTTGTCTGCTAGCTTCGCTAAATCTGGCAGTCAACTACAAGACGTCCAAAGATGATAAATAAAAGAAGACACATTAAGCCAGACTTGCTTGCTATGGTGTAAATAATATTGCATTTCATAATTTCGCGGCTTGATATGAAGAAATAATAATAGTGGATAGAATAGAACTCGAACGTAAAGTAAAATCACAACCATTTGCAACCAAAAGTTTCATTCATTTTGTAAATAAAATTAGAGTATTATTTATTTAATTCAAATTTTAGTAAATTATATGTTTTAATCATTTTATGATATTGAGGATACTGTCATTTTATGACAAGGTTTGACTGAAACGATTATTTATGATTAAATTAACGTTTATAGGCACCATACATACTTGTATTACTTATGAATTGCATAATTACATATAATTGAATCAAATATTGATTACGGATTCTAGAGTCTAGAGAATCTGTCACTTTGACAGCAAAATTTATGTTTGATGTAACCCAGATTGAACTATCAAGCCAGAAAGCGTAGTAAATGGTTTTATTCCTGTTTTTAGGCGACAAACAGCGACAAAAAATAAACAAATCATATTGCTACGAAGTGTTTCAGTAAATATTTTCTTTTAAGAAATTATTAGCAACTTTTTGAGAGCGCTTAAGTATTGTGGAATAAGCAATGTAAATATAAAAGTTTACCAAACCGTATCGAGAGGTAGTGTGTATGATGTTAAATATTGTTGGGATGGTAGAAAATTAAGAAGGTTAACGAGGCTGGTTTCCACGACAGCAACAAAACACGTACGTATTTAAGGATAAGTACGCTTGTTCCCATTCTGCGGATATTTAGTCAGTTCACTTTTAATCGGTTTACTTTCACAGTGATGCGAGTTTCCGCGTTGCCTTAAATTAAGCGAATTATTGCGCCGGTCTTCAGATAGCTCTCGTGAGTTATTTCCGCCCCAGGGCTCGAGCGCGAAGCCTCCGATTCCGAAGAATTCGCTGATTGAGTAAATGGAGGCCACCGGACATAACATGTCAATTATGCTACACGACCGCCATCTCTCGCGGCGAAAGAGAAATGATTCGAAGAAATGCGTTCCTTGCAAAAACAAATCAATGGTACGTGAACTGTTGAACAGCGTCTTCTTGAAAATTCTAGTTAATACTTAAAGTAATCTTAATAATGTACCATAACTAAATATTGCAATACAGACCGGTTTTTTTTTGTGAAAATTCCAGAATTTTATTGTATACGTCAAATATTGGAATTTATTATTGAAATAACTACACGAATGGAATTACTTTTAAAACTTTAATTATATAACATAAAGCGTCTTATAATAATGACTGTTTTATAACACTACTTAAATATATGATACTGCTTGGAGAAAAATTAGGACATGGGAAATTCTACTTGGATATTAAAAGCTTTAGATTTGATGGACCAAAAACGCAATATCTGATTAATAAAATATCTATTCAGCTGTATTTTAAGAGTTTACGCTATTAACAATGTGAATCTTTTCATTTTTGCAGTCAAACTATTATTTGCAAACACTTCTATGGGCCTGCGAAATTATAGGTTTCGTTTTATCAATATAATAGCTGTCGTTTGTAAAGGGGCTTGAATTTGAATGCATTGTTTGAAGTTGTCTTATCTGACACTATCATTAAAAACATCCATAAAATATGAGCCATTAAATTTTCGTTCCGCCACTGTTTATTACATGGCCATTTATGTCTTAAACATTCTTGAAATATTCTGAATTATGAAACGATCTTTTGATCCTCAATCCAAAATGACTGAACTGTTGTTTTGATAAAGAACGTACATAAATTATGAAGTTTTAACAAAATGAATCACTGATGTATAGTTTATAAAATCATCACTCCGCACATATACTTTAATTAAGTTTATTAATAGTTCAACTATTTTTAAAAGTAAATCACAATTTGTTTGTACTACTTCCACATGTTTATAATGATCAGGACCGGTTTATAATGCTCGAGAAAAACGAAAGCGGTCCTGATCATTATAAATATGTGGAAGTAGTACAAACAAATCGTGCTTTATTTTATAAAATAAATATAATGCCTTTCCACTCAGAATTGACAGTTAACACCTTAAAAGTGAATAGTTAACTGTTTATTGATTTCTGGGCGAATTTTCATTGTCTCGTATTATTCATCCGTAGATATTTTTGATTATATGACAAATAATATCTATATTATATTTGATTAACATTAATATAAAAAAACGTTCTAGGATAAGTTTCTGTAGCTGAAAACATAAATGAAATTTATTAACAAGACACTATTTAACAGATATATTGTGTTTGGTTGTTGTTTATAGATTTCTTGCCTCGTTTGCCTTTTACGGTTATTAAAAATGACAGTTTTTAATACCATTAAGTGGAACATGGATGACATGTGTAAGTGGTTTGAGTTGGTGTTAATTATAAGTCGAGATACACAATAATGCGGTGCCAATGAATCCTTTTATAAATGTATTTTTTTTTGCCATTCATATAGTGGCAACATAAATAAAATGAATCTGGACGATAAAGGAAAGTAAATAAGTGATGGAAAAGAAATATCTTTTCATTTTAATAGCATACCTTTTGGATTTTAATGACTATTTCGTAATTTTTCTCAGACCATTACAGTTAACCACAAATCTGTCGAAATTCTACGGTAAGATATTCTTTCTTTTTCCGCTAATACCTTGTTGACTGAAAACTTCCCTAAAATAGTGAGACGTAAGACAAATAAGCTTCTCAGAATGTAGCATCATGCTGCCAACGTATGTTTGATTTTTAGTTTTATATTTTTTGGTTATTTCTTTTGGATTCTACGCAAAAAAGGATTCTATCGCTTAAAAGAAAATTGGAGGGTGACCACACAGTCATAACTTCAACGTTCAACGTGTAGTAGATACAGAGAATTATTATTTTTTTCATTAAATACTAACGTGAATTGTTGATTTAAAAAAACATAGTTCACTTTCAGAATCTTGGAGTACGTTTCTTTAAAATAATCTCTCAACTGTCGATTCAAATGTAAGAACTTAAGTAAGCCAACATAAAATCACGCCAATCAAAGTCACGTCTAAATAAGTAACAAAGATATGAAAACTATGTAATGTTGCCCTCTTTTAAAGTCGTTCATAGAACAGTTGTGGTTTGCTATGTTCATTACAATACCCATAAATCAAAACGATTCATAAACTCTAAATCAAGACGCTGTTCAGTACATTCAGACAATATGGCCCATATTTATGTTAGTATTCCCAATATGGGGTAATTTTATGGATACGATTGTTCAATATATATTTAAACTGTTTTACATGAAGCATATCTGGACGGATCTAAGCTTAATAAATTGGTAACATTCGTGGGTATTATGGCCACCCCAGTTAATATTGTTCTTATATCAAGATGGTACTTACTTACTTCATGATACTCATCGCAAGTGTAAATGAAATAAATATCTGTAATAAAAGGTTATCTTACCTTTCCAATCTGTAATATTGTTATAATATGTGTACGGCATATAGGTATTTTTGTAAGAGCAGACGTGTAATAAGTAAACAACCATATTATTGAATATAAAAAAGAGTATATAAAGATAAATGAACATATTATGGAAGAGCAATACTAAATATTATGTAACAGTAAAATTTATTTACGAGTAATGAAGTGAATGGTAATTGAAACTTAGTCAAATATTCGTGTAATTAATAACATTCAGTAAGGCAGAATCTTTTAAACGTCACAGTTAATTAAATAGTTACCTAAATTACTATTACTCCAACAATCTGCTGTATCGGACGGATAGGGTTCAGCAAAACCTCTTAATACGATGACTTTTTTCAACATAATAATTGATCATATTTAGAAAAACAGTTCAGTATTGTTCTGCTCTCTTGAGCGTAAACGGTGACAAATAATTAGAGGAAACTTTGTCCACATCTTCCATTAACAAATTTGCTTCAGTAGATTTGCAGTAGATAACAATTACGATTCAGTTTCTCTGAAAAATTTAATCAACGGATCGAAAACTGTGTATACTATACTATAAATTTAAGTGATATTTGGCAATAAATAGTCAAATTCTAATTGCACGTAAATTTCAGCGGTGAAATTTAAATTTTGAAACCACTTCTTCTTACGTTTTTAGGGATTATATTCAATGTTTTTAAAATGCTTTATGAATTTAGTTATGTCAACTCGTCTATTGATAAGCACTAGTTTTTATATTATATAATTATGAAAAGTGTTCTCATCAAAATCAAAACAACGTCCAGACTGTGATTTTTCTAGTTTTTCCAAAAAAAATTTGCCAACCACTTTGGTAATAAGCATTCCGTTATGACACCCTCATCGTTCATACAGATTGCTGTTTGTCAAACACAGTTATTCACATAAATGAATTCTTAATATCACAACATATTTATGCTTGCAGCCAAACTTATTTCTGTAACAACCTAATAACTATTTATTTATTGTAAAAATTAAAGAACAAGCAGCTGACGCTAATACACCATTCTTTTGAGAAAAACAACAGTAAGTAAAGAAAACAAAAAATTACTTTTATAGAATTGAGAAAATAATAGCTTTACGCAGTCAGAGTACATTACATGGGGCGTGTTTACTTCACCACAAAGTAACTGCCGAATCTGTCGAAAATATTCAGCTATTGTTAAATAAACTCCTTTTGCTGGTTCTGTATTTCGTAATAATGAATGCTTGTACGTTATACGAAACGTAAGTATTATATGTATCTGTATTTTGTGTCGGTATATGCGTGTAAGTGTAAAGCAAATGGCTTACGTGCTGAGTGAAAAGGCTTTAGTTTTGCAAGTGTTTGCCGATTCATCTCACGCTAAGGCTATGCGATTTAAGAGCAGTCCGCCTGCGTCAAAGAAAATAGCAAAAAAAATTTGCAGAGAATACGACTTAACCCTACTCCATCAACAAGAAAAAAACATTTTTCTTTCCAGCAAAAAACCAATTGGGAAATTATTTCTTTACAGCGGAATCCAATAAACGAACGAATAGTTGTTAATATTTTATTACTACTATGGTCACGAAAATAGTACTATGCATAGGTTATGCTAATAAAAATCCAATTACTTTCAACATAATAATTATGATCCATTAACCAAAATGTTCAACGACAGCAATGCACATCCAGAATAATGTTTATTGCCGAACGTCGAATTGTTCAGTAAGATTTGTTATTTCATTCGATTTCATAATAACAATTTTGTAAAAAACTGACTGATTGGAGTAAAAGGAACCACAAACCTTAGTGCCAGTATGCACTGGTAGCGATTTCTTAATCCCATGCATTAAGTTTCCTCCTCAAACATATACTATTAAATAAATAAGGTACAGCACGGCGACTGGAGTAATTATCTTGTATAAAATAATGAATCGTAAAATAGCGTATCGGTCCACTTCATGGTGCGACCACCCTTTTGATATTGTCTTCCATCGATGTGACAAAAATGTCTCCCATATACGTCAAATTTCCCTTCCAGCTCATCACAAAGGTAATTAAACTTTTGTATTCACAATAATAGCAGTCAGTATTTTTACTATTTATCTAGTTGTTGCGCTTGGTTATAAATGGGTTAACTGCATCAAACTGGAGGTAGAACAAAGCACTTGACGCAATCTCGTTTTCTGATAATGCAAGTTTAGTTGAGGAGACCTTCTTTTAAAAGCTCTCGTATGATCGATTGGCAGATTTACAACAGATAACCTTAAAAGGGCGTCAACTGAATTAACCGCGACATGAGAGATGATAGATTTCAAAGACGGCGATGAAAACGCAATGCTAAGATTAGAACATGTAGTGAATTACTAAGCGCATTACCAACAAGGCTAAATACGCGCAATAGCGGATTGTATTAAAATAAATTTATTAAAAAGAACACATCCGCATCATCATTGTTATCTTCCTATAAATATATGCGTATTTCTTTTTGTAACGTTTGTTGTGTTTAGTGTAACGTAAAGTTTTGTTATATAAGAAAAAAATAATTATTTTAAAAAAAAATAAGTGTTATAATATTCGCTAGTGATTTCCACTGTATTTTTGATAAAAAAAACTATTTGTTGACTAACTTTTGAAAGTTGCAAATGAATAGTGTCGGCTTAGGATAACACTGTTCTAAATGCACGTCACTAAACTTCACGGAAATTTACTTTTGTATTTTTTTTAAACTGTTTTCCTTTCATATCGATATTGATATTCATTTTAAATTTAGTTACCTCTCAAGGAAATCAGCATTACTCAAAATGTCAATATTATTTTTACGACTAATTTATCAAAAAAAATACCATTCCTTTTTTAACATTTTTATACTAGCCAACAATATTCATAAATCATCAAGAAAAAGAAGTTTTTAATAGTATGGCACTATCTCAACATAAGAAAATTCTCTCTTTTGCAATATTTTAGCGACATTTGTTATCAAAAGTATACATGAATTTTTAAAAGATATTTATTTTGTGTAAAATGGAAATTGAAGAAATTCATCCTAGACTGGTAATTTTAGTTCCGAATTCGGTGGCGGTCAAGTAATGTTGGTAATAGTATAAATAATATAAAGATAATTCAAACTATAAAAAATACAAAAAAGCCCCCATCATTTTCTTTTTTAGAATGCTTTCGTTTTGATCACTTTTTGTATGTAGAGCTACTTTTATTCCGAATTTCAATATCATGTATTATTAATACTTTGTATCCTCGCGAATCTCACTCGAGATTCTATAGTTGTCTTCAGCATTCCGTTTTGCATAACTGTGTGTTATTAAAAACAACTTGATACGATTTTTTACCGGTACTTACTTCGTTATCAAAATTCGTTCGTCTATTTTTAACCATGCCAGTTTTCAATGCGAAGTATATGGACTCTTTATGTAGATTTTCAACAGAAGCCGTATAAAATAAGAACTAGGTGTAACTAAAGATTGAAGCATAGGTCTTACAATATGATTAGTCGCTGTGTGTAATACTCATTTTTCAGCTGTAGTGAAGTATGAAAAAACACCGAATTCATGTCCACTTCTCGTGAGCATGTGTACTCTTATTGCCAGATGAAACATTAGATTAAAAAAGGAATTACTGATTAGATAAGAAAAAATATGAAAAGATCAAGGAGCTGATCGCAACTCATCTACCATTAAGATCTTAATATTTCTGATATCCTTATTCGCAGTCGTAAATTGGATTATAAAAATAGCTGGCAAGCTCTTGAGACGTTGTGCTAGAAACTGTTCTAGGGTATACAAATATTTAAAAAAAAAAAAAAAATATTAACCTCTAACCATTAGCCTGCAGGGTAAATTGAAAACGAAGAAGATACCACACTTGCTGGACTTTATATTACATTAACAATTCAACTGAATCTTATCGGCAATCTGCTAATTTAAGTCAAATTTGGATTATTGAGATTTTGTTCACTTCCATGTATTTTGTCACTAACGACCCGGGTTTCGCCTTTCGGCATCTTCAGGCATTCGAGCACACGAATGGATGTATCTTCTATATAAACGTTAGACACTGTTTACTGTCTGTCGGTTCGAGTCCATTCGAGTGCTCGAATGCCTGAAGATGCCGAAAGGCGAAACCCGGGTCGTTAGTGACAAAATACATGGAAGTGTACAAAATCCCAATAATCCAAATTTGATATTGAAATTCCATCAAGCACCCTCAGTATAATTAAATCTTAAATTATAATTTAAGTCAAATATGAATAGACAAGAATTGTCGCGAGAGCTGATTATGGAGATTGCGATTTTTAGTAATGAGACCACAAAAACTAAGAAAGAAACAAAAGCCGTAATAAAACCTAATTGAAAGCTCTATTTTGTCAAGTAAACGGGAGTTTTTTTAGGCAAAAACTGGTATCCAAAGAATGTAGATATGATTATGTAATGTATCGTCCACTGTTATGTGGCATAGGATTCAGTATGGATTTCTACCATAACACATGCTACAATACGCTCATATAAACTTGTCCATAAATTGCCATGTTTAAGCTTCTACTTCCGTAGTACATAAGAAGTTATTTTTTATCGAGATTCTGCGAATACCTAAGTGATAGGTACATTTCGCGGTCTCCCATACACGTCGCAAAAGATGCCTCAGTTTATTGTCACAGCGGAAATGTCAACTCCCTCTAAACATTTTACGATGTTAGATGGCTTTTCAACCCGACAAAGAGAGTTATCCAAATAAGTCATTGAATGGAAAATATTTTCAGATCGTTTAACTTAGCTGTAAATTGAAAATACAGGTATACCTCGAATTAGCAGTGTATTTGTTCCTGGAAATCATTCGGACAATAATTTTTTAATGTATTACATAATAAACCATTAAATTTTTTTTAGTAGTAAATAAATTGAAACACTATACTATACTATGCAGAAATGCAAAATGATGTAACCCTTAGTGATTTCAATGCATTCCTGTGTGTGTGTTACGTCATTTCGCCTTTCTACAGTCGATATATACATATAATATTAAATGGTTACGATAATTTTAATGAGTGTCATTTTTCTTAATTGTGGGTAGCTACACGCGAAAGATTTATTAATCTTTCGAGAAACTGGCTTCCTTTTTAATTAAGATAATAACTATCGTTATTTTGATTGAAGATTGTTAATTTAAAAGAATCAACAATATTCTTAAAAACATGTATGTAAAAGGGTAATATTAATTGGAGAATATCGTCATTGATTAGATCCTTTATAAACGATTTGTGCAAGTCATCTATTTATTTGTTAACTTCATGTGCGTCTTCAAATCCAACACACTTACAACAATCTTACAACGGTAATAATTTTATAATTTTAATTGTTAATTACATCAACTTTTATTGATAAGATACTCAGTTGAAAGAAGAAAAAGCAGTTTTTCCCCACATAGCGAAAATCTTTCATAGTATACCGTCGCCTAAATCTAATGAAACATCGATTTTTTTTAATAATTTCATTTTCAGAGTACATATTTGTTTACAATATTGCATTATTTTCCAAGGAAATAGTCAAGTTTTCAAGCCCGTTTAGCAAACAGTTGACATCTGTTTTTCAAACACGGTTTAACTATTTACCGCCATGACTATTTTAGAGTTTATTGTACAATAAGTTACCGAGATTTGCTGTCTTACAAAGAATCGCAAAAATGTTTGATTTATATAGTGATTGAAGCGAAATTTGCGATTAATTGAATACTACTGAATACCCGGCATGCATTGCAATGCCACTAAAAGGAAGAAAGTGTTTGTGTTTTAATTTTATTTATTGAAGTACTTTTGGATACAAAATATTTCTTTCCGTCTGGTGCGTACACGAATAAATCAGAAGTTTTTCCGAGATGTCGCTGTTCGTACGTATTTTATTCTTTTTTTTTAGATTTGAGATTTGAGATTTTTTTTTTCATAAACCTTCACAGGAATATATATACAGTAATATTCTTTCAGAGATGTGTTTGTATTACCTTCCATTATGATTCAGTTGGAGTCCGTCGTCTGCCTCGACACCCCGCTCGTTATTTCTTCTAATTATATTTAAATTGTGATCAGGCACTACTATAATCGGTAAATAATTCATTGAAATACTATTTTTTGACATGTGATAAAAAATTTCACCTGTCAAAAAGGTAATTCACTATTTACTAATGTAACTTCTAGCTATGAACTCGACATAATAATCCGACACGTAAGTTTCCTAAAAATTGTAATTGTAATCAGTAAGCTAAAAAACGTTGTCCGTTAATTGAAATCATAATCAAACTCTTTATAAGTATAATATATATATATATTTATTTAATTTCATAGAATATTCCAATACAAAATTTCGATAGCTTTATGAACATATTATCTTTGTCTCATATCGTCGTTTTTAAAAATGTCCCATATAATAATTATTATACCAATAATTATTATGTAAAATCGTTATATCACTGTTGTTTTGTTTTTTTCAAGGAGAGTTAAGTGATTAAGTTTTATGAGATTGTTTAAATGTGCTTTCAAATTACTTTGTATTGTAGAGGATTAATCATTTTTTTGTATTTAGATAATATTTTCCTATTTTATGTAAATGCATTTTAACCTTTCCTGACCTCTGTCTTAGAGTTACGACATATTTAAGACTTAATCTATAAAAATATTAATATTAACTGATACGCTTTTATGATCTATACAATATGTCTTAAACAAGCGAATCAAATAGTAAACGAATATGAAGCTCTAATAAATTTATAATATTCCTGTGTGGGGGAAAATAAGCACCGCCTGATGCACCGGTGCCTTAAAAAATGGTCTTGCACGAACGCTCGCTGAATGGTAATGGAGCCGAGGCCAGAAGGCTCGGTGCCCTGTTCATCTCCCGGGAGGGATATGCGCTGCTCACTGCCATTTGCCAAATAAGGAAGCGTGTGCAAAACTGCCCACCGTGAGCGGAAACTATATGCCGGCCAGTGCCGTAAAATACATCCGATCATTACTTATTATATCACATGATGTTATTCATATATTAGATATAAATGATTTTATTTCAAATAGAGTAAATTTTATTGATTGAATGAACGAATCGAAATGTCGTCACACTGAAACATGTAAAAAATTTAAATTTGATTTCTTGCTTTCAAACTTATTAATTATTGGTGTGTTAAACTACAATAGAGAAACAATATCATATCACTATTAGGTAACTGACAACCCGTGGTATTTTAAGTAAATTAAAAAATATCGAAATTGCCAAAGACACAGATAAAGAAACGCAATAATTAACGACGTAAGCCCACCCAAAAACAAGTGCGAGTCGGAAAGGAGATTATGGTATTTTTTTTATAATGATGTTCACTTCCAATGTGGAGCATATGGACTCTTATGGCATTTATCTCAACAGAAGTTTCAGAATACTTAATACAGAAGTGGAATAATTACAAAAAAATCTTTTTGTTTATTATTATAAATATAACGCCTTTCCGCCAAGGATTGACAACTAACACCCTTAAGGTAATTGTCGTTTAAACTATTTATCACATCGTAGTGTAAGAATTATAAGTGAGCTGTATCGTTGTTTTTGTAAAAGATGTGACGTCACTTTGGCGGAATAAATTTTTATTGTCACCAAAACACTACATTGTAAACATAGTAAATAGATTTAAATTCAATAAGCACATAATGACGTCAACAAATGCATAAATGGCGACTGTCATTTTTTATCCAGCTCACCTATTATACTTCTTACACCATGATGTCAGATGGCAACAAGATAGCACGCACCCGAGTCATAGTCAAGTCACTGATCTTATCTCTCGCGCGCTATTGCTGTAACTAACCTCGATGCGAAGTATATTTATTTTATCTTTTATTATTCTGGGAAACTGATTTGATTTAAAAATAAAGTTTTCTCTCTCTCCCCATTTTCATTAGCCTGCAGTGTGATCGACGATCGGTATTGGTATGGCATGGCCGATTGATGTTTTCGAGAAGCACCGCGACTCTCAGTTGTTTTCAAGGGACACTCTGTAGCGAAAAATTAATATTTCATTAGTTCCCAGTAGTAAAAAGTAGTTTTTATCGTAAGCCTGTCTTTGCGCTGTCATAGTATGTTAACATAAGTTTTCCGCTCTCTATGTTTTATTGAAAAATATGTATATGGGATGATGCAAGACGAAGAAGGGAATTTCAATTCGAAAATTAATTACATGGGGAGAAGAATAAACATTAATCTACTTAATATGTACAAAAAAATACGTTTTTGTGTAACATACAACCGTTTCCAGGAAAATGTAATGTTTCTCAATTACTAAGATTAATTTCTTGGGGCTAAGATTATTTCGCCATATTACTGACAGTTGAACGGACACTTTCATATTATATTAATTTAACAACCGTTTTATATCTAATTTTATAAATGTATGTGATGTTTCCATTCGACCTTGAAAATGAGCTGTCGACATAAAAATAAGCTATTTGTTTCGTACTCCATCCTTTCATGCTTGCCCTATCTGAAAAAAGAATTTAAGGTACTTAATAACAACCAGCTCTCTGCTTTAGACATTCTTTTCTTCCTTATCACATATTATGCTCCACGTTAAGACTTGACTTGGTTTAAAATATAGTATAAAATTATTACAGTTCTCTATATAGTTTCAAATTTCGTAAAATATGTTTGATATTCCGCGTGAAAGTTCATTTATATTACATGAATGTCATAAAAGTATTATACTTTTGAAAAACCAAATGGTACTGATTTAGTGATATGAGACAACTGCAAGTAAACAATGATTTATGGTATCCCATTTTGATGTCATAATAAAATAATTACATTCATATACTGTTATGTAATATATCTCACATGCAAAGTTGTGTTCTAACAAAACATGTATTATATCATAGCCCAGACTGGTCTGCAAGCGTTTTATTATTATCACATATCACATGTACATTTATTTATTACTAGCTACTTTAGACATTCAGTATTTCAATTTCAATACCGTCAATGATGAGGGCCTTAGTATTACATACCATCAATACTGATTCTTGTCTGAATATTGTTTACTTCTGTTGTAGCGTTATTGTAAAGCATTTCTATACTAAACTTGTCTCTAAATGATCCTTAATCACTATCAAGCATTTTCGTAAAATTCATGAAATACGAATTGGTGCAACTAGAGCGGACGACAATGTAGACAAATACCAAGAACATTATTAGTATTAAATTCCATATGTATACAAAATCTTACTCTAAGCATTTTCTCTATCACACGGCTCAACCACTTTGAATTGAATATTATCACTGACATTCAGAATATTACTTACATTATATAATAGTTACTTCCAAATACAACCCGTGCCATCTTTACCCATTCAAACAACTTAAAATACGAAAACTTACATGAATGAAGCTTAGGTTGATATGAACAACGATCAAATAAATAAATATATGTCTTCTATTATTCGACGACTTCTCTTTGAACAAACTGATTATTGAACATTCTATTTATTTTGAAAATGACACTGTTTGGTATAAAAACAATAATTTTACTTTTCACAAGTCATACATTCTTTAATCTCAAATAATCTCTTAATTGATGGTGCATAAATATAATAGAAAATAGAGTATAATATTTGAATCGTATAATCGGTGTGCAATCGTATTTATTTAAGCTTTTAAAATTCTTTTGTAATGGCCATTATTATATCACATTATTATGTGAAGCGGCTCAAAAATTACGACGATTATATTTAATAATCAAGATTTTTAAAAGTGAGAAAAGAGCTGAACATACTGTAAACTTAAAACAGATATATAAACATATAACGCTAAATACCTCTTCAAATTAAATATACTATGGTATATATACATTTTGAAAACAGATGTTTGCGGTGAATACTAGAGGTACGGTGGTTTGATTTTGTCAGGAACTCGGAGGTAAGAGAGCGGACGGACCGACCTCTTACAACGTCCAAAATAAGAAAGCGACGATAGACCTGGCTTGGACACGTGCTGCGGATGCCCCAGGGGAGCCTGAATCCTGCCTGTCTGTTCTACCAACCAGATGGATTCCGTCGCCCTGGAAGGCCGCTGATCACCATCCATAGGATGTATTCGGCGGAGCTACGGGACGCTGGGATGACCTGGGAGGAAGCGAGAAGACTTGCGGGGGACAGAGAAGCTTGGAGGAACCACGTGATGGCCATATGCTCCGAATAGGGAGTATATGGCTAATATATATATATATATACATATAGTCTTTGCAAATGTTGTTGTAGATTTCAATCGAGAGTTTTGGTTGACAAACCTTTTGGGAAACAAACCTTTGAAAACGGCAAATAAGCCATCAAGTCATCAAGTGCAGATTTAGCGTGCAGGCAATTAATCACCCTTACCTCACAGCATCAATGCGCCCTGCATTGGACATACCTATAGTTGATGATATTGTGGTTTACTCAGCAGGAGGCAACTTGTTTGATGTTGCGATCGACGTTTTTATTCAAAGAGTAGTGGCGAACACAAGTCGATTCAAGTTTTAACACTCTTTTCATACACAAAAAGTAAAATAAATTACGGAACGTGCATTGAAGACGATTACAGAAGAACGTATGCATATTGAAAAAATTACATACAACTAAAATATGTATTGATGAATGATTTGAGTCTATGAATATATTGAAAAACATAAAGGATCGGAGATTTTTGGGAAAAAAGTTTCAATAAATAAATTACCAATTAACAATATATTTCAACAATCATTAAATATTTTATATTAAAAAGGAAAATATCAGCCGCCGGTAATTTTTTTACATTTATGATACAATTGGACGCTTTTTTTTTCAAGCACATTCAAGTGCAAAACAACCGACACGGAATACGCCTAGCTAAACGTTGAGTACCCTAGAAATATATCGTATGTGGAAAGGAAAAAGGAACTAAAAACACAAAACGTGCTAATACACTATACTTGTATAAAAATATATAATATATCGACTGTAGAAAGACAAAAGGACTTATCCCTCTGTCTTTTCAACATATTGATTTTTCGATAATAACATAATTTAGTAAAAGTTTTGTTTGGGTTATACATTATACACGATATTTTTTATGTGTGGGTTCCGTCCTTTTCCCTTTCCACAGCCGATATACAATCTGTAGTCAAAAAGAGGGAAATAATTTCAATTCGTTTTTGATCAATACCTTTTCGTCGTCATATATTTTAAAAATTTAATACTAAATAAAGTTTGTCTGAGGTCACATAAAAATATTTGTTATTAAAATAGATCTAAAACATATACACTGTGTGTATATACACATATTCAGGAAAACATCGTTTTTATAGTAATAGTCCCGACTTGCTTTACCATTTACCATTCACAAAAAACATTTAGCACAAAACTATTTGGATGGACGAATATTCAGTATTTAATTTGAATTTAAATTATGAAGTAGAATTTACTCAATAACTAAATTATTGTTCTTCGTAATCATCCCACCCAACATTGTACGAGAATTTCCTGTCGCATCCCCAAGCCAACGCCTGTCGGCTATCAAAAAATATCATCATCCTCAGATTATCAGGTGGGGTTTCAGAGTCCGCGGCGCCTTCCGCAACATTGGGATGGTCAAACGTATCGCAACAAGACGTCGCTAGCCTTTGGCGGAAGCATTCTATGCCGTTCACATCTGTCGAGTAAACTGTCGCGCATATTTCCAAGTTGACCGGTCTAGACGGACGGTATTCGTAGCCCAGCACGCAAGTTCTTTGTCGCCCGTGCCAGTGCTTAAATTTTCTGAATGGATGCTCGGCGTTGGTGGCAAACGACAGTCGAAGCAGAACGTCCAATAGCTCAGGGTGGTCTTCTTCATAAATCAACCGGTTACTGTTGCGACCTATGTAAATTTAATTTCAGAATTTTAAAAAAGATTTCGATGTCTTCACAAAGACAGAAAGTACTTTTAAATTGTTAACTATCAATTCTTGGTGGAAATATTTGTTTAAAAATAAAACACATTTTGTTGTACCAATTCCACAATTTTACGTAAAGATCAGGGCCATTTTCGCTTACCGCGAATATTTTTAACTGGTGAACATAAATTAGAACAGGGTTAATTTTATTTTATATATAAAAAAGCAAAATAAAGAAAAAGTACCTGATTCATTTTTTTAAATATTAGCATCTATGATAAAATACTATATATCGTGTAGGTATCAACATATTTTAAATACGAGCATTTATTTTTTATTTATAATTACGCAGCAAAATCAAACCAAGACATAAAATATATGTATATATAGTTTTAAATAAAACACGTTTTGTACTACTTCCATATTTGTATAAATGATCAGGAATGATTTCGTTCATCGCGAGCATTTTCAACTGATAAAATATACATCATAATAAGAGTATTTAAACGAAATTAAATGTTAATAATTACAAGGTATATCAAACGACTGGTTCAAGAACTATGACGAGAATTTACAGATAATCAACAAATTAGCATAAATATAACTTTTATAAAATTACTTACAATGCTGATGTTCGCATTGCACAAAATTATCTGTCAATAACACGTGTAAAATAAATATATATATATTATTATCTATTTAGTATTTGAAGAGGTTCTAAATGTGTTTTATTTTCTTAATTTTCAAATAAGATTCTTCTACAAATAAATTTCCTAATCCATGTCGCCAGCACAGTTCAGGAACAATGCATATACTGTATAGGGTCACATAATTTACGTTAATCATCTTGGAATTGTTTGCGATAATGCTTGTCTTAAAATATTAATTACAACTTAATCAACTCAAACGATTGCAAAACTCCTTGTACCTCTCCAAACAAGTCCCAGCCAGCAACCGAATAAGGTGAAATTATACGTTACCATTTCAGGAGATGTTTGTGTCATTGGTCTGTGACATTTTTTATTACAACTCTGAAATCACAATGAACAAAAATTAGCTTGAATATTTTTTTAGTTACAGAGGAAGAGTATTTGATGTAAAAATAGATAAAGTATTTGAGAAACGGATTATAAAAACGTCTGTATTATTTAAGACTCAAAATAGTGTAAAATAAAATAAATAATACATAATTTTCTTGCTAATTATTCACAGTAATGCAAAAGTAGAATTGTTTGTTGCATAAACGTCAAAAACAAAAATATATTTAGGTGACATATTGTAATATCGTCATGATAATTAATACGATTCGATAGATTTGATTTCGTCCACCCCGAAGTGAAATTGCACATGGGTAGGCTTGATATTTAGTATTAATTTTTAATATGAGCTGAAAAATAAAGCAACTAAACCTGTAAAATCCTAATAATATTGAGAATATGATCATACTGTCGCCGTGAAGCTGTGAATTTATGAGTCTCTTTCAGATTGTTATTTAGGAATACATTCATTGCAGACATTGCCGACATAACATTCCAGTGAAAACTTCGCTTGCCTGACGAAAAATAAATATCATTTTCATAATTAGCTCATTTATGTATGAACAAAACACCAAATTTCATTTCAAAATTTGAAATACTATACTCATGCCAGTTTATGAAGGCGGCAAAATGTATATACATTCAGTTCATGTTATTTTGTAATTATACGTGCCATTTAAAAGATCATTTCTGGACTCAATGGAGCGTCTCAAAAGATGAAGTTGTCAAGAAATGATTGTAAGTCTGTCGATCAACCTCCCAAACTAAAAAATGTTGTTTACATTTTAACTTTTTCCTTGGTTACACACTTATTCGTTTTCTATGCTCTGAAAACGGGTGTAACTAAAACTTTAAATCTTAGATACAAACAATAAAGTTTCAATTATGTTGTGGAATTTCAAAGCGTTAGTGTCAATATTGACTAATTTTTGGGTCTCGGTCAACTCTGCAAACCTCAGTTACCTGCGATGATTTCATTACAAGCATCCAATACCCGACCAGGGGGGCTGCGGAATGGGGCACACGTAAAGAAGGCTTTCAGGGCAGCCAAGCAGGCCCGCTCCTTATTACCACCCTTCTTGTTGGCACTTTTGGTTATTGAACCAGGAGCTCGCTTTATCAAACGCCGACCTACTGCACCAAAACGATAATTTACACCGCTAGCTTTTTCAATTGCAGCAAAGGACTGCATTTTCTCCAACACCATCCCCAAGATTTCCGTGGGAAGCCAATCCAAGTAAATTTGTTTTCCTTCAATATTAAGACAGACATTTGTTTAATGGTTCACGAAATTAAATTGAAAAGAGAGTTACTTTGTACTTACCTATATATCGATGGCTGGGGTGAACAATCACATACGTCAAGTTCATGGATTTTTTTACTTTTATTTTTAAGTATTTACCTATCCTTACATGTGAGCCCAAATACTCTCAAAATTAGTATCACACGACATAATATTCTTCAAATGCAAGGGGAAATAGCCACACGAGTCGGATTTATTTGATCACATACTCAACATATTCTTGTTTCTAGCAATGCTTTGACTTTTTATTGGTAAATTTTGTGTCACCAGATAGAAAAAACTGTCACATAAAAGCTTGCAATGTGATTGTTACCCCCCCCCCCCCAGCCTCCCGCCGCTCATTCATATATTATACAGAACTTTATACGTCATCCTAAATAAAATATAAAATTTTGATCCTTTTTGATTCCAATTATTTATACATGTAAGCATTTTGATAGTTTTGATGGAAATAAACTTACTTATCTATGAGTTAACCAAACAAATTCTAGATAAAAGCTGACATTATATTTATATTATAGTTCTGACGATGGCGTAAAGCCAAAATAGCTATCAACTACTTGATATAAAAGATTGTAGAACTAAATACTTTGTTTTTTTATCCTATTATAATGGAGTTCTACCAAGTAAATGCCAATTCAATCAATATATTATGTTAATTAATTTTACGATCGATTAATGGATTTTTGCTCAAAGGTTGAATGTTTCAATTCCCTCCGTCCACTACGATCCAAAAAAGCGGGAGGTAGGGCAGTAACAGCAATTAAATTACCATTGGTCCAGTTGTAGCCACATCCACATATTCTTACTCTAGCCGAAAAGAAGAGTTGATCAACTGAATAACAAGGTAGTTCTCATAGAACTTCTGTTGAGATTAGCACTATTAAGAGTCCATATGCGCCACATTTGGAGCAGATATGTTTATAAATTTTTTAGATTATACGGTTATTTATTCGAGTTACTCATAGCAAAGGTCGCCGCAAGAAGACATCGTGATTGTATAGCAATGTCGTAATATCGGTCATAAATTTATTATGGTTGCTTAGAGTAGATGAGAATCTAGAGGAGACAACACTATAATATGAATGCAGAGAAGTACTGACAACGAAATATATTATGAAGTACTGCAATATCTAGTTTTCCAACATCAATTTTAAACATTTCAAAATTAATCTACTTCATTTTGTTTGGAAAGAAATAACACACTTGAAAACTATCAAAAAATACCGAAATTAGAATGTCTTATTTTTAACTCAAATGAGGCAATAAAATAAATAATCATGTAATTGTGCAAGCCTTTATTTTTCTAAATGCTTTTCTTAAATTAAATATTCCAATTCATTTCAAATATAATCAGTCGTTTAGTTTGCATCTGAATTTAAATAACCAGCTACTGAAACCCGCTGGTTTAAGACTTTCTTCATTCTGCTGAGCAAGCCGATGATGGAACATTGAAATAAATGTTTCGATTTTCTGTGAAAAATAATATTTGTATGTAATGCTTACTTACGCAATGCTCTTTTCTTTACACATTTTCCCGATTTAACAGTCTTAATATTTGTTTTCATAATTTTTCACTTCACTAATGGATATTGACAACCAATTTAAAATGATATTGATTATAAAATAAACTTAAAAAAATCATCTTTCCAAATATGCAGTATGAAATAACCTAAATGAAACAAATGAGATAATTTATTATTCTAATTTTGAAAATAGTACCTACCTACAGAGACTATATAGTTAAAAGCGGTAGCTCAATGTTGCAAGATAATTTATTGACGTTCAATTTATGGCAATACACTGTATTTGGCCACACAATTTATGTTCTCCTGCCCATGCCTGATCAACGGTATGTGAGCAATTTTACTACATTCACTTAACTTGCTTTCTTGTAGTCTGATTTGATCTCTATTTGAAAATCGGGTGAAGCGATTCGTGGTTGAAACTTGACCAGACCAATCAGATTGTCGCTGCTAATGACAGGAAAGGGTATACTTAAAAGTTTGCAGGAGAAAGGTTCTTGTATCAAACTTAAAAATTGTAGATTCTCTATCGATTTTGAAGCGACCATATAAACCAAACGCTATATGCGAGGAAAAAATGATATCAATGAATGCAGGATAATTCAGACATGAAAATTCTTATGAATAAAATTTCCTTCCACTAAAACAAATTAATTTGTTTGAAATAGTCCTTAATTTTATGTTTGGTATTTTATTAAATAAAAACAATAGCACTCCATGGTGTGAGTAATTTTATTAAAGCTTTCAAACTAAAACTGTGTTATAGATAAATAAAAAAAAACATACAAATTACAAATACTGTCCAACTGGTAACAAAAGTTTTGAATCATCTAGTAGTAGTAACTAAAGAATAACATTATTAATGACAAACCTATACACCAGCCTTATGCTAATTGGGGCAATTTGAAGATACCAGTTTTTGTTAAAATTAAACAATTTGGCATTCAATGTTGTTGAAATACATTTTTCATTCATCCTAAAAATATTTAGAGATACGTATTTTTAGCATCTTTTCACATATTTATTTTTTATTGATTATAACATACACAGAAACTAAAACTCAAGTGATCAAAAAATTGGCGTCGGTGTGCCCAACGTCAATAGTTTGGAAATTAGAATAAATTGACACTTGAGCAATGCATGTTAACAACAAAAACGGTGTCTGTAGTCTAGCAGTAATAACCATTACCCACCAGATGGTTACGTGTCATTTAGTCCCAGCAAGGTAAAATGCAAATATAGATTTTTTCAATTTAGCATCCGAGATCTTTGTGAAATATCTTGACAATATTACCTGCTTTAATGCCAATTTTTTGTATCATATCTATTAATTTTTTAAATATTGCATTAATTTTGAATTCATATCACATTAAGGATCTATCTTGAATTTATTGTAAAATGCTAAGATTACGTATCTTTAATTATAAAGCTAGCTTATATTCATAGACAATTTTTATTGGCTACAATAAAAACCAACTTTTTCAAGGAATATCTCCTTGATTAAATGATTATTTTTCACAATTCATGTTTGATAGATTAAAATTTATTGACTATTGATTTTAATAAAAACTTACAAGCATATTCATAAAAAATTCAATTAACACTTATTTAAATTCTTCACTACAATTTTTTCTAATTTCCATACCATGACAATATTTATAATAATTGCTATCATTTAAAAAATTCACGAAGCTATTATGTGTACATAAAAACTCCACAGAACATACTATTTTTTGTGAAATTCCCACACATATCTCTGTTTACTTTTCTTTACGTCCTAAGGTATTGTAATAGCATCTTTCACAACTTTTATCAGTTCCACTTCTCTATATTTATTATTAAAATGTGTATATTTCTTGAAATAAACAAAACAAATAAAAAAAATAACTACATTTGCACAATATAACAAATTATTGAAGAATACGTTCCACTAGATAAAAATCGTCTCAAAAAATGTTCCCTGTATGCTGTGATTAAATAAACACGGACAAATAGTGATTGTGTTCAAACTGTGTCAAAAATATAAGACACATTTGAATTCTGATTCCCAAAACATTTTTTTGTATGCACACATCATTAAAATATTATAGGAACCATAGATAATAAAATGAGATTCCTAATAATATTATAAAACGTAATGTTTAAAATTGGTTATTATCGAACATTAAAAAATATAAATTTCTTTAGGATATTATTTTTAAATGTGTGACATACTGCCGTGTTGAGCACATTTATCATATTATGTAAATTTTATGCAATTGTAGGAAATAGGCCAACTCATTTTTTGCAGGCTTGACATGCCCCTCAACTATTATTAGTATTCCACGTTATTCGTTTCAAAAGATTATATATTTAATTTAACTGTTTCAATAATTGATATAAGACTCTGATTTGTTTTTTTTTTATCAATAATTTAAATTCATTAAAAATTTTATATTACTAAATATATACTAAATATTTTGGATGCCGTAATTGTGATTAACCGGACGGCATATTAAGTAATTCCAAATTGTACATACAGCAATGAAATAAAAGGTACTCGATTTCAATAATACATGTATGTCAGCCTCATAGAATATCTCACATTTTCACATCTTCGTTCGATTGAGCCCCGAGATCCTCACAAAACTTCGTCTTACCATAAGAGCACTAAAAGAAACTCTACTATAAGTCAACACTATGGAATCGAAACAAAAAGTAATCATCAAAAGACAATACGGCCTCGAAAATGCAACTTTGAACTATGTTAATAAACACATAACAATCCATTCACAAGGGTTTTTTGGGACACCTTTATTTATTATTTTGCGGTAATTGAAAGCATTTAATACTGATAATACATTATGTAATGGCAAAAGTATCTTTTAAAACCTGCTTGGTCAAAAATAACATAAAATTTATTTGACGACAATTTATAGAAAAAAAAAAGCGCTAACATTGCTTTGAAAATATGCCAACCAAGCTAATGTCGAATATCCAAAACGCAGATAATAAGACGAGCTTAAAATTGCAGAAGTTTCTCATGTGGCTCGTGGCAAAACTCAATGTGCACGTTAGGAAACAAAATTGAAAGATAGAGGAACTACAATGTCAACAAGTAACAATTTCATTAATTATAAATAGTCTTATTGATAGGAAGACAAGTATTGTGTTGTGGTAGGCAGGTCACGTCCGAGCCAAGCAGCGTTCAGCCGGATGGTCTCCAAGCTCTGTTGGACGGTTCTCTCGGCGCCAGGGGTACAGTGAGTCTTGAAGAATTCTTCCACTTGCAGGGCGGACTCTTCGCTGGCGAAATTCTCTGTGGTGCATTTCACGAGCCGGGCCAGTAAAAATCCTCCCTGTGAATTGGAAAAACCATAATTACGAAATTAAAAAAATTATTGAAATGGTAATCTTTGAGATTTAATCGTTGTCAATAATCATATCACATAGAGAGGTACCAGAAAATACGAAATAGCCATATTCCAACACAATATTTCAGTATAAAATTAAATTGAAAATTGATAACTTAGTTATTCCACTTGGTTTATCAATAACGTGACGTGTTTCGCCTCTTTAAGAAGCATCTTCAGACTAACCGTATCGCAAGGTTATTTATTTCTAAGGCAAACGATGATTTTAATTCTTAAAAGAGTGGGGGTGGGTTTTATTACATTCTACTGGACGTGTGAAGGCGGGTAAGGTATAAACGCTGTTACACAATATACAAATCAATTACTAGCACCTGGATGTGAAAAACCCAAGGGGAATAAATTTAATAATGGCGAGTCGCCTGTTGCGTTTAAAATGTTATTTACTAATCCTCCATTACTGTTGATTTCAAAAAATTCTAAGCTACTCATTTTAATACTTTTTTTATTTACTAAAATGATTCGCATACTCTGAAAAATTATTACTTTTGAGACATTTGATATGTTCTTTAACTCTAATATTAAAGCTTCTACTTGTCTGTCCTACATAGGAAGCTTGACAGTCTTCACAAGAGAGGTGGTATATTCCACACTGTGACAATAATTCTATTCTTTTTTAATTGTTCAATAAGATTTTACCTAAATTGTTAACTGTGTAAAAAACTGCCTGCAAGTTATTCGGTAACAGCTTTGACATTTTTAATGACGTCTCTCCAAAATAAATGATTCTACGCCAGCTAAAAGTTCTATCATGTGTTTGGTATTTATAAAGATAATCTAGTATTAATTTATTTGATTGCTTTCGTTTTAATATATTATTAACTAACTCGGTGCTATAACCGTTATTGAAGGCAATTCGCTTTATGGTATTTAATTCTATTCAAAATTTTTCTGTGTTAAGGGGATGTTAATTAGGCTATTTATCATTGAGTGAAATGATGAAAGTTTTTGTGACCAGGGATGCAATGACTCCTCAGGAATAACCACGTCGGTATACGTAGGTTTTCTATAAATAGCAAATTCTAATTTATTTAAATTATTAATTTTTAAAGTAATGTCCAGAAAAGCATTTTTTGATGTTCGACTTCTAAAGTGAATTTAATGTCTTTGTGCATCAAGTTAATATGCTGCAGGAAGGTGTTGAAGTGGAATAACTAAGTTATCAATTTTTAATTCAATTTTATATAAAAAATGAACTTCCACAAAGTTACCGCCGAATCCATAGAAAAAAAAATCAATATTTCAGTCTTTACGAATCTAATATTTGTGATAGATTTGGTGGCGTAGGCGTACTTTGTAGAAATTCATTTGTAATACATTATTAAAATTGATGACTTTGGTATTCCACTGGTTGTGCAAATAATTTTGACACGTGTTTCGCCTCTTAGATAAGCATCTTCAGACTAACTCTAGGCTGTTTATTATTCCTTTATTATTTACTTAACGGATTATTTATACATTATTATTGTTTAATCGAAAAGGATCATTAAATAATACATAAATAATTCATAGAATTTCTAATTTTTTTTACCTGATAACGGTCAAGCAACATTTTCCAATTATCTTGGAAGTACTGCCACGCTAGATTTCGACCTTTCCGGCTGCTGGCAACTGACATTATTACAAATACAGTATCCTGAGATCTCACGTCATCCTAAAATAAAAAAATAAATGATTATTTCTAAAATAAAAGAGGAAATTCAATATAACCAGAAAAATTATTATCCAAAATTGGATTCTTAGGCGGTACTGATTATTTACAGCAGCATCATCTCGGCATACGGTAAGACAAAGCAAAACTGAGCTCAATCAGCTGCTCAAGCTTGGAAACTTGATCATCCTAGTTAGGAATTTTCAATTCTCCAAATGGGCGAACTGGCTCACAACCAAGACAAAAGTTGCATATCTTTCATTGACTTGGTGATTCCCAAACTCTCTGACTGTTGTCAAACTGAAAATTTAAAACGCTGGTCACTCTGACCACGTCCCCTGGTGCGTCATTGGGGTCCATACGAGAAAGATCGAACACTGCAGTTCGATTACATAAAAGCAAAATGGTCCTTCTTCAAAAGGTTATATTATGTAAAATATTTTCCTTGCATCTAAAACTCCGAAAAGGAAGGCAGAAATAGACGCAACAACGTTAGAGCTGTTATGTCCCTAAAGCATTTTCAACCTCGTATAATGTCCAATATTGAATTAAAATTTATATCATTGTGCACAAAGTAAAACATCTGTTAACCACATTCATAAAAAAACAGTGTATGTGAAAACTGAGCTCTATAGTTTCATCCAAATGTTTTTTAATATCTTGAGTGAAATAGACTCTCAACTAATTTAGGTTGAAATGACTATCTTGTGGATAAATTCAAGAGGCAGAGAGGGGAGTGTCAAATCATATTTGCAGTAGTATTTACTAATAATTTACTATCTCATACACGAACAATACATTTTTTATAAAGAAACTTTTGAAAGATGTGAAAAAATGTTTCAAACTTAGATACATAATTTTTTAAATTAAAGATGGATTGGCAATCTGTCAAAAACACTAATGACTAGTATCTATGAAGTATTTAAAAACTATTAGGGAAAATTCATATATCGACTGTGGAAAGGAAAAAGAACGTAACCCACACCAAAAATATTATGTATAGCTCACACAAAACGTGCTAATACATTAAATTTATATATAAACAACTGTGGAAAGGCAAAAGGACTTATCCCTCCGTCTTTTCCAACCATTTTTTTTTCGATAATCCCAATGTATACAATTTAATACACGTTTTGTTTGAGTTATATACAATATTTTTTGTGAGTGGGTTATGTACTTTTTCTTTTCCACAGTCGATATGTAATAAAAGAGCTTTCAGAGATAAATTTGTGGATGCATTTAGATATATACACATATATTGATTGAACTTACGGACATGGAGAATTCAAGGACTTTCTCCAAAATTTTAACATCTTTTATAGCACCGAGCGCCCGACTGATTCTATCTTTCTCTTCGTGAAGGTCAGCTGACCGATACAAAGCGAGGAACTGCTCGTAAGTAGATGAATCACCATCCAATAAGACGGCTTTGTAGCAAGCGAAACGCAAATCAGCAGGTAACTGAGCTTCCCCAGATACGTGAAGTTTGAACCTAAAAATGTAAAAAGTTTATTACATGTATTAGAAAAGGCAAATGATACTTAAAAGACCGGTGATGTTAAAATTTCAACTTCTGAGTGCCCATTGTTAGTCATGTGGTTGAATGGTAAATTATGTAGAAATTAATGATCAAAAGTATACTCCAGAATGGCAATTACTATGTGAGTATCACAATATTGGCAAGTTACAAGTTTATAAAAAATTTTAATGTGACGAACTGTATAAAAATGTCTCAGTGAGCTGATCTACTGTAGCAAACTTTTAATTATCATATCAATTCTCAATGTTTAATTTAATGTCAAGAACCAGCAACGATAATATTTTATATTATACCACTGGATACAGTAGAGGAAAAAGCGTACCATAAATCTAAGAACACAACAATTGATAGGGGTACTGTGTACTTGAAGGGATACACAGTTAGAAATAATTAAGTCATAAATAAGTTAATACCTTTTCTTTGCTTCGGCAATGGTGTCAGCATCCTCACACGCAATCATCCTGTTTAGAACCAAACTACGTAAAAGGGTAACGAGATGAGTTTCATTAGGTTTGGCATCCCATCCGACCGTGCTGGCAACTTTGCTAAATAACTTTCTGCAATAAGACTTCCACGGCATTTCCATTTCGGTGTGAGATAAAAGCACGGAAAGCTTGGACAAGCAGTTGGCAATTGAGCACCACACTGTGAAGTTTGTTTCTTCCGTATACGCCTCCATCAGTTTGAGAGACTAAAATATAAATATGGCTCGTTATTATTTTTACAGCACAATGTTCACAAGACTTTTCTTATAATTACCTAAAAAAACATCTACTTCACAAACTCACTAGTAGCATCATATTGACAGTTTTATGAAATATGCGATCATCACTAAAAACAATTTATTTTCTTTTATTATATTATGAAAACCATGAAAAAAATATATTTTTTAACTTAAGAAAGACAAAACTCGTAAGCTCAGTGGGTTAAAAGTTTTTTTCGTCTTTTTCTTGCATTGATAGCATGGTGCCAAAACAATTTCAAAAAAAAAACATCAATCAAATTGATACAATTAATACTTTAGGTAATAATTTAAGACATCGACTGAGGGTGCTTGATGGAATTTCAATATCAAATTTGGATTATTGAGATTTTGTACACAAGTGAGAAGTGTACAAAATCTCAATAATCCAAATTTAATACTTTAGGTATTCACAAAACACTTTTAAGGTGTTAACTGTCAATTCTTGGTGGAAAGACATTATATTTTAAAAAATAAAACACAATTCATTTGTACTACTTCCACATATTTATAATGATCAGTCTGATCATTCACAAAACAGTTACAATTAATTTAAAATGATCTGTTATCCATTCAGGTATTTAATGTGTATTACTTTGCTTTATCTTCATGAAAAGAAGCTAAGCAATAATGCATATATGTTGTTTAATTCTTACCAAAAAATCTGTCATCAAATGTAAAAACAAATTGAAATGCATTGAAAATTACTAGAGGCCTCAATGTTAGCGTAGGTAAATATGGGTAATTTTTATAAGAATTGTATGATGAGACTGAAATGATAAATAAATTACTTTAGAATGTAGTCATACCTCAACGGTGGGATTGTGTCCAGCTTGGACCATTGCAAAAAGATCATCGAGCAGCCCCAAGCGGTCCAGAGGCGGAAGACTCTGTCCGCGGACAGCTTCCACCAATCTGAGCAGGTCACCACTTTCGTAACGAGTGCGGTAGTAGCCCACAGCACCAGGATTTACCTGGAACACAACACATTTCTTGTAAACAAAATATAATATAATTATATTGCATCTCATAGGGCAGTGGTGTCCACTATACCCAAATGTGGAGAAGAAGTTCAAAAGAAAACAATCAACCTTAAATGATCTCACGATATTTTTAGAGTTTATCTATTTTCAATATTCTTTTTAAATGAATGTTGGTAAGGTAGTGGGACACATTTTAAATTTATAAAATCTTTACTTCGAGAAGACATCGTATTATCACTCAACTTTTCAAAATGGCAGATGATTTCATTCTCTTTTGTTTACTTAAAACAATGAGAAAATAAATGCATTTTTTTAGAGATTCACAGACTTGTTTCTGGGGGCAGATGTAAAACAAGTAGAGAAAAATACTTTGCTGTAAGATTTAGCTTTTTAAAGAGATCATATCAAAACAAAGCAACGTTAAATTGATATTTTAAACCAAGCAATAACATGAAAATTGTCTTTAGAGCAAATTATTTTTCTATAAATACTCCAAACGAATCTTATAAGTTATTCAACAATTAGCAGATAAATTTACTCATCAACCTACATCGTTTGAAAAGAAGACTAGATTGTTAACGACCTTAGACATTTAAAAGAACAAAATAATACTATATAATCCATGAGTCATTCTATCACTGCTGTAATATATACAATTGCTAAGTCAAAAATCCCATATAAAAATATGAGACATAAATTGACTAGTTTGTTCATTCATTTTATGACTTTACTTTAAAAGGATTGTCACTCACCTTAACCCAATCATTTTCAGCTACTCCTTCTAAAACAACTTCTTGCGTCTTCTTTTCAAGAACAGTTGTTAAAGCGACCTGCAATCAAGAAAAGACATCATGTAAATATGGACATATTCTAAAGGCAATGCATATTTCACATACATTTATAAAATTACAATTCATGCGTACACACAGCTCTAAAATGTTCAAGAAAAAGAAAACATGATTTGCCCTTTTGACTGATTTATTATCAGTTTATTTTTAGCGTTTTTCTGAATATACGAATAACCCATTTATGATAATAAAGATCATAAATTGACAAATGTAAATAAAAAAGAAAAGTCTATACGTATTTCTAAAAGAATTAGAAAAAATAAATTTATTTGATACTGAATTGATATAGTTTTCAAATTCATAAAAAAACTCGAATTTCACTAGGACAAAAATGATTGAAAATAGAAATGAAAAACTCAGTGGGTAAAAAAAATCAGAATCATGAACTTGTAATGAATAATGCTGATATTTCAAATTTTGAAAAAAAGAGATTTAGACAAGTGATTCCCAAACTAAATAAGCATGTGCTTTCAAAACTTAAATTTACTGACAAGCTACTCGTTTTTATTTCGCATATTGAATAGCATTTACATCATGCATTAATAATGCAGAACAATTGAATAAGGAATGATAGGAAAAATAAACACCATATAATGAATACATTATACTCTTAGCTTATTTTTTAAACCACCCACAGTTAAAACCAAAGACTCAAATTCTTAATAATGAATTAATATTTTCTGCGTATAAAACATTAAAAGACTAGCATTCCACGTAACTAAATTGACTGAATTTCTTAGTGAGCTACCGGTAGCTTGCAAGCGACATTTGGGAACCACTCTTATGTACTAAATTCATCCTTCCAAAAAAACTGCTTTCCATGCAATGTTTTCAATTTTATTGGGATATGAAAAACAGACATATTTTATCGCAATCCTGATTTTTGACACTGTTTTCCAAATATTATATTATTTTTTAAAAATAAAATATTAATTTATGCAAAAAAACACAATTGCGTATCTTAAATTTTAATTGCATGAATCACTGAATTTATGCAAACATTGGCATTTGACGACAGATAACATAGCAGGCTAATTTAATTATGTGTTATTGAAACAGAAATAGTATGATAACAACCAAGACATGTGTCATTTTATTGTAAAAAATTATATGCAAGTTATTTTTTTGTTTACTGAATTGTTGTTTATTCTAATAACAGAATGTTGACATTTTTTTTAAATCATGACTGCTCCTAATACAGAGGATATGGACAGAAGATATTCAATGAAAAACGATCGCCCATTAATCAAACATTCAATAAATTTTAGGAACTTACAAAAAGATACTAATAATTTCCGTAAATTTAATTATGGATTTAATAATGGATAATTATGGTTTCATAAAACAATTAATTTTACTTCCAGATTAAATTTAAAAGACAAATATTTGGCATTATAATTTCTAATGTGCCAAACATTCAAAATTTTTAAATCACATTAGATAAACTCAATGAGAATTTTTTAAAGTCATTCGAGGTCAGCACGAGGAGAAATGATATCACAAACACCCATGTCGAAATCTGAAATTTAAATTGAAAACATCTAAATTTGATATTGACGTTGCCGGGACTTGAACCCAGACTCAGATGATCGCTAGCGTAAAGCTTTTACCATTGGACCACTAGTCAACAATGTACGAGGCTGGATATATCACTCAAGAGGACTTTAGAAAATAAAGTACTATTTAATTTTGTGGGGTTGGCATAGGTATTTTTCAATGTCAGCTACGGTATAAGACACTGACATGTTACCGAAAGATAAAGAAGAGCTTCATGTGTACATGTTGCAAAATTCGCTTATTTAGTTTTTCTTCATTGCTTCAGTGGAGGTGTTCATTCCGAGTATTATATGAGTTATGGAAATCTGAAGCATTTGTATGTATGACTCTAAGACTATAAATATATTTACCATTTTATGATAGTAAATAAAGAATTTGTGTCAGTTAATGTCAAATAAAACATGTGATTCATTGTGGTTTGAAACATTCTACATGAATGACTTTTGAACATTCATCATTTTATAAATATTATTTCAATTTATTATAATAGAAACAAATGAAGTCCAATTGTCATGAATTTTTAAATAAATATGATTTTGTTAAAAATAAACATTAGGTATGTACCTTATCAGGATTTTGTTGTGTGGAAATTGTCACAGGTATCATCCACAGACTAGTGTCATGTCCATTCGTACCGTCCGCGCAAAACTTTTCTTGGCTCAGAGTCAAGACTCTATCGCTGCCGGATTGTTTTGACGAAACTTGAACTACAGGGAAGCCCATTTGCTTGGTCCACGTGGACATGACAGCACCTACTGGCTTTTTTGATGACTCCTCGAGTGCATTCCAAAGGTCTTCGGTGAATGTATTACTATACTGGAATACATTAGAATCATTAAGCAAAGTGGAATCAAAAATAAAGCTTGGTATTTATTGGTGATTCACTGAATTAACCACTATTAGCAAAATTTCAATTTCATCGTAGTCAATCACCTTTAGTTCATACACAATGAGCATAACACAATTATTTCATTTACAAGAATAAAACACATTTTTTTTGAATCATTTTAAAAAAATTTTATAATGATCCAGAATGGTTTCGCTCATCGCAATCTTACAGGGTACTGTAAGATAAAGAGAGACAGACTGAATTTCCGCAAGCTGGTCTTGACAGTATCAGTGATGACAACTCTCATTTATCTATCAGAGATGCAACAGATGTATATTGTTATTGCCAGATTTTATAACAATTACTAAAAATATTATATTAGATCTAGGCTCTGCTTTGATGGATACAACATAACTTCCAAATAAACAATTCTTTATTGTGAGATAAGATTAATCTCCATAATGAGGTGACCTGATTACCAAGTTTCATAAAAACATTTTGTCAATAATTGATGACCCAAGACATGTGGAAAATTATTTTTCATCAATGGCACATATTTTATTATGAAGATAAAGTTTCTTAAATGATCATCTTAAAAATACAATATCAGCTGATTTTTCATTATCACAGCCCACACATTTATCAACGTTTATTTATGATAAAAATAATATGGGTGAGATAACTTAACATTATACTGTAAGAGTATATTTAATCCAATATACATTCAAACCCTAAATTATGTGTGATTTAAAGTTGTGTTCTATTCTTATAAATATAATGCCTTTCCATTAAGAATCGACAGCTAACATATTAAATGTCTATGTGTAGCATAAAATTTCTGAATTCATTGAACTAGATTGAATCATTTGAAATGCTCTCTTCGGAAAATCTGAACCTGTAAGAAAAATACAGAAGAGTGACTAGCTCTAAACAGTATTTAACAATTGCAATTTAAAAAAAAAAACAACCTTCACCTTGGGGATTGGTTTTAAGTTATTAGTAAAATAAGACTATATATATAGTAAATACTCTTACAAAAAATAGTGATTATCTATACCTGATGCCTTGTCAAGTAGAGGTTCATTCCTCGTCTGAAGTCTTTATCTCCAATATAACGATGCAACATTCGAATAACAGAAGCTCCTTTATTGTAAGATATATCATCAAATATCTCATCAATTTCCGCAGGATGACCAACTGGCACTTCTATTGGATGTGAATTTTTCAAACAATCTAGTTCTAGAGCCCTAAAATAGTTCAATAATCAATAAAAAATAACATTATCATTCTGTCACGGAACCCTTTTATATGGTCTATAGCAGCGGTCGTCAGCCAGTGGTCCGAGAGAAAATTTTGGTGGTCACCCCGCGAAGCTATTACAGTAACGCAATTTGAGATAAGAATACATAAACGTATTTTTAGCATGTAGCAACAAATATCGCTCTATTTAATTATCATAGTAAAAAAAATGACATTTAAATGATCATTATATTATGTCAGAAATTGTTTAAGAAAAAATCATGTCAGTGGTCTGCGAGATTCAAAATTGTGAGTTTAGTGGTCTGTGAGGTCTGAAAGGTTGGCAACTGTTGGTATATAGCATGGGTGGCCAGTGCATTGACCGCAGGGCTACATTATTGCATTTACAGTTCTACATATCTAATCAAAACGAACCATTGCTTATGATTGACAAATAATAATAATTTCATAGCAGGCTAGTGTATAATAGCGGTACATTATTAAAATATTGTGGTTATATTTTGACACCATCACTACTCATATCATATGTTTCTCAACTGACACTGTGTATAGTCATAAAACCACAATACAGGTTATGGTGCTCTGTGGTGCAAATTTTTAAAATTGCACATTGAAGTAAATCTTCTTCAATACCTTTGTCAGAGCCATATCTTGCTGATGATGAAATGAGCATAATTTTTTTAATCTATATTTTTAAAGAGCCCCATTTGATAAATGCTGTAAATAGATTGCAATTTTTTATGGGAAGAGGTTACAGACCCTTACACTTCATGGAACAATGATTCATTTATTTGAATTTGAAACATTGATTTTTATACAAAATACCATTCGCGTTTATGAAGCGATCATCATTAAATCTCCAATAAGTCTTTCGATGAAATTTTGAACTATTCATATAAATAAAATAAATAACAAATGAACATACCTTATGTACGTCTCTGTGACATATTGAGTCCAAATATCATATTCTGGGAACAAATGGTCCACACATAAAAACTCCACAAAGGTAGCATAGCCTTCATTGAGCCACAAGTGAGTCCACCATTCCATAGTGACCAGATTCCCAAACCACTGATGGGCGAGTTCGTGCCCCACGACTAAAGCTATCCATTGCTTGCTCACCGATGATGTGTTCTGAGGATCTACCAATAGACAAGTCTCTCTGTACGTCACTAAGCCCCAGTTTTCCATAGCTCCAGCCGAGAAATCAGCAATAGCAATCAAATCAATCTTTGGCAGAGGGTATGCAATATTGAAGTAGTCTTTGTAATATGGAAGCACCTTCGTGGCCACCTCTAAAGCGAAAAGGCCCTGTTCCTTTTTTCCCACGGGAGTATACACTCTGACGAGAACACCGTCCTGAGATGTGTTCTCCACATAGTCATATTCTCCGACTACGATGGCAACCAGATATGTTGACATTATAGGAGTAGTGTCAAATTTAACAGTGCGGTAGTCCTCATCACTGCTCTCTTTCTTCACAGGCATATTTGAAAGGGCCACTTTGCTCTTCGGCACAATCAGGGTAATATCGAATGTCGCTTTGATGGCAGGTTCGTCCCAACAAGGGAAACATCTCCTGGCGTCTGTCGCTTCGAATTGGGTGACTCCAGCGTATCGCTCTTCCCCTTCGGGACTCAAGTATTTACTGCGGTAGAATCCCTTCATTTTGTCGTTAATCTCTCCGGTGAAATCAATAGAGAGGGAGCCATCTCCTTGGGCCAGCGTCTTCGAGAACACCAGGGTAGCGGTCTCGTCTTCAACCGAGAGCTTGATCTCGGCTGGCAAAATTTCCTCGCCATTCGACTGCTTTAAAGTGACACTCTTCAATTTTAGGTCGAGAGAATGAAATATAATTTGCCGCGTCTCACCCGTAATCTGAAAATATAAAAGTGCACGAAATTAATTTAAAAATAACCACTGCACATCAGCGTGACTCGCACAAATTTCAAAGAGATAAATTATCATGACAGTGCAAACGTCTCACCGCGAGAGAAACAATTTCTTTCCCCTCGAATTCGAATGTTTTTAGGTCTGGCTTCAGTTCTAATTCGTAATGTTTCGGCACGACATTCTTGGGTAATCTTTCGAATGGTTTCTTGTCAGACATTGTCGCTTGTTTATTTTATCACTCGCACGATGCACCGATTGCAGATCAGCGGCGAAAACTGAGAAATCAAAAATACCGTAACGACCGAGTGAACCAGTGAACCGCTGACACGTATAGTGCGCGAGCGCTGCTGCTCGAATAACGGGAATCGCCGTGGATTGCGGCTCGGTGCCGACGAGTCAATGATTATGCATTTAAGCAAGGATACCGAATTGCAAACCAGCGTTTTGTTATTTTGGTCAATTTTCGACTGAATACAGTGTTCAACGACCGGTTTTAACAATGAAACGAATGATACACACAAAAGTTTGAGGTTAGGTTTTTGTAAGAAAATACAATGAATATGAAGGGACTGATATGCGCGCGCATCTACTAATTTTTAAGGTAAGTATGCGCGCGAACTCCCACTGGTTGAAATATTTCGCGTATTCTCAACTGTGAAAAATTTTACAAATTTCGGAGAAAATGCGAATATTATTTCTTATTGTATAAAATCTCTTGATAACAAAAAAGCTTTTTCTTAGATATAGATAAAATATCAATCAACATATAGCGTCATACTGAATCGATCCAACATCCCTACAGCCTACATAACAAATATAATATTAGAATTATAATTATAATTCTATGGAACAGTTTATTTTAAATCGCATTAACTACATACGTATCACAATTTCTTATTATTTTAATCAATTTTATTGTATTTTTTTTAACCTATAGGTCTATAAGTAATCAGTATGATTTAAATTTATTATGGTAACAGATAACAGAATTTTGTGATAAGTTACAGACTTAATATATAAAAAATTGAACAACTCGTAAGCATTAACTTTTCACTTGCATATTAATTTTGACTACCTAATGAAGTAATGCTTATATTCTCTCTGACAGTGTGTACACTCATTTTGTAAACAATAGTAGATGTGGATGTTATGTTGACATTTAGAAGAATTGTACTAAAATACGCAGAACAGAAGGAATGTGTTCTCAAGCATATAATACAGTGTTACAATATATTTTATTACCTCCTGGTGGCTAGTTAATTTGATGCTATTAGGGTTCAAAGTTAGGGATTAAGATTGTTCAATAATGTAATTTCTTTTTTATCTCCAAGGAGAGAAAATGGCCACCACATTGCACTTCCACGAGTCCTTGTTATTATCCAGTCTTCTCTCTCCTTTCCGGGATATAACAGCATCTCAAAGCTCCACCAAATGTACTCTGTGAATAGTTAGTTGTTTTGAAAGGGAGGCTGGCTATGTCCAGACTCTTCTGAGACATTCACAGCACATTGTCAAGCCAGATCCAACAAACATTGTCTCATAGCTGTTGTAGTTACAAGAGACTACCCGAATCTCTATCTTCTCAAGGTACTCACCGCCACACCCTCCACTAACACTTTGGATTTACAGCCTGTTTTCATAGGAGTTTCACATAACACAGTAGTTAAATGATTGCTAGGAGTGCCTCATGAGCAATTACCTGAAACTTGCTATACAATGAAAAGTTTCGACGAGTTGAAATCTACTCACTCTCTATAGGACGCTGCAAATTTATCAAATACAACGTAATGCATCTGTAGTCAGCAAACCAGCGTGACTCACCAGTCTATAACTGGCCGGACTGACTTGTCACTTGAAATCTCGAAAAAATATATGCCTGACTATACCTATCACAAAAAGGCTGCAAAGCTGTTTTTCCTCATCGATCACAAACCATACCATCTTAAACACAATTCATTATTTTGATGTTCTACATATATCACTCATTTACTGCAATACTGATGTAACCCAAAATCGGTAATTTTTCAGGAAACGTGTTAAAATGTTTTGAATTAAAATAATTTTGTAACAATGACGTAAGAAAATTATACTTGCAAACTCTACCTCTACCAAAGTAATAAATGTGCAAGTATAGTTTTCTTACATCATATTTTTACAAATTAATTCAAAAGATTTAAATGCGATTCCTGAAATATTACCGATTTTGGGTAAGAGTATTGTTGCAACAAATATGAGCAATAATATGGTTATTCTAAACCATATTTCTCTACTGTAAAAGTAACATTATCAGAATGCAGTGTTAAAAAAAGAAGGTTGGTTTTCATTGCGTTGATGCACGTTGATTTTAAAACTCACATATACTACATCATTATACAACATTTTAACTTTCTCTCGTTGCGATGTGTCGACAACATTTATTATGTTAAATAAAATTCATATTGGCCGTTTAGAAATAAATTTATTTATCAGTTCAAAATTCGTATTTACACAATATTTTTTTTATATAAAAAGATCGTAATATTAATATTATTTCCTATTTTGCATTACATTACTAACAATAGATTTACATCTGGAAATAAATGGGAAAACAAAATATTAGTCATCGTCTGAATATTTAAGAAAGAATATCGTGTTGCCAGCAATTTTGGTGATTAGGTTCACCAAACTGGGAGCTCAGTGCGAATAACAAATGACAAAATATTGACATTTAGAAAACAACGTTTCCAAGTCATTGGATACGGTTGATTCAGATTTTTTAAAAATAATATTTTGCCATATATATTGTATATCAATGTCACGTATCTACAAATCATAGTTTTGAGATAACTGTGTTTGAAAATTTCAGTTATTTCTTTAGTTTCCCAATTTTATGTCTATTTAAATGAAACGAAAAATTTACCACTGCAAATGGTTTATGGTTTTTGACATAAGATATTTGTTGTATTCTATCATACATTTATAATTATGTCAAAATTACTATTCTGCACAGATTGCTATGATGTGTTTATTTAGTTATTTTTGTGTATTCATAATGTATCAATATATCAACTATTTAATTCGCAAAATGTCACATCTGAATTCTTCATCACCCAGCTCTGGCGATAGTCTTTTATTATCCACACTGAACTTCTGATTGATTTTCTACAACACTATACGGAAAGAAATTTAATGGCAGAAATATTTCTCATATCTTCTGTAAAATATAATAAATTTCTACATTAGCAATGTGGAAAATTCTATTTTTCTACTATAATTAACATACTCCTACTCACACTACGATCCAAATACATGTCGATTCGTCACATTTGATGTGAACTGCGTGTTCACTAGGAATTCATTAGATTCATAAGTCCACCCTAGATATTAGTCGGGGAGTGTATTCTTTGAATAATGTTATGCTACTTATTACTAGATGATTTCACATTTAATAAAACAACTGCGTCGCTATACGGCTAAAATATTATCAACAAATATTTCAACACTAGTTAAAGAGAATGGCAATACACAATTTCGATCGAAAATAATTCATGTCTCGAGATTACTGAAGAAATTAAAAATGCTTCACAGACCTTAGTAAAAAAATATTGCAATCTGTTTTAATTGGCATTAGTCTTTTTTTTAGTGTTAAAATACAGTAAAATATAATATTATACTTAGAGACATTACAAAACAATACCTAAGTCAGACAATAATGCATAAATTACAACTGTACAACTCATTTCATCAAAAATATTAATCAATTCATCCTCAAACTAGAAAATATTCAAATTAGTAACACGTTTCAAAGTAGATGTGAATTAATCTAGATTGGCATTTATTTCATCGATACGACTTCTATCAACGACGATATAAAAATAAATAACCAACGAATTTATTAATCGATAGCTGTATCTCGAAAAGTAAATAATATTATACCTAGCACGCAGTTTGAGAATGACTGATTCATTAGTGAAATACATATGTACTAGTGAACTAATAGTCAAAATCAAAAACAAAAAAAAAGATTAAATATTCCCTTTTAGTAAAAAAATTATGTACTTAAATATTCACATAATGAATATGGCAAAAATAAGACTAACTCATTGTCGTATTATGCAAGCATACAATGAAAATAATAATAAAGTATGTTCAATAAAAAATGGTACCGACATTCACTTTCTAAATAGGTTATTAGTTCAATTTATATATATATATAAATAAATGTCTATAAGCGGTCAAGCATTTAAGTTGAAGCATCCATTCTCTTGAATGAGAAGAGAAATGTTTGATGAATCAAACAAGGTGTCTACGGTTACGGGGTAGATAAAACTGTGCAAAAAGAAAACAATATGTATTTCGACTATAAATAAAAACAAAACATCTATGGCATAGTAACATAAGCTAACTTTCATAAACCTCACAAATAATAATATAATTCATTATTATAAGCTTTTATGCAAGAAAATTCTTTGACAATAAATCAAATCCATAATTATGAGGGAAAATATTTGAAAGTGAAGAATAAAATTCCTCAACTTCGTTTTCGTCTAATGAGATACGATGAAGATAAAAATCACAGTCAGTGGCATTTTTGCAATTCGCAATACTCACGAAGAGATTTGGAATCTTATTTGCTGTCTTTTAGAAGAAAAAAATTTAATACATATTAAAGAAAAGTAAACACTGTAACTAGTTTAAGTATCCACTAATATAGATCATATTTTACATAGTTACGCAACTCGCTTATGCATAAGCAAATGCGTAGAATCGAACTCTACGAGACATTTTATAGCACCGTACAAATGTTATTAACGCTACTAAAAGTTTTATGTAGAAAAAAAACATTCAAATATTAACAATTTGTGCACTAAGTGTATAGGAAATGGAGACTTTGATTGGGAGTTTTAGGGATATAAGTGGGTAGCTACAAAAAGCAATGATAAATAATAAAAAAAATATTTGTACACGTATTATATTCAGTTGAATAAAAATATTTTTTTCAATTGTCTCAAAACATTGTTCATGTAGTTATACCGTTAGGAATATAAACGCAAAATGTGAAGACATTGTGTACAAAATGTATAGTTTTTAGAGTCCTAAAGAAATCACATTATTTGCAAAAAAATCGTATCATTTCTAAACAAACCGTTCTTTATTGTTGAACTGTCGTGACCCTAAAAACCTGAATATACATTTCTTTCTATTACATACAAACGTGCATGAGATGGTTGTGTGAGTGCTCTTGTTAATATTTTCAGTTTCAGGGATATTCTTCATATTCTTTTACAAGTGTAATAAAATATGACTATATTGTCGATATCTTCTATCGCCATTTACATCCTTATATTATTTTTGTTGCAAACGGTATCTCAAACCTCTCGTATAACATTTGTACTGCACTGAAAATCGCCTGCATATAAAACATTTATAAAAATGTGTACAGAAAGCAATGCTACCCCCTCTCTCTATATGACTGTTATATTTTACATCACATACAATATATAATTAGTTAGGCTAGACAATCTATACTTTAATATCTCTTGCCTATCAGTAAACCGACTTTTTAATATTCATTAATTGTATTGAGCACCATGGAAGGAATGAGAGTGCGTGAAAACATAAATTTGTTTTTACAGTTGTATTCCTTCAATTTTATCCTTTCTACTACGCATTTTTCTTTCGAGCGTCTATATTTTTTCAAGCTCTAAAAATCATTTTGCTCTTCTATGACAAAGCGAACGGTCTAACGAGAAGCTAACCGAATCGGAATCCGCGACTGAGAAAAATAAAATTACATCGACAGCCCGCAGCGTGCGTGCGCATCACGTTAGACATAAGTAGGTATCACATTTGCTCGTAACTGATTTAGCATTAATATTATATTCTTCAGTGTGCTTATAAATTGATGTTATTTAACCGAACGATTCTAATTTTGAATATACTATTTTCTTATGTAAAATTTCACTATGAATAAATAATTATGGACATGTTTTCGTTTACGTTTGTATGTCCTTGTTTGGTTCTTGGACATGACTCAAAAATGCATCTAAAATTTGATTTTTCTAACATACATAAGGTAATTGACTGATATTATGAAAATATCAGTGATCAATATCTTTTGTTACCTAATTAGTACATATTACAATTCATTCCGACTGTAGAAATTATGTTTACTTTATAATTTTGTGTTTTTTATAGTAATTATACAGATTAAAAACAAAATCATCTAATTTCTAAATATTTTGTTATGACTTTTACAGTTATTTTGAATAACTACATACTTGTTTAGATTAATAATTGAAGTCTTTTGAAAAACACGAATTCAATGATAAATCATAAGAAGCATTAGATTTCCACATTTCATTTATGTCTCAATATTTCAAAGAGGGAATGTAATTTATGTTACTTAATGTACCAGGGCGGATCAGCATCGTGAGGGCAGTACCGGAAATTCTCTATCATTGAGATGAAGCTAAATAAATTGAATCATATATATCTGAAATGTTGTTGCACGGTTCGGATGTTAGTCAGTCTGATGGATTTTTTCCTGGCCTCGTTAACCCTATCCACTCCTGGAAGTTCAAACATGCTTTTTTTGGCTATAAAATAGAACCTATGAATGCAAAGTTGCAAATATTTTAGCATTTAAATGATTGCTAATACAATACATTCTATGGACTGATTTTTAGTTCACTTTTTAAAATAGCATGTGTTCACTACAAATTACATTCAAGGTTTGGTATACATTCTAAGTAATAATTGCTTGTAAGCCTTGATAGAAAAAATTATTTGCTAAAGTTAATTGAAACAAAATGTGTCATTTTGAGAGATCTAAGTACCAATGAATAGTCGTGAATTGTTTTACAATAGCTATTAGCAATACGGCAATATATATAATATTTTTTCTATATCAATGAGACGTGTAAAAAAGGTGAGTGCAATTCTACTAGATTTGTGATAAAATGCAATGCAAATGGAAAAGATACACGAGATCAAAACTGAACGCTACTGAAAAAAAACAACTAAAAAGTTTATCTATCCATTCCACACTTCACACGTTAGGATAATAATAATGACAGTACCAAAATTGGATTACGTCAAAAACCATGTTTAAATCGTCTCCTTATCAGTTCATAATGCACGCTCCTAAAAATGATCTACAGAATGTGTACCCTCAAATGAAACAATAAAGTACCTATTCATATTTATATCGACATAATTACAAAAAAGACCTAATGAAACAGTCATTTATTTATCTTGGCGTTATATAATTCTCACTCTGTTGTGTTTTCCGTTTTTTTTTAATTGTTACATAAAATTTCTTTAAAAAATTATCTACACACTTCGACACGGGTCGACACATTAAGAATTAAAGGCATGGCAATCCGAGCAGGAGTATTGGCTTCACTTGATACCCGCGTGGCGATGCTCTGGGTACAGGTAGACTCCGTCCACGCTGAATATTGACATTTCTGAAACATATCAAATCATTTTTATCTCAACTGTCAAATTGTTTTCTGTGAGAAATGAATAATATCTTTACCATCTATGATCAAGCCCAAAATTTAGTTTTCATTCTCAATGATAATGAAGTGATAATGAAAAAATCATTCAATATTCAAATATATCTTTTAGTTCTTATAGCCTTCTTCAAAATTTTATCATAATATAAAACCAATCAATAAATAATTAATAGTGATTTTATTCCAAGTGAAAGATTATTATGAGCTGCTTTGTGATTTCATAAAATATTTAATTTTTATGATTTTAATGACAGTTATGTGATATATTATAATACAAATTTTGTTTAAATGATTGCTCATTATTTTAAAATGAAATCGATTTTGTAACATAAGTGTGCCCTATTTTTCACTATTATCATTTTTTAGCAAATTTTTTTTTTTAGTAAACAATTTTTAGTATTTGTAACATTAAAAACAGATAATATTTTGTTGTGATAGTATCAAGTTTGGATCCTCACCATCAGGCAGGTCATAGAGGCGCTTCGGCAGCCCTGCGAAATAGTCATGAACGAGTGCCTCTTCTGCGGTGTCTCTCCCGAGGGGGTCGGGCTGCAGTAGTCTCGCGGCGAGCGCTTCTGCATCTCGAGAGTCATGAAGGCGAGGGAAAGCCGTTCCCAAACGTCGTGGTCGGTGTGGAGCAGAACGATGAGCTCTGTACCCCGGAAGCCGGGATACTCCGGGCCAAGTTTCTTCGGATGGAGTGCCTAGAACCTGAAATTTAATTGTGATATTTTTATAGAAATATGTTATTAACAAACATAATTTTAACAACAGAAATTGAAATAACCTTGTAAAAAATATTTTTGAATAGAATGGATCCATAAAAACTTGAGAGAATAATACAGTCGGTTGAACCTTTGGTCAAGCCCAATGTCCCACTTTTAATAGAAATCTATAATATTGTTTTTAAGCCAATGTCATATTTTAAAAAAGTTTCCTATATTTCACCTTTCAAATCTACGATATTTCAAATATTCTTTGATTATCAGGACTACTTACCTTAAATATTTTGTCAAGTTGATCGTATGTATCTCTGACACCAGGGAATGTCGGCACACCAGTGACCATTTCAACAAATATACATCCCACTCCCCACATGTCCAAAGATGTTGAATACTCGGTGCTGCCGAGTAATACATCTGAAAAGGTTGAGAACAACATTAAAATAGGCTGACACGAATTAATCATGAATAAATGTTGAATATCTAGACAAACAGGAAAACAGTTTTTTTTATATATTATTCCAAAATCAAAATAAATTGAATTTACATCTCACCATGACAGAATCATTGGACAACACTGTTTATCACGTAAATTTAAAAAAAATGGTAAAACGAAACAGAATGAACAATTTTCTATCTTCTCACCAGGTGGTCTGTACCACAACGTGACCACTTCATGTGAGTAGGTGTGGCTCGGCACTGACTTTGCTCTGGCCAGTCCAAAGTCTGCCAATTTGAGTTCACCAGCTCCACTAATGAGTAAATTCTGTGGTTTTACATCACGGTGAAGGACTCTCCTTCTGTGACAGTATGCCAGACCGCGAAGTAACTGGAAGAGGAACAGACGTGTGTTGCGAGGCTCCAGACCTCCTGGATGCCTCTCCATGTACTGTGAGAGATCTGTATCCTAGAAAGGACAAAAGAATCTATATAAGTCTATCTATATAAAGAGAATTTTACAGCTTACTGTATGAATATTTAATATCAAATAATTGTTATTTTCTTTCGAACTCAAAATTAAATCTCTTGTGAAATTAAAAAATAGTCTAATTTCAGCAATTAATATTTAAAAAATAAACATATTAAAATAATAATGTAACTTGTATAATATATAGTTAAATTTAGGTACAAAAATAATTAAGATAATTCTAAAAGAGTGGGATTGTTCTAAGGATAATAGAATTAATAGTAATACATACAACAAATTCAAAGACAAATGTCAGTGTCTCCCTGGTATGAACAATATCGTGAAGAGTGACTATGTTGGTGTGCTTTAACTCCTTGAGTAGTGAAGCTTCCCTTATGGCCGTGAAAGGGGCACCTTCCTCTTCTTGTAGTCTGATCTCTTTCAACGCGACCACTTGTTTCGTCAAACTGAAATATAAAATAATTACATTGAAAATAGTGTACGATTATATTTGGTTCATCGAAGATATTAAAGTACCAATTATATGACTATGACGATTTCGCCATATCATAAATATTACATCATAGCTTACAGTTATTTGGAAATGCACCAATTAAAGAATCCCATCTGCAGTCATTATATTTTCTTTCAATTTCACAGAAATAAATTAGGAAAGAAAAGATTAAAACAAGTATTTTTACGATCCTGAATAAAATGGTATCAGTGAAAATTTGGCGAGAGCTGCTATACAATGCGAATACATGATCATACAAAATACACAAGTCAGAAGGGATAAAGATTTATCTATGTGTATCAATTTAAATTGATAATTTTGTACATAAAGTATTACATTGTTACGCTTACTTTATACTTAGATATTCTCGTACAAAATAAAAGCCATATAATGTCTTTGTCATAACCCTATCAAATATGGGTTATGACAAAGACACATGGGTTCCCATTTTAATCAATAATGACAACTAATCCACATTTTAAACATTCATTGCGTTTTTTTTTAATTAGATCCCTGTGAAAATTATCGCTCGCGGAAAATCTTCAGTTATATGATATACTCTCCCGAGTTATGTTGTCTTTAGTCAAAGAAGCAGCACTCTTCAAAAAGATATAATATATGGTCATCTCAAATCATACATTATTCCATTATATCGAATTGTACAACAAATATAAGCGGAAATATTGATACTGCTTAAATTTACGTAACTGAATTCGATGAAGCTACATTAGACTAAATGAATTTCAACTTATATTAATTACTAAACAAAATGTCAAAGTCACTAAGATTTGACATTTAAATACTCAACTGAGCGTTGAGTTTGTATAATAAATTATCACGTCTGATGCAAGGTAAAAGAAAACACTCAAATAGTGCAGAAACAACAGAAACTGCCCGCAGCCAAGTGTTTAAAAGCACATGCCCTTGCCGTGAAAATGAGACTAAGGAAAAGCGAGCGCGAAGTGTGGCAGCAGGCTTGAAAATCTCGCATCTGTTGTAATGGAGAGCCGCGGTCATTACAACGGTGCGTGTTGATACATTTTTATAAGACGGAGAACTTGAGACGACCTCTACGACGGCAAAAACCGTAGCAGTGGCGTAGATATGATTATATAATAAATACTTCCGAAGGCGAAACGTCGCCGTTAAGAAATCTAAATTGTATTTTTTACGACACAATTTCTTTGACATAATTCATTTAAATACAGATAAGGTAAAAATTTCATTTATTCTGCGGAAAATGGATCGAAATACAAAACAAAAACATGCATTCCATTGGCATACATGTAGTAAATCTCAAATGCTAACTGGTAAGAATCAAGTCAGTGTTATTATTATATATGACAGTGGTGCACAAACTATTTGGAAGAAAGACCAGTTTATCCATTTTCCAATCTTTCACGGACCGCAGAAGGTAAAAGTATTAGAAAATAATGACTGTTATACTAGACAAGAAATGTATTTTATTATTTTTAATATAATAGTTACATAATTTTACAAAATATTAGTTGTAATTTTGGCCCACGAGCCGTTTGTGCATCACTGATATATGGTATCAATTATACTGTTAAAAATATAGAATATGAAACGGCACATTTAATCGACGGCCTTTGATGTAAAAACGTAAAAATTCAGGTTATTTACTTGATTTTAATAAACGAAAATTAGAAAGAAGATAATTTCCAAATAGACTTACATGTGGTACAGATGAAATTTTGAATACATTATTTATAAATTTATTTTTTTCGGAAATAAATGGAGCAAACATGGGAAAATGCTTTTATGTTTGTATACATTATGAATACTCAAATGATTTGTAAAAATATGAAAGATAATCTATCAATTACTCTTTCAGCTTTGAGGAATGTAAATAATTAAGAAATCGAGTTATTCTTGGACCGCCATTGGCGGTGCCGCGAAAGAGCGAGACGTGGTTAGCAAAAAATTTACGTGCGGAAAGGGGAAGAAAAACACAAGCCAGATTTGATGAGATCAAAACGCTGTTTACGATTGAGCGGTACTAATGAAATGAGCGAAGGGTTGGTTACGCGTTTGGGAAAACATTTTTGATAATATTTAGAGAAAGAAAAATGTATTCCTTTCGAGGGAAATTTATTATGTTATGTTTTATGCATATGAAAGCTATTTGCGCACAGACGCCGGCGTATTATTCTTGTTTCTTTCGGCGGTGGAAAAATACAAAATAATGAGAAAAAAACGTTCGTCATTATTGCTTTTTCACGTGGTCATGTTTTGACACTGTAAGACACAACATTCACTTCCAACAAGATAAATATGAAATCGTTGTAAAATATGAATTTACATTTCATTTCTCGACTACATCTCTACTATATAGCACAAAATACATGTAGAAATCTGTATGTCTGTCGGTCACAACAACTCCTCCCAAACGGCGGACAACAGCGACGTGAAATTTTACCACGTCATTCTGGCTACAATTGTTAGTTCAACGGCGCTTTTTTTGACGTTTCAATGTTTGATGAAAAAATTAATAATAATAGCCGCCTAGCAACAGATCAATACTATATATTCTGCAAGTGACAGTTGAAATATTAACGCGAACGTAAATATTTGTATAATTTAATTTAAGACATCGACTGAGGGTGCTTGATGGAATTTCAATATCAAATTTGGATTATTGAGATTTTGTACACTGCCTGAAGATGCCGAAAGGCGAAATCCGGGTCGTTAGTGACAAAATACATGGAAGTGTACAAAATCTCAATAATCTAAATTTAAATATTTGTGTTAAATATTGAGTTTCATGTTTGTGATTTGACAAAAAGTGAGTTTGGTAAATTCGTACAACTTTGTGTGCATCTGGAATAATCATCATCGAGAATTACCGTATGACTCTGATCATATGTATAATTTATTTGATTTAAGACATCGACTGAGGGTGCTTGATGGAATTTCAATATCAAATTTGATTTGTTGAGATTTTGTACACTTCCATGTATTTTGTCACTAACGACCCGGTGTTCGCCTTTCGGCATCTTCGGGCATTCGAGCGCTCGAATGCCTGAAGATGCTGAAAGGCGAAGCCCGGGTCGTTAGTGACAAAATACATGGAAGTGTACAAAATCTCAATAATTCAAATTTGATATAATTTATGGCTCTGCAGGAAACCATTGTTAAGTGCAAATCAACAAGCTGTCTATGGAGAAGTTCTGCGGCGCCATAATAAGAGTGCAGGTAGCAAAGTTGTCATCTTTTATTATGGCTGGTTTTAGTTTTTAACAATATTATTAATAAGTTGACTATGTTTTGTGGGTGTAACAAAAAAAGGTATGTTTGACGGTGATATTTTCAAATTTCAGCATTAGCTCTAGCCAACGTCTATGTTTAATAACCTAATATAAACATTCTCTATCTTGGGCGAAGCCGGGTAATAAATACTAGTTGTTTTATAACGTACAGATATAGGCATCTTGAATGATGAAATAGCTAAGTTCGTGCATATACCGATTTGTCTATGGACCAAGATATATAGCAGAATCGGGACACGAATTCATCGACCAGTTCATCACACAAATAAAGCCCAATTTGAATTATTAAAACCTTATATTATTTGTTTGAATAATTGCCTACCTGAGTTTTCTCTCCACTTTTAGATGATGCAAAATGCAATTAAAAGCAGATATAATAGAAGTTTCATTAAGCATTCTTTGTTGAGGGTATTACATACTAAATATATTATGCTTTATAGTATAGTTAATAGACATTTCTTAAACCTTGACATATACACATTGTTATTCCAAAATTATACTAACGTTGATTGGCATTTTAAATATACAACATAATGCTTTGCTTGAAATTTTTGATGTTTCAACAAGTAGAACCCGTCCCATTAACTGAAACACCATCTTCGTGTAAATATGATATGACCTCTTCATTAAAAAATAAGCTATAAGCGAAAATAAGTAGTTCAAACATGGAATAAAAAATTTTAAGCATCAAGTTGAGATAAAACATAAATTGTATGATTCTCATTCTTTTAATGGAGCATTTATAAATGATCAAGACTTCCTTTGAATTACTGATGATGGCGAAGAAGAACATTAAATAAATTAATAGAACGATAAGCTATAAATATGAAAAAAAAAACAATAAAGAAGAACCCTTCAGTTTTCATTTCCCAATAAGGTAATGGAAATCGTCTAAAAAATTATTACGACCGCCTGATAATCCGGAAAATTGCTGCGGAAATTGTTGACGATAAAATTTTCCATCCGAGGTATTATGCCGTAATGAAGAGCATTATTTTTGTATTAGCGCAGGAAAAGTTACAGCCGAGGCTTGTTCTACACCGAGTGCATACGAAATGATGAGAAAATATAGATTAAACTGAAAATTTTCATTCCAGATAGAGCATTTATGTTTTGTAAGAGCATGCTAAACAAATACAATGATATCATCTTAGCTTTGTCCGAGTCAAAGAACTTTACGTTTCTTATGTACGATGAAACCAACCACATCTTCTGGACCATTTGTATTGTTTTGTGTTAAGTCACTTATGTCGAGCATACTACACAACAAGAGTACATCTTATTTATTTCTACTATAAAAGAATTTCAACCAGGAAACTGTTCCAAAATGAAAAGTTGAGTTTGACGGAGATATTAATGGCCATGAATAACTACAATAATTATAATTATGTCAATAAAGAAGTTTTTTGAAAATTAAATGTTTCTAATGCTAGATTGTATACAAGCTATTAGTGAAACATACAGTCGAAGTTATGCATTCAATTTAGAAGACAATATTCATAAAATAACTCATGAAGATTGTTAACAATAGATATTTTTTGAGAACGTACTATTTTTAAATCGGTATTCAACAGAAAATGAATTATCGATAAACATGTAAATGGGCCATCATCGCCACGCTAAGTGGATATTATTGACGATATTGAAGCAAACGTCATCTCAAACTTTCTTTTATGCTCGCTTACAATCCTCGGAAAAGTATTATATCATACTAAGGGGAAACCCCGCAAAGTAAAAGTGGCTTTACAATGGCTTCAGTTTGCGGAGGGATTTAAATATTATTTGCCTGGATCGGATTGCGCTATTGCACGCACTGCAGTCGATTGAATTCTATTCTCCATAGAGATGAAAATTTATTTATATGCAAAATTGATTCCAGACATCTGCTATTTGGGAGCGTGGAAATCCATATGATGTTTTATGATGATACCATTCGACTCAATGCGAGCAGGATGTTGTTAGTGAAATACTATTTGCTCGCAATGTTTCATAAAGAGAATTGAATAATTTACATTTAGTTATAACATGGTGGTTGACATTAATGTCAACCACCAAATATTATAACACCGTCTGCCTCAAAGCGGAATATCGTCAGCTCGTTCAAACTTCGTATCGCTAAAATTACTTGAATTTTGGGAATGAGAACTCAATTATACAAATGATGATGATTTTAAAATGTTTGTAACTCTAAAAAAACAATATCAAAGATTATCAATACGGTAATTGTGTTTTTAAACTTTACCGTAAAGCAATATTTTGTGATATGAGTTTTGCCTTCTAGGCTGCCGATGTATGAAATAATAATGAAAAACATTTTGAAACAGAATATTTTGTAAAATAGTGGCTCCGTCTCCCTTTTAACTATAACCGAGTTATGAAACATAATAATTTCTTATGATTTATTAAATTCTTCACGTAAATGAAAGTTGTTAGATCAATTCATCGGGTAATATTTGATTTTTAATACATAATAATTAACTATAGCCCACTTTGTAAGCAGCATTATTTCTGTGCTAAAAGTAAGAGTAAGCTTTTTTTTTTTTTTTTGAAAAAGCCATAATTCTTGGCAGAAGGCTGTAATCGTTGAGATATAGTAAAAAGGTGGTTGTTTAGTAAGGGAGAGGCTTACGAAGAATTTAGCTGGAGGATAACACGAAACGGCGCGTACATTGCCAATACAAAGACTATTCTTATAGTGAAAAGGCAGAGATTTTGAAACCACAGTTTGTAAGTAGAGTCCAAAAATGTTAACACATTCGTTCAGAGAAACATTATGCAATCTCAATGAAATCATAAAAGTAGATTTTCCAAAATATTGAATAAAGATATTGACTCTTGTAAACTGACGGACGTTGTAAACTGTCAATTCTTGTCGGAAAACCCCGCATATTTAATTCAAATATAATATAGAAACAACAATATGTTAGGCGACATCTTCAAGAATCTGATACTTTTCTTTAGCCTGGCTTGCAGTAAAAAAACATCAAATCAAATTTACTGACAAATATTTTGTTTTTGAAAAATAATTATACAAAAAATAACTTCAGAAACAAGATGATCCATTAGTTTCTTCACTTTCACATACAACGAAAGTGTAAGACACACTGCTGTACATTAATTAATTTACTCTTGTAAAATGTCGACACTTCTCATGATGGAGTTGGTTGAGGTTGCTGAATCATAGTTTGTTTTTAACATAATAAAAATTAGTCTGCCTTGCACTAGTGAACGCACCATGATCTCAAACGTACGAAAAGATTTTCAAAGGATTACGGCGCTCCAAATATGCAATCATTACTATTTGTAGCAGAGACTACAAAGAGATTCGCAAGTATGGCAAACGAAAAACATTCCTTCCCAACAAAAAAGATTTGTTTATTAGACAATTTGTACGACAAGAGCTTTCCGAATATTTCGTTTTTGAACATACAAAAGAGAGTATATTACCAATTCGTGCAAAAGTCATTAATAAATATAATAAGAAAACGAAATCGGAAACGAAATGGAAAAGAAATGAATATCGCAATATTGTAAAATACAATTCAACGTGCAATCGATAAATGACATACTTATTTTTATAAAAGTAAAACGTCATGTGAAGTGAATAATTAAAATTGATATCTTTGTTATTCCACTTACTGTCACTTACCCCGCAACAAGTTATCGATTTTAATTTTAAATTGAAAACAAATTACAAAAAGTTATGGCCGTCCATTGACAATATGACATGTAGTCTTCTTATAAAACATTTTAATATGTAAAAACCAATGAACATAAGTGTCAGGACTAGTGAAAGCAAACAATCGATCAGGGCTATTATTACAATTTTGTATGACTAACCAGGATGCATATAACAATTATTTTTTTAAACCATATCCGCTCCCAACTCCGCCGCCAGACTTATTGCGTCCTCCTAGGTCATCCAATCGTCCCGTAGCTCCACTGAGTACATCCTATGAATGGTTATCAGCGGCCTTCAGGGACGATGGAATCCATCCGGTTGGTAGAAGAGAGAGGCGACATTCAAGCTCCCCTGGGACATCCGCATTACATGTGCAAGCCACGTACATTGTCGCTTTTTATTTTTAACGCAATAAAGGGCTGGTTCGTCCGCTCCGTTACCTCTGAGTTCATGAGAAAGTCAAACCACCGCACGCCTAGTATTCCCCGCAAGCATCTGTTTTCGAAGCACAGTATACGGTTACTCTGTGCTTTATTGAAGTGCCATGCTCGCAACCGTAAAGCAGCAACGTCAGAATGCATGCTTTAAGAGTAGACACAACATTGTGTACAGAACTACAGATAGATTTCAATTTCAACTACAGATAGATGGCGAATATAAATTGTAATATAACGTGAGGAATTTACTAATAATAATACTCTCATTAAAGATATTTGAAAACTTAACTTGCAGATTTAATGTAACTATAATCATTAATGATTATATCAGAAAACATGAACAGTTTGTATAAATAAGGCTTGCTAGCGTTATTACAGGGTTACTGATGTCGTTAGTGTGTGAATATTGCCGATAAGTGTCCTACTTCGCTGAAATAAACTTCGATGAACTCAGCAGTTTCCGAACATTGTGTTGCATTATATTATATTTTTCATGTTACAAGCGCCAGTAGATGGGCGTTTATGGATGAATTGTATGTATTGTGACCCCGCCTTATCGCATGTAAAACATGACACTGGCTAAGGCCAGCTGCAGTGGGCGGTAAACTACGATACTGCCGTTGAAAGTCTGTTGCATCCGCGGTGAACTTTAGTTACTGCAAGTGGCGGCGTGGTGAGCTTAGCTATAGATTTCAATTCGTATTGCAGTAAATTATTGGTGTGGAAATCAGAAAATGGCAAATGCTGTGTTATAAAAAAAATGTCTTAAAAGTAACATCATTGCTAATTCAGTATAACGAGTTGATATGAACTAAAATAAGGAAACATGAAATGTAGTCAAAAATACGCTATACTACGTTGATAAAAAATATGTTTGGCATTACAGCGAATAATGTGAAACATATTTTTAAAATTACATTTTTTCAATAATTTGAAAATGACCTTACCAGGACTTGAACCTAAGCCCATCCAAGTTAAAATCTAATCACTAGACCACAGAGACCGACATTGAATTGAAGAGAGACAGTAAAAACGATAAGTTCAAAACGTTTTTTATAAGTATCTTTCGATTAATTTCAACATTTTTAAAGAAATTATTGAAGATATCGAATGAGGGTGCTTGATGAAATTTCAATATCAAATTTGAATTGTTGAGATTTTGTACATTTCCATGAATTTCGTCACTAACTCCCATTTTTACTCTCACTAAACTCATGTTTTTTTTTAAATATCTAAATTCATGTACCCCTTAGAAGCAAGGGGAATGGTTTTAAGAATCACCAAATTAACTTGACGGAGGAGATATTTACTTAGCAATGGCGGATGGTGACGATTCAAAGTAGGAAATATAATCGAAGATACATATTCATTCGATAAGCAGAAAACATTGACCTTTAAGAAATTATTTCGGAGACTTGCCCTTTTCAAACGGATTGCAATAGTGCCTCGTCAACGGCATTGTCACATTGCATGCAAAATACCTGTAACGGAGAGATTCGCAATTTCCCGCGTCTTTTTGCGCGCAAACCCCAACACGTTTACGAGATAGATAGATGCCTTACATCCAACCATCGCGGGCGCAGCATTCGATTCGGCGCGCACAATTGCGACGTTTCCGGTGGCGACTTACAAAACCTGACACTTTGCCAAAGCTTTCCGATACAGAGGCGGAATAAGGATTGCCGATTTCCAATCGAAGTTTAATAACTTAACCAGCGTCTATTTGCACAATATTTTTTAATAGAAATGTATTAAAAACATATGCAGGTAATTCTCTGCAAGCACTTTTAAACAAAAGAATTTTAATTTTTCTTTATCGAAAAGACAAAAAGAACTTAAGGGATTTTTGCGTACTCAACGATATCAATTTGAAAAAATCAATTCATTATAGTAACCTCTAAAAACAATATTAAAATATGTAGAATATTGAACATCATAAGAGAATCATATCTCACGTAATGCTGAAATTTAGTATAGGCTATGAAGAAGGGTCTCCCAGATAGCCTAGCTAAATTATTGCCATGTTGAATAGGTATGAAAATAACTAAATACTGTATAACGTAAGATTTTGCTTGCGGAAGCTTTGTGTGAGGAAAACAAGTTCGGAAACCATTTACGAATACTGAATGTTTTTTTCTATAAATGTCAGTCTTTAAGCATAAATACAAAGTTAATTAGAGGATTAAAGGATATTCATATAATATAAGACATCGACTGAGGGTGCTTGATGGAATTTCAATATCAAATTTGAATTGTTGAGATTCAGTACACTTCCATGTATTTTGTCACTAACGACCCGGGTTTCGCCTTTCGGCATCTTCAGGCATTCGAGCACACGAATAGACTCGAACTGACAGACAGTAAACAGTGTCTAACGTTTATATAGAAGATACAAATACGACAAATATTATTTACGAGATAAAATATTATAAGTCTAAGATCCACGCTGATCCCTGAGCTAAAATGTCGAGAATCGCCTTAATCCTTATTTTGTAAACAACGCATTAACAGAGTGGCGAATTGCCGCTTCCAACTAATATTAGAATTACCAGTGATTTTACAATTATAATAGCATTGTGGGTTTCGACGGGATGCAATTCGACGAAAGGATAAATATATACAATCATTCCACATTTAGTGGCATCTCGTTAGGTGATTCAACGTATAGGATACAGCAACGGGGAGTTTGGAGGATTCAGATGTTCGTTCAGAATTGGCAAGGAATTTAACTGGGCCTTATTGATTTCCAAAATTTCTTGATAAAATAATTTATGATCCCCATGTTTTGATGCAACAATTTAACCCCATTATCCGCATTCAACGTATGATACTCCAATAGTAAATTCATATTATTATGAACTGCTTATGATTGATTCAATAATAAACATATTATTCATTTCCTGATCAAATACAAAAAAGACATTGATTTCAAAACACAGTGCACCATTAATCGTAACAAGTTTTTAGCAGTCGTTTGAGATTGTTGTTATTAATGATTATAATGGGCTGATAATTTCTTCATCTAACACTGTTGTGCCAAGCCTTCAGTTAAGTACTTTAGTGGACTGAGGTCGAATGTCTCGCCGCACCGAGCCATCCCGAACAAAGCGACCGGAGAAGTCAGACAAATTGATCGTTTGATTTCCCGAACGCGACACTAGCATTGTGGTTGACAAATCAATTCGAAAGCTATTCCATTGTCATACTGCACGACAAGATATAACAGCTGGGCTTTAAAATACAATCTAGTTTCTTAGTAAGAAAGTTTGCTGGTATTGAACGACTATATTATCCCATACAATTTGAATCAATGAAAGAAATGTTTTAGATATGTATAATCTTTTACGATGAAATAACCAATTTCAAATTATCACAAAATTCCTTAAACATATTATGTTTAAACAAACAAATTATATCAGTGATTCAGAACCGATGAGTTGTGAAATGTTTTTCATAAAAACAATATTCATATAGAAATAACATATATTAGGGACAGTGTCGGATGGAGTAGCGGTTGCATGGCAATGGCGGGTTGCTGTCAGTCGTAGCGAACACTACTTGATCATTAGAGATCAATTTAAAGAAATTTTCACCATAGTCACTCAAGGTCAATCTGAGAGGGAAAGATATCGCCAACACCACAATATCGAATATTAGGATGAAAAAATCAAGATATTCACCTTTGCAGACAATGAACTGGAAACCTTCTGACCCCCAGGTGAAACACTTTACATTAACCCATAGAAACTAGTCGCAATGGTATTGTTTTTGTAAGCTTACGATACGAGTTACAAGAAAATAAAGTCTTTAATCGATAGATATTCAAGAATGTTTAAAACTTTACTGAGCTGTTTCAATTTCAAAAAGAAAATACTTATCCAATACCTTAATGTATATTATACAAGGAAAGCATTATAAATATCGTACCGAACGACTTTCGTTATTCCTTTTTTCATTATAATATCGTTTAAAAAGGCATTACTTATTCAAAAGGAATAGCGCACATACACGGCTCGTTTATGAAAAACTCCGCAAAATAAATACGCAAGAAACCAATATGTAAGACGTAATATCCAACCTAGATGAAGTTTACGATCAAATACGTAAAAATCACACGTAGAATTTTAAGCACAGCTTTAAGCAAGCGAGAGAATTGAGGTTTATCGGCTGACAAAAGCTGCGCAAGTCAGCTTTATTTTATACACTTCTGTAAAGTTTATACGTATGCCGTTTTAGATTTATTTACAAACAATAAAATTGACACATTCATACTGGTAAATAGAGTGTAAATGGGAAGCTGTTTTTACATCGATACTATGTATAGAAAAGTAGCAGAGTAGACAGAAATGGTGTGAGTGTGTGTTCTTTGTTGATTTAACGACATGACAAAAACATAATTAAAATAAATTTTTTGCATACTATTCTGATGGTATGGATATCATTTACTCATTTGCTACATATTTTGTTTTATTCCGTGGAAATTATTGATAGAACAAAAATGCCCTTAAAATTAGAGTTAATAAGAATGTAAGATCATAAAACTACCAAGTTCCATACTTAATACTCAAAAGTGCTCTAGTGAAAAGTTACAAAATTAAGTACTCGGCCCACGATATGTGATGTATATTAAATGAAAAGACCCGAATCGAAGAGAGGCGAATGGTTGGTTATCAACGTCCTGGAAGGTCTGGGATCTCAAGCAAACACCATTTCAAATCCGGTGCATCTCTTATTTATTTTAACAAAGATGCAGTGGTTTTTTACACTAACACATAAAATTGAGTCTACATGTACATTTTCTTAACACATGAATTTACCTTTAAATTATAATGCAATTGACACAACAACGATTTTAAATTAAGCCCATTTTCAAAACAAACAAAAACAATTTATAATTACTTGCGAAGCCGGCCGGCTCTTTAGCCGAAGGGCTCCCCGACAACCGACTGTGCCAAAAATAAAATTAAACTTCAACCACTGTAGGTTCTCCCCTTTTTGTCAAAAATGGAACAGTCCCACTTTCTAATTTCCGCTATAGGCCCTCGGCGGTTAGCAACCGATGGCTTTTTAATGGCCATAAACCGGTTAGGCTAGCTATCATTAGTTAGAAATTATCGGAGCATTGCGATATTTATAAGTGTTCGAATGCCGTTCTCGGATCACTCCAACCTTCCAAGAAACAAATAGATGTTAGCAAAAATACCAGGGCGTGTCATATAATATATATTCTCTGCAACCCAGATCTGAGTTTATATAAAATAAAGCACCAACCACTAGTATTGTACTAGCCTCATCAGTATATATCTTATATCATTACTCATTTAAAAAACGTGAGGTTAAGCAACATAATAAAGACAAATTCACGTAAATGCTTCATTATGTGTTCATATGTTTTACATGGTTGGAAAAAAGTTATTTATTTGACAAGATGAAAAACAAAATTATTTGCTTTATTTATTGTCAACGAAACCATAAATACTTTAGCAGAATGGTCTGGTTAAATTTATTGAAAACGTAATAAAAAAAATAGCAGCGGCACCAATAATATAAATCTGTTCGCTTTGCGACGTTTCAAAGCTGCGTGAGAAAGCTGCAAACAATTCGACTTCGGCGAGCTTTCCCGGCCGGAGGGAGCTTTTCGCGCAAGGCGTTGCACCTGCCTGCAGTCCGCAAAGAACGCGGATAAGCCCCGGGAAGATCAACAACGTTGAGGCTGTCTCCCGTCTACGGGGACCGACCGACGCGCGTATCGCACAAAACATCTTAATCCTCGGGCAATGTAAACACAGTGAAGACCACAGAAAATAAAAATAAAATTTAGAAAGCGACGTTCTTCAATAATTTTAATATAAAAACTCTGAAATACTGAAATGCTAATTCGAGAAATATGGATCGATAACATTATGTTACTTGACGTGTAACTAAATTTGACGCGCATTTTTCTTCTTTAATATGCATCCTCTGATTAAATCCGTGGTAAAAAATATTTACACCGTGGACTCTTTATAATCATGAAATCACCGCGTGTCAAAAACTTCTTACGTAAAACGGTCAGATAACATAGAATATATTTTATATATGAATGCATATTTAATCGACTCTCACTACTACTTAATAATTTATTTAAAAATATTATTCAAAAAAAAACAACGATTGCTTTCTTAAATATACTAAGTATAATTAACAGTTGTAAAAGAATACTTATTGTAATAAATTATCGCTCATCTTATGTCATTTTATAAAACGACAAAACGCCAAATGTCAGATAACATATATTCAATTGTCGCTCGAAGATAGCGTCGATAGTTTTTTTAAAAGCTTGATTGATAACAGCTTCCTGTCGCATCCTGGATCACTCATCCAGCCACCGGACGTCCGGTTCGGTTTTCTATGAAGCGATTTTTATCTGACATTACGCCGATGCATTCAAAGTAAAATGCGCGTGAAAGGATTTCTGTGAAATTTACTGAGAAAATAATAAGAAGCGCCTAGATAGAGAAAATCTGGAAAAACGCATACTTCCTTGAAAGCTAAGATATAATTTTTGCAGACAACTTTTTAAAAAGAAATAACATTGACCCGATCGATCGATATTCTGCTTCAGATAGGATCGAGTACCGATGTACAATATGTGGTGGTTGTTGGTAAAAGGTAGGGTGAAATATTTAAGTAGGGAATTGGTGATAAAAATTAAAGACAGCAAATTAAATGGTCAGAATTTAAATCAATTTTTGGTCAGAATTCGAATTAACTTTTGGGCAGCATAAAATTCAATTTTTTATCAGAATAAAAATATGAACTGTCTCAATAAAATTGTTGATGATCTGAATAATATTATTATACTCTCAGAATGAAAGGTTAGGTTAGAAATACTGACCATAAATTATTTATTCTGCCTTCTGTAATTCTGAACATTTAATATAAATTTTGACAAATGTAATATAAATTCTGACTAATGTATTCAAAATTATGACCGAAACTGAATTAAAATTATGACCAGAAAAATGCGAGCTAAAATTAAAACTAATTTTATGTTGTCCCAAATATGATTTTTTAACCAATAAATACTTATGTGCGTGCTGTGATATTAATAATTATCAATTTGTTGCTTTGGCTAACATATATATGAATTTTTTGTCTTTTAACTTTAGAATCCAGTCGAAAACTCATGGAGCTCACTTCATGTTAGGTCAAATATAAGATGATCATAATTCGTTGTTATACACTATAACACATATATATGTATAACACAGTAGTTTATATAATATATGAGTATATTACTTTTGTGGATACACAAAAATAATTATTTACACTAAATAATCACGGACAATGAATGGCAGGTAAAAATATTCCATGAAAACTTTATAACACATTCAGTTCTCGCGGCCATAAACAGTGTAGTAACAATTAAGCCGCACGTCGTTTTAATAAGACAGATGGACCGGTGTGTTACAATAATGCTCCTAGGTAAGTCTTCGCAAGACAAATGAGACCGATACGAAAGCCTCCTTTGTTCTTATCACGAACAACTTAATCCAAGGCGAACGGAAGACCTAGGTGCAAAAGAAACACAAATGACATAATAGAATGCAAACAATGTCACAATAATTAAAGTTAGATTCGTTAGGAATAAACAAAAATAATATAACACAAAAGCATTTTCCATTTCGCGATAATTCTGCGAAAACAAGTAGTGTCAACGGAAACGACAGGAATGAACTAAGTCTTGAGAAGTAAACATGGAAAGTCTTTTGATCCAGCAAAAGATCCCCAAAAGTAATCGATCAATCAGCAATAATATAATTGTTTGTCACTCGTTTAGGACTCCCCAACCTCTACCCGACTTAAGTGATACCATGTTACTTTTGTATTGTTATCTTGAATGAGAACTGGGGAAGCGTGCAATCATCACATTATGGGCAGATACCGACAACTACGTTATTCAGATTATGGACCAACACGTGTTTTACATACTATAATTACCCATTTTAACTAATTTCCCTCACTAAGTTATGTGTTGATTTAGAGATAAGAATAATTCTTCAGCAATTATTTCAATATCAGGTCATATAATTGATTTCTAGACAATGTTACAGAAGAAAAACTGTGTTAGAGGCATTAATCTTGTCTCAGAATAACTACGCAAATTTATTCATAAACATTTATTCCATTCGCGTTCTGCTTGATGGAAATTTTGATTGGCTTTAAAATTAAGAAAATCGAAAGCCACGTCGAATGCAAATTTTCATTTTGAATAACAATTTCTTTAATTCTTGCTAAAAACAAAATTCTGGCATGTTGCTTCGTTGATTACGAGAAGGCCTTTGATAGTCCGCACCGGCCTTCCCTATGGGACATATTAAAACTGTACGGAATCCCAACCAAGATTGTCGCCATCATCAAATGCATGCACGAGGGCAGTGAATGCTGTGTCAGAATCGGCGACGTAACGACAGAATGGTTTGGGGTCTCAACCGGTGTCAGACAGGGCTGTGTTCTGGCGCCGTTCCTCTTTATAATAATCTTCGACTTCATCCTGAGGAAGTCAATTCCACCCGACCGAGGTTTAACCGTTGCCTCCAATCTGAGGCTATGCGACCTCGAGTATGCTGACGACGCTGTAATATTTGATAAATCTGTCGAGGGTATTCAGGAAACAATGGACAGGCTGCAGAGCAACTCGTATCGCATTGGTCTCAAAGTCAATGCGAGTAAAACCAATGTGCTCTGCAACAGTTTCTGTCCAGACCCAGACTACCTCTGACGAGCGCGGGGCAAGACATCGAGAGAGTCGACGGCTTTAGGTACTTGGGGGTACACATCACGGGAGATGGCAATCCGCGTAAAGAGCTCGCAATCCGATTAGGGATAGCTGGAGCAACTTTTAACTCAATGCGGAAAGTCTGGGACTCACGGTTGTACTCGGTCAGAACTAAGTGCCACTTATTCAACGCATGCATCCTGACAGTGTTGCTTTACGGTTGCGAGTCATGGCACCTCACCAAGGCACAGGGTAACCGTATACTGTGCTTTGAAAACAGATGTTTGCGGCGAATACTAGGGGTACGGTGGTTTGATTTTGTCAGGGAACTCGGAGGTAAGAGAGCGGACGGACCAGCCTCTTATTACGTCCAAAATAAAAAAGCGACGATGGACCTGGCTAGGACACGTGCTGCGGATGCCCCAGGGAGCCTGAATCCTGCCTGTCTCTTCTACCAACCAGGTGGATTCCGTCGCCCTGGAAGGCCGCTGATGACCATCCATAGGATGTATTCGGCGGAGCTACGGGACGCTGGGATGACCTGGGAGGAGGCGAGGAGGCTGGCGGGAGACAGAGTAGCTTGGAGGAACATATGCTCCGAATAGGGAGCGGATATGGTTAAAAAAAAAAAAAAAAACAAAAATAATTGAAGCGCTCGCTGTATTATTGCGATACGATAAAATTGTGTAACAAAAGAACTTAAAAGTCGCCGCATTAAATAAATTAATATAGCATTGAAAATTTACAAAACAATAGACGGGAAAAACAAATATGTCTAAATAAAATGGATTTATACGAAATGAAATTGGCTAAAATTTTTGTTAAACTCTAACTGGCAAGTGTTACCAAGAAACACTAAATTATCTTGTATGTAGGTAATTGATTCTACTTACTCTACTAATGTATATGAGTCTACCAAGTACAAATAAATGGAGAGAGAAATGACACCGGAAACAAATTGATAACGTTATTATAATTTATCAATATGAATATTTTTTTTATGAAGTTTTTACAGTTACAGTTGTTTGTTTTCTTATTTATACTGCTGTACAATTTTTTAGTAAAAAATCTTAAAACCCGTTACAAGCTGATGATTTATTGCATAAACTGAACTATTTAACAAAAAAAATAGATATAAAAACTAAGTGAATATTTTTAAACTCAAATTATTTGTAGACGTCAAAATTCGGTGTGATTGGGATAATGTGAAACCTGCAAAAAAATTTCAGGCAAAAAATAAGTCTGCGAGTGGAAGGCTCCGAGTGAACATTTAGAGACCAATATTCAAGGAGCAAACAAACTTCCGCCGTCTCAGCGATTCCTAGACTAATCGTAAAAGCAAAAAAATAAATCCTTCGACGGATCAAACATATAGCCCTCAGTCGAGGATTTCATGTTCGTGTATAGGAACCTACTCGCCGAAAATCGACCGAGTTTACTTTTCAAATCCGTGTAGACACGCAGGGGTAAAAAGACGCAAAGACAAAAATCATGACATCATGAAAAATTTCTTATAATAAAATTAACATTTCTATCATTGCGACGTGTTTTAATATATATTAAATCAATTTTATTCACGGAAAAAGTTAACCAGATTAATTTAAAAGTCTGCAGAAGGAAAAACATCTACAGTTTATGGGTCAATTCCAATAGTGCCGATAAATTTAATATATAAGTAAATTTATATCATGTAAACAATTCAAATTTAATATAATATATGTTTTGACAGTTGTAGTTTAAATTGTGAAAATGAATTTCATTAAGACAAAAGTCATCACCTTGTCACACACTGTAGGGTTTATTAATTGTGTATTTAGAGATTAACAAGTACATGCACAAATAGCACTTATATCATTTGAATTCTGTGTTCAAAAGATATCTGTTTAGCCCACAGCTAATTTTTTGCTAATACGGATACAAAGCAGAACTCCCAAATAAACTTTCTGCAGTTTAATATAAGAATTATAATAATATCTTTACTGTTATTAAAAAAAAACCATTTATACACAACCAATCCCATATTTAGAATCAATGAAAATCTGGCCCGTTTTTGGGGAAAATATTTTTATATATTTTGAATGTTTTCAATCGCTGTTCGATGTGTATGTAGGTACATCAATGAAGGCTTTTCGAAATTGACGATAACGTATCCGGACGGCGAGCCTTTACGTCTCTAACAGAAGATCACAAAACTGACTACACCAACATCTCGTCCCGTAGGACAAGGACGAACCTAGGCTATCAATATCACAAATGACTATACTATAAAAAATCAATTAAAATAATAAATGGTAACAATTATCACACTCATTGAGAACGTCACAATGCATAAGTGTTTGATCATAATTTTGTATAAAAGTAGATAGAGCTGCATTTTACCTTTTCGTACGTCATATTTTGACAGACTTATTATTTATAATGAAATACAAATTATAACATAATATTATTTAACGTTTTCGACGCCGGTTGGTCAATTAACCTTTTGTTTTCGTCATAACCACTTGCGGGATCGCGAGTTTGAATCGCCAGTTCGGACATTGGACCGGACATTAAATAGTCACTATTTATTTAACAAAACTACCAAATAGTCGATGGAGCATATACCTACCATCCACCTAACAATCATAGCCAAAAAATACTACAAAAAGAATCATTTGGATAAATATCATTAAAATTCACAGGTCATGATTTTATAAATAAGACAGCCATATTTTTAGAAACAAAGTTGTTCTCAAATAATACATTTGAGTATATCTCTTTCATCAAACATTATCACTCATTAAAAATAAAACCAATGAATACATTTTTCGGCGTCAAGGGATTTTAGCATGTTGTTTTATGTATATTTTATGTTTGCATAAAGTTATTCCGCCGGTTGAAATGCAAACCCTTTTTACTTGCGATCCCTTTATTATACGCGTTTGGTCTGGGAAGTGGACTCATACGGCAAGCGACGGGTTAAGGAAGAATACATGACGCAATCCTTTTACAGCCCACCCAAACACGTAGGGATTTGTGACCGAATAAAACGTTAGCCTTCCCAAGAGTATGTTGTTATTTATGGTACTAACGTTATGTTTCAAATTCTTGCAAAATTGCAGTGAGTATACGAAAGAACTAATCACAGCACAATGGATAAAAATATTTATCCACAGAAAAATAAATAACCATAATTATGAATAAAATGGTAAATGACATCAAATTCGAAGATTATATAACATTATGTAAAATATATTGATTAAAGTCGAATAAACATGAAAGAACTTCATCATAGTATGGTAACAATTGCAATGTATTTAATCTCAAGGTAGAACAACTATTTTATTCAGTGTTAAATTAAATTCACTTCATCAATAATTATAGAGTAATTAGGGCGAAGGAATAATTATACAGTTATCAATTTTAATGAAGTAAGGTTAGGTTACGTTGCTTAGTTGAAATTAGGTATCATACCAAAATGGCTTCAGATTCAATAAAATACTGGCATAAGTATATCGGGTTCAAGTCGCGGTACGGACAGTTTCGAAAATTGATTTTTCAATCGATTTATAAATTTGTTAGTATTGATGGATGTTTGTGATGTTTAAAATTTTCTCCCACCCATCCGATCCTAATAAACGGGGCGTTTCGAGAGCGATTAGCTAACCACAAGTCCTGTTTAAGCCCTATCCTTCTAGAAAAAGAGAGCTTGAGCAACTGAGTAACAAGCAGTTCTCGTAAAAACTTCTGTTGAGATACCTCCATTAGGAAGCCATATGCTCCACACTAGGAGCGGACATGATAAAAAAAGTATGTCGACATATTATTTTTGGTTTATCATCTTACATCAGCCCTGTACTAGAATCTTGTGTAAAGAGATATAATGTGTGCACTTCTAATTTACATATAAATTGAGCACGTAGATAGTAGATACAGTATTTTTCATTATCTTCTATTCTTTTTCCTACAGAAAAATGTGAGTGTAGGTCATATTTTTCTATATAGATATTTACTTAATACAATGTGAAATAATCTTTCACACGACCTATTTGAAGTGGTCGACGGTCCCGTGTGAATTTCAAAATGAATTGCATGCGCAATTTATTGCTGAACAAAAGGTTAATATCCAGTCAAGGGCGTTGTTGACATTGTATATAAAAGAGAAACTCAAATCCTTTGATGCAAACATTAAATGTCGCATCAGGACATTGCTTTTTATTGCACTGCTACATTAAGAGCTTTGTTGTTATACAAATGAAAGCGTCGCTAGTGGAACTGAAGTATCCGTACCGCAAGCGTTAACGTAGTTTGAATAGAAATCTGAGAATGAGAATCTCGCGTTGCATATAATTTGTGAACGCATCGGATTAACCCGCGCGATGCCGTAAGCGCAATGAATAACAGTCCCGGAAGCGAAATCCCGGGAAAGCTGTAACAGTCCACATTAGCCGCCGGACGAGAAAACATTGCAATCTCCTTAACTGCCAGCAGAGCCTGTAAAGCCTGCGACACACTTATTTATTCATAGAATTATATCAATGAAACTTATATTTTTATGTCAATCCGTGACGAGTAAACGAGTTCAATTGAAAGTCAAAAGAATACCCTTATGACGACATAAAATAATATTTTATTGTGAAAACTTTTTTTATTCCATTTAATTTTGAATAACAAGACTCATACGCGAAATCATATTTTGACGAAAATTTAAAAGACTAAATATTTTTATAATAAAATAATTACGAATTTTAATTGTTAAAATTTGATATTGAAAGTCCATCAAGCACCCACGCTTGATATCTTAAATTAAAAAAAAAAGATTTTGAATGGAACTACTGTGGGTCAGTTTGTTATATTAAAATTATAAGAAATAATTGATTTCTAAAAAAACAAATAACTACAGAAAAAATCAATACGAAAACCGTTACAATGAATAATAAGTTTTCTGCGTACTTTAGCCATCAGAATAAACAATACCTTAACTTTTCAACGGCTTAGTTTGGGAAGTGAAAATAAATATGAGAGCAAAAAAATATTTCTAAATTCTCTAAAAATAACATAATTTAAGTGTAACACGGAGTGAATCGCCTTTACGTATCATCGTGAAAGAGGTTCTTTATGGTTTATACATAACTTAAAGCTGGACCCAAAAAGCATTCAAAGAAGAAACATTGTTTATGCAATACGTTTGCATTGTTTGCTTAATGGTACATGATCGCGATTAGAAAACGTTGGGTTAAAACAACTGAATCATTAATTACAAACCCGTACTATTTTATCATATATTAGAGAATGGCTGTGTATCTCTTGGAAAGTAGGAATATGAAGAATAATACGATGAAGGAATAAATACACTGAAGCAAATATTAAAATGCTTTCCGAATGAATTATAAATGACGATGGGACACAGAATTGATGCCATTAGCATCTCAAATCATCATCCTAAAGACTAACGTAAATAATAAATAGACTGACATTGGTGATAATAAAAATTCTACACATTTATACTGAAAAAATCGAATTATAAAGCAAAATAGCTGACCAAACATGTACAGAGCTTAATCATTAAATTTAAATGTCTATCGTTTTATCCCCGATTCAAAATATAAAAATTGCATATCAGAAGCAGACATATTAAATACCAACAGATAAGTTGCTTCAATGGAGACAGAAAACATGTTACCCAATTGTATCGGGTTCGCATCCTCGAATATACATTCTCAATCCAATGATAGAGCGATTTATCAATTGTCTCTGTAATTTCATTGCAATACATTACAATAAAATACTGTTCATATGATGAAAATTGGTGATGGACACGGTCAAACAAATATGGCATCAGATTTTTGTAAAGAGTTGTTGTATCCAATTTAATACGACACATCAAGTACTTCCTATATAAAGTTAACCTTTACAGCTTAAGGTCATTACAATATTTAAGTATCCCCTGACGTAAAAAAATCTCTGTACAAATCTAAAATTAACATCGTGTTCAGACACACGATAAATCAGCGGCTACTTTCTCAGGCACGCAGTATTTCATAGTAGCATATTTGATTAGAAATGTTTTTTATTCTTCAGAAAAATCGCGATAAATAGGCAAGTATTTGGAACAAAATTATGACTAATATTTGTATTAGCCTTGGAAGTCTTGGCTCGAAACTACAATTTATGAAATATTTTTCATGCTACGGTTTATACCATATTACGCTAGTTTGGTTTACCGGCAGCATTACAAAAAACTACACCATAATTACGGCACATATTTTACGATGACTGGATTTATTTAAAAATGGATTACAATAATTATTTTACACCTTTTTAAAAACATTATGTACGAACGGTTATACAACATTCATCAATAAATATTGTAAAATAGTGTGTACAGGATACTGCGTAACCAGTATCTCATAGTGATGAATAACGTATGAATATCGCCGTTTTATATGGGCCCGTTCGGAATTATGGAAATTAGGCATTGAAAATTTATCATAGAGAATGAGGTCCTGGCAACATCTGAGACGCGCGGAAATCCCAAATCTGGAAGGCAAACTTCTTGCCGAAAGTAAATGAAAATTCAACGTAAAGGGTAAAGTGTTTGCCTCGACACCATAATGGCACACATATAGAGGAAAAACACAACCTTTCAAATTCTATTATTTTGTCAAGAAACGAAAACGCGTCGCTGTGATTCGTATGTGGCATCTTGTGAATGTAATATTTTTACCAGCGTAGAATGTTAAATAATAAAACGATTTAAACACATTTAAAAAAATTATTTAAGGTTTATAAACCTTAAATATTTTTTACAGACGCATTGAACGTATGATTTGAGATTAAATTTTGGAGGCCATCACAATATCAAAATATGTATTATACATCGACATAATTACAGATTTTAAGGGCATTTTCAGGATATCTAAAGCTACAAATCAATTGAAAAACTGTTTATAACCTAAATTTGGTGATATTACAACCTTGTACTATTCCGATGAATTACATATTTATCGATATACTTCAATTGAAACTACTTCCTCACTAAAAAACACTTAAATTATATTCTTAAAACTATAAGTAATAGGATATTATACAAAACGTAATTAAAGCACAGGTGAATAATGTACCTACAATTATATTATATATTACGTATTTCTAGTTTGAGACAGCTAACTGACGGTTTTTAAAATAAAAAGTGAGTAATTACTCAAAATATAAGTATAATAACTCGACAAGATTGTTCTTTTGCATTGGACCATTTTTACAATTCGAGTAACTTAAGCATCGAAATATTAATTTATTTAACCAACATATAAAATTAATCAAGTCTCAAGGATTTATTTTGAGCAGCTTTATTGAAAGAGAAAGGGGTACGAATCGTATCAAACAAAAAATATTTTGTGTATAAGATTTCAATTAGCACGACAATTTTTATTCTCCTCAAATACGGATGTTCGCCTTTTCCCGGGGCAATATAATAATTTATAACTAATAGTGTAAGACATTGATATACCTGTAATTTAGTAATTGTCTTAATATTATATACTCACTTGCTGTATCCCTTGAAAACGGTGGCGTAGGATCCTTCGCCAAGTTGCTCTAATTTGATGTAGGCCTCCGTCTTTCCGAACGGTGAGTCGCCCTGGGGAAGAAAAAAACGGATAATAAGATTCCGACGGTTCTATCAATAATTCAAGAGAAAAGAAAAGGAAAAACTTCCAGCTCGAACAGTCTCGGAGGGCATTATATTATAAAACGCAGATGTAGATAACCGGTGCCTCTAATCCAAGAGCACATATTTACTTACAGTTTTAACAATTCAGAGTTTTATTTTAATATTGAATCGAACAAATGTATACGAACAGCTAGAATATTTAATTTTACCTCACTCTGACGCATGACTTATCATAAGGATTTATCAACAATTAAGGATTATAGTAATAATACAGATATATAAATATGGTTCTATGCATGCTTTTAATTGAAATTAAATATACAGATACGAACAATTACACAAAAGGCTTCAGTTACGATATATTTTGCATACATATATTTTTACATTTAACATTTTCTGTATAATAACCAGGAATTTGACTATGCCACTATAGTTTTTATGTAAGTAATAGTTTTATCTATACGGATAAATTTCATTTTCATTATCGACGTTAACTAATCAACAATAGAAAAGTAGACTGAATTGACTAATGTATAATACATTCGGTCAAAAGAAAATTTAAAAATTCAAACATTTATTTAAATTATTTTTTCACATCGATAATACACTTCTATAATTGAATAACAAATGGCCTCCTAATGGAGCTACCTCAACAGAAGTTATCTACGACTACTGCTCGTTACTCAGTTACTCAACCTCTCTTTTTTAGGACAAGAATAGTGGCTAGCTAATCGCACTCGCTCGCTCCGTTTTTAGGATCGGATGGGTGAGAGGGAATTTTATACATCACAAACATTCATGCCTACGAACAGAAATCCATAAACCGATTAGAAAATCAGTTTATGAAACTGTCCGAACCGGGACTTGAACATGAGGCATCCGTAACCGTAGCTAACTACGTTTACCACTGCACCACTATAATGTTTGCAATAGCATTAAAAATGCAAAATTACTACTAAGACCCGATCAAACAGAGCCATTACTGAAAGGCCTGTAAATATTTTTTTTAACCATATCCGCTCCAATATCCGCATAACATCCAAGCTTCTCTGTCCCCCGCCAGTCTCCTCGCTTCCTCCCAGGTCATCCCAACGTCCCGTAGCTCTGGCGAATACATTCTATGGATGGTCATCAGCCGCCTTCCAGGGCGACGGAATCCATCTGGTTGGTAGAAGAGACAAGCAGGGTTCAGGCTCCCCTGGGGCATCCGCGGCACGTGTCCAAGCCAGGTCCATCGTCGCTTTTTTTTATTTTGGACGTAATATGTGTATTTAAGTACGATAATGATTAATAAAAAATGTTCCGTCAGTTATTGTTTATTTTTCATATTCGGGTATTTGCAAATGTATTCAACATTGGGAATGCTATAGCTAAATTATATAATTGTGTAACATCATAAAATGTTGGTCCATAACTGTCTGTAGACAAACACTGAATGATAAAGATTAATGAAATACACTACTGTAGACTATGCAGCTAAATTATTACGATTGATTAATATACAGAATATAGTACTGCAAAGATAAAAGCAATCAGTGTGATGATTCAAGAAAGGGGTAGAGATACTTTAGCAAATATTACTAGAAGGAATATAGATAGAAAGCGTGTAAGCTGACACAAGAAATCGCAATCACAATCAGGCACAGGTTGCGGTTGCGGCTACGTGAAAAACAAAGAAAACATCTGCGTGAGAAAATCTAGAGCATATATGAAGAACGTGCGCCAATTCAATTTTATTATAAATTAAAATATTTTTTTTGTGTTGTACAAGGGTAGGCGACATACCCCACAAGCTTACACCACATTAGTCGGAAGTTTAGAGTTGTATTCAATTGGTCAAAAAAGTGACTAATAAGAATAATGACTTGGAAAGGATGATCAAGTCGGACAAATCGTATGACATTTTCAATGTACATCATTTACGTTTGTGGGAGTTACGTAAGTTGAAATTTTTTTTTATGGTAAACTGTGTCGATTAGGGTGTCATTTTGATGAGTGAGCTCAACGCCAGTTTCATCAATCAACATGAACTATGAAGATAAAGATTCGTCGGCTAGAGTTACACAATATTAATCTACGTTTGAGAAAATATTGAAGGTGGAAATTAATAGGAAACTCATCCTACTACTTCACTGAATTTTATATGGCAAAGGTCAAAGTATTAAACAAATTCAACATTTTATCACGTATAATTCAAACAAATTAATAAGGCAATATTTCCCTTCTATTTTTTCTAAGTCATACATACCTACGTATTTTGCAAATTAAACCAATGGTTTGATTATTTTTTTTGTTATGTCAAATGATTATTTATAGCCAAAATAAGATGTTGGTAACATATCACCGAGAGTTGCGTATTTAAATTTAATTTCAAAAAAGAATCCATTATAAATTTCCAATTAAAACAAATAAACAATTCTTCAAATAAAAGTAAAACGTTCGGCCCTTAAAGAATAAATGAAGTAAATTGGCAACATATATTTTTAAAGTATACTGTTGCTACATACGTATAAATGTTATAACAAAATCTCGAGTAACGAACGTAGCATTCCATAATACATGTTTCAAACGTCGTACAAAAAAATTACAAAGAAATAGCTAGCAAAAGTAGAAAGAGAAATCCATCAAGTCGAAATGGAAAAGTGGAAACGTAATGAAGTTATCGACGCACGTCTCTTATCCTATGGAACACGATATGACATCGCGATCAATCAGGTAACGCGCAAAGGTGTGGGGTGGGAAACGGCGGTATACATACAAACGTGGCAGCCTGGCGGGGTTCACTAAAATAATTCTTAAGACCTTTGGGGTGAAATGGAGGTAACCGCAGATGAAAACATTTACCAAATAAACATTATATAGCGAACAATTGTTCATTGAAATGTCAAGTCGAGAATATGAGTTACAGAAGCATTACGTCTACTTTATTAACAATTAAGTCATGTAGAGTATATTTTAATGTAAACGCATAAGCGACTTACAAGCTAAAAGATCAACAGCAATATTTTAATATACCATTCAAGACGTCTTTTTTTAAAATCTAAATTCTATTTTCTTTTTCGTAAAATATATCGTACTTCATGCAAAGCATCAAATATTGTCTTCAAATGCTGGTCGGCATGTGACAAGATAACTATTATTTTTACCACAACAATAAAAAAAAACTTCCACAAAATTAAATAACTGGACTACACCCGCCGTAAAAAAAAATAGTTAACCCAATGTCACCCAGTGACGGTGAAAGAGACGACATTTCATCAGAGCGGGGCTGTAGTGTCGGTTCACCCGTTAACATGCCGACGACACTTTCACGCCTGATTGACGAACGTTATAATCTGTGAACACTTACAACGTGAACGTGAACAAAATGACGTTACCTGTGCCTGCCTATCTAATTGTGGTTGAACTGTCGATATACTTGAAAAGATGTGGAGGTAATAGTTTTATAAGCTTTAAGGAGAAAACTCCACACAAAACAGTGAAGTGGACCACTCATATTATAAAATGATAATGCAGATAATGATATATTTTTAACTGTTGATTGATTTTGATAACATCCAAGATAAATTTAGGTGGAAATATTTAACGCGGAAACAAAAATATTTTAACACATTAAAAGAAGAAAACTCACAATGTTTATGTCGTAATAATCATAATAATTAGAAAAATCTAGTTAGAGGAATGTTATTATTGTATGCATAACAACTTCTCGAGGGTGATTTTAAGAACATTCAATATGTAGGTGACAAAGAAAAGTGTGTGTCAAGTGGCATCATCGTACAAATAATAAGTCCGCACAGTCTATAGTAATTAAATATAATTAAATATAATAATAAAATATAGCAAAAGTTATTCCGTGGTTAATGACTTCTGATCCGGAAAGATCCAACCTAATTGAAAAGATCTAAAAGAATAAATAATTGAATTAATGATTAATAACAAAAATCTTAACGTGATTGAATTAGGAAAATCGTTTGAAATCAAAAAACAAAAGTTTTCTGTAAAAATTGCCAAAAAACTCTCTTCAATGCTGTTAAAATTTTTCAAGACGTCTGAAAGAGAATAACTTTTTTCTTTGGACGTATTCAAAATGTATCCAGGTCAAAAAAAAGATTGAAAAGTAAATACCTAGAAAGACAAAGGTTTTTTTGTCAGAAGCTGGGAAAAAACTACAACATTTCTTATAAAGAGAAAAAGTAAAAGATGATGCAGAATATAGTGATGAAATATTTTCATAATCGTTCACCTTGCGCCATTTTTTATGCAGTGATGTTGATTAAAAAAATGATTTAAAAAATATATCAAGGCGATTTCGTAGAGATATGAGATTGAAAACAAATATACACACGTAAGGGCTGCGTTGCTCGCAGTAGAAAGTAAATTATAAATGTGTTCGTAGTAGAAAGTAAATTACGTTGTTTGTAAGAAATTGCCATGACAAATTTGTGTAAAAAAAGACGTGCGTTTAGTGGTGTCACTAAGATATTTTAGTGCGGTATAAGTCTGGTCAACTGTATTTTATTTTCCAATATTACCAGTAATATTTAACATAATAGAGGAAGCCTTTTAGCATTAACGTTGTAAAATTGTTTACTTTTCATTAGTGTAGAAATTTCTTATCTTTTTTAAAGTATATCTCTTTATCCTAGACTGGTCGTGTTAGATCACAATCGCCTTGGATAATCAGCCACTTACGGAGAATGCGTAGCCAGAAGGATCTCTTTCTACCTACGCCTTCTGTTTACAACGTAAGGCTTCCAAACACTCAATTTCAATATAATATATAAATAGAATAAGCTGACAGACAACTTTTATAAAAGTTCTACATTTAGTTTACAAAATGGTGATTTAAACGTACGCTCAAACTTTCCATCTGAACTATCAATATCAAGACTGATTTTCTTGTTTACTTTGTATGATAATAATATTCTTTTAAAATGAGACTATACTCAATTAATAATGTCCAGTTGTAATTTTTATTCCTAATCGTCATTAACAAAAATTAATATATGAGCGAATGGCTACTTTAAAATAAGAACTCAAAGAATAGGGTAGAAGATTAAAATGATATTTCAAAAAAATGCGCTTGTGGATACGGAAAAACAGAAATACGTTCACAGCGCTGTGACAAAAAATCTGATTGACATTATTGATCGAGAACACCGTCTCCAAACTGCAATGATTTTCGCGTTCGTCTCACATCCATCCATCCGCCGAGATGCTATCAGTGATTGAGCGGCGGAGGGCGGGGATCAATTCGATTCAGGGCGCGGAGGGTGGCGCACCGTCATCCCTCATACAGCAGCTTCTATGCCTCTTTATCCGAGAGGAGTGAAAAGAGAAAAAGGGCGATGAATTGTAAGGCGATTGAGGGGTCTCGTAACGCTTACACATAATGGGATATGGAATTACTGGGACCGGTTCGACGGTTTAGCGCGAGCATAATATGAATCGGCAGCAAATGGGGAATCGGAGAGGTATCATGTAAATGTAACGAGTTTTGACAAAATTAGAACGTATAAATCGTACAGACGTTTTCAAATAGGTGCATTTTATATATTCTGTGTGAAATTGTTTTCTTCGAGTTTTCATTCAGCACTCTTGAATTGGAACAATTTACTCAAGTATTAACAGTATAATACGGTCACGATTGATAATTTTTAGACACAATATGTTAACCAATCAGTTTAAATAATAACTTTAAATAATTATTTGGAGCTATAGGTAATTGCCAAAGCGGTAGATAAGGCCAAAATAATTTTAGTTATGCTACTCCGAAATCAATTTAAGGTTTAAATACATTAAAAATTTCATCGCCAAAATCTAAAAACACAAAAATCAAATTAATTGTTATATTATAGACATTGCCAATTTAAATTGAGGAATAAAGTAACTAACGGCTTATCAACAAAGGAATTCGTTGGATTAAAAAAACGATACAATATAATAAAGATATTATTAAAAATTCGGCCGAAAAAAATGGTTATTAAATAATGGAAAATTAATAATACAGCGAATCATCCACGATGAATAAAAATCGCACGTCAAAAACACATGAAATATGATACGTGTCAAACCTGAGGCTTGCTTCTACGCTTATCAATAAAACGCTGCGTTAGACGTCAGACAAGATAAACTGCCCCTTCAGGGAGCCTTTAACGTATATTTATACTTACCTAATCATATTATTTGCAAAACGAAGTTAGTGGGGTGCGAGCGGAAGACAGCTTCCGGAAGGAAACCAACCAATGCTCTTACTCAGTAGGTGGTGAATTCGAAAGCCGACCACAATTAAATTGGGAGAACATTGAACGCTAAAAAGAATAAGATATCTTGCAAAAAAAAATGTTTAAACATGTCAGTTTCCAAAATGTAGTGTATGGTCTCCAAATGGAGATATTAAACATACGTTATTTCACGAGAAGTCATTGTAAATTAGTCACTAATGTTCACTTTTCAGAGAGAATATAGATAGTAGAAATAGGTCAGAAAAGTTCTAGTGATTGGCTAGTCACCATCTCTACTCGCAAACTACAATAGATTTTGATGCAAATTCGTCAATGAATTGAAGGGAAAAAGTATGAAACAATCCATTCTGGGATTATAAACATTGACAGCGAAACCAAGTATGACGAAAGCGCACGAAAGCACGGTTATGACATTAAGTATAGGACAAATGGAAATCATGGTCTCTTCTTGATTTCACATTAGAATCGCACTAGGTTAAAGAATACATTAGAATCTAGATATTTTAGAGAAATAAGTGAGGAAATGTGCAGACATTTCATTCAACATTAAAATAAAACATATCGTCGCTGTTATGGATGAAAACACTCAATCGAAAAAATGACACATTGAGTTTGTTACACCAAAATGAACCTTATTTCAAATTCTACCGTATGAAAGAACACACTTATTTTTGTAAATTATACTTTTATTTAAAAACAGTTTTGGACAAACAGACAAAACGGAAAATGTATGGCATTTCAAGCATTTGACAAAATTCAAAATCACAATTACTCAAAACTAGTATTTTTCAGTTAATGTCTTCTTCCAGAACAACGACGATATACTGTAATGATTCAGTAAATTAAACTTTATTAGACACATTTGCTACCACGACATAGCTCAGTAAAAAAACTAGCAATAATATTCGAGTAATAGAATATATGTATATCGAAATTATTATTTTCAGTCTAAATAAGGGGGCTAGCTTTTTATTTACAGAGAAGCATCGTTGAGACATAATTGATTGAATTTGATTTAATTACATTTAATTGAATAGCAAATGGAAAATGTGAGTGCTCTAGGAATAAAAATTTTTATTGGAAGGAATTAAACCTTCAACGCTTCTTATGAATAAAGCATATTCCTTATGAACAATATTGCTAACATTAAATAATGTGGCTTGGTACGTTAATAGGTAACTACCTCGGAATCTTGGTGAATTTATGAATGTTAATTTTTTTGTAACCTATAAATAATATCATGGTACATTATTTCTTCTGCGAATATGTGATCATAAAAATATCATATGAATGACAAGGGGTAAAAACGGCCATTGAAAAAATATTCAAAAACAGACACCTGATTTTAAATGAAGGAATATGTAATAAGTACCTATACTGTATTTTAAAACATTTTTTTTTTTTTAGTTCGTTTATTTTCCATGTCCGCTCCCAACGTGGAGCTTATGGTCTCCTAATGGAGGTATCTCAACAGAATTTTTATATGAGAAATGTTTGTTACTCAGCTGCTCAACGTCTCTTTTTTTACATTCTATACTATCTTATATACTCTCTTTTCTTTAAGAGAGTAGGGACAGAAGGATAGGGCTAGGACAGAACTAGTGGTGAGGATTGTATGAGTGGGTGAGGAGGGAGTTTTAGACATCACAAACACTCACGACTACGAACAGAAATCCATAAATCGATTGAACCGGGAATTGAACCCGAGACAGCCGTAGCCAACGACGCTACCAACTGCGCCACGGACGCAGATTGTCACGGCTGTAGTTCTCTAACACATCAAAAATATAAAATATGTACCTATAAAATTTAATAAGCACTTAAATGAATAAGTAGCAATTTATAATAAAGTTTGATAAATATTTACAGTGCGCGATTTTTCGAGCGAAGTACTTAACATAAAGCTGTGCTTTTTTTATGAGCAATATAATTTCAGCAAACAGCACCAAAATAGATTTTCTAAGCACGCTTCAAGAAATATGATTTCGGTGGCGAAATTATGAGAATATAGTCGGTTTAATGGAACTTATAATGCCGACGTAAGAAGCTTTCGACCTCCATAGCTAAACAACTAAGTCCATTACCGGTTTGTCTTAAAGGCTAGCCAGAAATAATAGATGGGCGCCTACCGACAGAAGCATTATCGCAATATCAAGTATTTTATCACGTTAAAATTAAAAAGTAATTGATATTAAATGTATAAACCATAACAATTTTCATTTACACAACATTTTAATTTTTTATATTAATTCCATCTCCGAACGAAGTATGTTTTGCGAATTCAGCAGAACAGATTTGTATAGTTCATTGCGCAATCCTATTTTTTAGCAAATATATGGAAGGTGGTGGGAGAAAAGAGTATGGAAGGACCGACATTATTCGAACATTTCGTCAGTTTCAGCGAATAGGGTGAAAAACAAAGAAGAGGTCGCTGTGATTTCAACCAAAATAAATACCGCATTAGGATGTTAAATATCGTTAGTTTCCTCTTCTGAGTGTACGTAAGGCACGTGCCTACTTGGATAATATTTTTTTGAGAATCATTTTTATTGAGAATTAATTTTAAACAAATGAAATACACTTTTTTGTGATACGTATACTGCCGTCATAAGAAATAAACTTTTTAAGCTAGGCCGTACAGTGGACAGGCTAACATGTAAAAGTGGCGCTAGAAAGTGTCATTTCATGGTATAACCACCCACGACTATATTTGATTGACCTGTGCACGGAAAGTGAGTAGTCTGCAACAAATGAAAGCTTTCTCTAGTTTGTGCGCTCTAAGGCAGTTGCTCCTGAGACACCCCCGGGTACCGAGAAAACAATTGAAGTTAAATTGAAGTTATATTTAAGCACAGTAAGCCCACTGGATATACATCGGATATAGGAAAATACAGAAAACGTCCGAGTTCATATTCTGAAAAATGAAAGACACTATTATCTAAACCTTATTTACTCAATAATAATGACGTTCTACGAAGTAAATCAAGTACATAGTCGTGGCAATCGATAAAATAATCTAAAAAAACGCCATTTTTGAAACCATAGTTTATTTCCATTGCTTCTTAATATGCTTTTAGATGCCTTTTCTTTTAGGGTGTCAGTATTCTAGCTAACAAAGAAAATGCTCATAGAATTATGAAATAAAATTGAAAACGCCGCAATATCAAAAAAAAAAATTGGGCAGCAAAATACCACATTGCATAATTTTGAAGCTTATCGCCAAAAATAAATTACAGCGAAATACTGAAATAATCACGCAAAAACATTACCATAAGGAGAATACGCCGAGTCACAATCAGAAATAAATAGCAAAAAAAAAACACGCGGAAGGCCGAGGGCATCCAATTACGGTATGCAGAGAGGTTTAACAAAACAACAATAACGTACCGATAAAACAAGAACGATACAGGTATTCTTCTTCAAGCGACCGAATGATAAAAAAATATCAAAAAATACCTGTGTACTACGTAAATTATGTACAACCAGTGGTGCGCTGCTATGGGTTTGCAGCCCCTCTGTCGAGCCGGATTTTTACACGATCACAATACTTGATCCGATATGGATAAAGTAAAAACTTCCGGCCGTTAATATTAGGATTCTAAGTGAAACTATTATGTTCAAAATAAATGTAAATGATTTCAGAGATCGTATCGAAAATATTTTAAGAGATAATACTTCCTGAAACGGTCAGAAAAGCTGAAAATATTACAAATGCATTAAGTTCTGCAGAGGCGGAATGACGATTTTCGTTAATGAATACTATTTGTTCAGAAAAAGGGAAAATTAAGTATTTGACATATATCAGACAAAATAAACATTAATTTAAGAGGTTTGCCACTTACTTCATGGGATTCCACACCATTCGTTAGACCATGGCTCAAAAGTCACCGTCACACAGCAGACACGTTACGGTTAATGTTTCGAATGAAAATCAAAACACTATTTGGAATGAATTTTTTTCCATGTCCGCCCCCAATATGGAGCATATGGTCTCCTAATGGAGGTATCTCAACAGAATTTTTCTACGAGAACTGCTTGTTACTCAGTTGCTCAACCTCTCTTTTCAAAGAGAGTAGGGATAGAAGGATAGGGCTAGGACAGGACTAGTGGTTAGCTAATCGCTCTTGCTACGCCCCGTGAGGATGGGATGGGTGGGAGAGAGGACTCAGACTACGGTCAGAAATCCATAAATCGATTAAAAGATCAATCTATGAAAACTGTCCGCACCGGGAATTAAACCCGAGACATCCGTAACCGTAGCCAGCGACGCTACCAACTGCGCCACGGACGCCGACATGATAATAGAATGAATTTTTTGTATTGTAAATAAATAATTTTGTAATGCATGTTTTTTATTTAAATTTGAAATCTGCACTTTTTAATTTGAAAAAATAATGGGGGGAATAAAGGTGCGAGCCGTTTAATAGAATTTTAGCAGCACATCACTGTGTACAACCATTAGATTCCAACTCATTTCGACATATTTAAATAGGTTTTCCGAACATAGCAAATCTCAGTTTCACAAAAAGAATGAAAATGTGTTATAAAAATCGTTCTTCTCCACATATAAATGAGACAGTGTTTTGTAAAAAGAGGATAAGCAAAATCGCAAGAAAACGATTTAAATTTAACTCGCTATGTGATTGGATAAAAAAAATGTTTTTAATTACAATTCAAAAATTGGTAAAGCAGTTTATTTCGGTTTAAGCAAAGCTCTTTTAGTAGCGTTGAATTGGAGTTAATTTCTCCATTAAGATCACTTTGGTCAGCTCTATATTAATTAATATATTCTAGATTCTAACGAATACTCTTGACGACGACGCATACATAAAATGTGATATAATAAAAAAAAATGCCAGAATCAAAACCAGAAATATTCGCACAAATTCCATATAGCTTCTTAATGTTTCGATTCAACGTGGCAAAATCGCGTATTTTAGATGAAATAAGCCAGATTCTAAGCGAAAATTTAAAAAAAGAATTTCTCCAATCATTCATACTGTATAAGAAAAAGTAATAAATGAGGTTTTTTCATGTGTGTAGTTATCATATTTCGTGTTATCGTCGAATCGTCGCACATACGAAATTTTGCGCAAGTAAGTGAAAAATGTTAGTAGGGAACATTATACGCAATCAAAGAACTTATGAAGTTGTTTCTATGATAACCGATAACTAATATTTCCACATCTCATGTATATATATTATAGGTATCAATAAATTTAATATTTTATCAAACAGCAATAGCCACTTAAAATCATTCATTGATTAACAATTATGTACTAGGGATACTGAACAAGTCTTCAGAAAGGTAACATCAGAAAATGACAAATTTTTCACAGTACATATTTGGTAGATTCCTTGTTTTCGTGTTAGAAATTTTTTATTGAAACTTATTTCATTTTATATCAATAATATAATAAATTTGAATTATTGAGATTTTGTACACTTCCATGTATTTTGTCACTAACGACCCGGGTTTCGCCTTTCGGCATCTTCAGGCATTCAAGCGCACGAATGGACTCGAACTGAGATGGAAGTGTACAAAATCTCAAAAATTCAAATTTGATATTGAAATTCCATCAAACACCCTGAGTCGATGTCTTAAATTACTGAAAAAATATAATAGATAAATAGAGATAGACGTCATTCGTCACTTAGGCGTGTTAGATTAGTATTATGTACCGTACCGCACGTACGATTTTTTCTTCAGAAACATATTTTATTCTTCAGTTTACTAGCGGTGCATGTTGCATCTTGATGACATAATATCATCATGCATATCATAATATTCAGCTTTAAACAAATGGCATCCCGAAAAATATAAGATACTTATGATGACTACAAGCTAATTACTTTTAAGGTGTTAACTGTCAATTCTTGGTGGAAAGACATTATATTTTAAAAAATAAAACACAATTTGTTTGTACTACTTACACATATTTATAATGATCAGGACCGGTTTCGCTCATCACGAGCATTATCAACTGAGCATTATCATCAGTTGATAATGCTCGTGATGAGCGAAACCGGTCCTGATCATTATAAATATGTGGAAGTAGTACAAACAAATTGTGTTTTATTTTAAAAAAAAATAAAAAAATGACTACAAGCATTCAGCGGCTCATAAGTTTTAAAGTAACCCCCAAATAACTGTTGTCCTTCAGGGCCTACGGAGGCTGAGAGGGTTAAAAATAATATAAGTGGGGTGGTGTTCAAGAGTATTTTTAGTAAGAAGAAAGAGTTTAGTTTGTGCAAAAATATTACGTACTTTAATCGAATAAAAGAATGGGGTAAAATAATTTGTGGCGAAAAGTGATATTAAGAGGGGGTAAAAACAATCAACATTGTTATCTATGGACGCGAATATTTGTATATGTATGTCAAGGTTCCTGAATAATATATTTAGAACGTGTCGATACGACGTGAACGTGTTGACGCAGGCACAAATCTAGGAAACCTTAGTAGGCTAAATAAATAATGAAAAAATGAAAAAACGCTCTCCTCAGTAAATCGCGTTTGCCATGTAAGTATGGGCCATTTAAATTACCTTTACTTTTAAAATACATATTATCCCAGAACCTATTCAAGTCGTAATGCCTCGTTGCTCGGGGGCGCTGGGACTGGGAACTTATTTATTTAAGTAGGCCTCGTCATGTAAGCAAGTATAAAGCGGACAAAGATATTTCATACAGCGTCTGGGATTTGACGTCAGGCTTCAGATTGATGGTATAGCAGTAAACTTTCCGTAAAACTTATAATGAAGTTAAAATTCGCTTAGAAACGTTACACAATTCATTCTCAAAGACGCCATAAGCAAACTTGTACACGTAGCGAAATATTTATGGAAATAGCTATATACATATCTTTAATATTATTATATAAATAGCACCAAGGCATATGCCGTAATTTTGTGTTCCCAAGCACTTAAATATATGAATGTCTTATATTTGTGGAGCATGGACAAATGACTAATGAATCTTTTCAAATAAGTGTACAGAGGATAGAAAGCTGACATTATACAATAATAAGTACATAGATGACTAATCGTCACTATAATTGAGTTAACTGTCAATTCTTGGTGGAAAGGCATCATTTTTAAAAATATAAAATGCATTTATTGAACTATTTCAACAATTAAATCAAATAATCAGGACAGATATCGCTCATCGCGAGCATTTTCTACCGACTTAAATCGCTTAATTTCTCGTTCCACCCGTTTACTGTCAAATATAACGTAAGACATCGCAAAAAATCCATAAATCGATTGAAAAAACAATGTATGGAACTTTCAATTCTAGGATTCTTTAATCCTTGGCCGCCAATTCAACGACTAAAGCGTTGGGATGATATGAAAAAATTACCTTTATATTATTTTGTCGAAATACTATTAAATATGACGCAGTCCTAGATGGCTTAAACATTTTTCTGAAATTGTTCTAGTATTATAAAAGCAGTTATGTCGGTAAGTGAAATGAATTCACAGCCATGTCGGTATGTACTCCTGCACATGTAAATAAAAACGATACCGAACAGTGCAGTTAAGAAAACGAGTTGTTAATTTCTACGTATAACCACACCGTAAAGTCTGCAGACGATAATAGGATCTTCATATGTTTTGCACACCGTCAAGTGAAGTTAACATTCTCCGATGTGCTAAGCAAGGTTAAGTGGTTTTCGCTTATTAAGTATGAGGACAAAGCTCTCATACAAGTTCTATAATTTAGCTTCCAAGTTCGACATGCTTGCTCATTTCACGGAATTAGATTGGTTGAGTACGCCGAGTTGTATTTTTACATTTGATGATAGCAACAAAATATTCACCAATAAAAAATCTACATCAATCATGACAATTCCCACTGTGGATCAGATTTGTGACCGTATGGAGCATCTAAGCAAGAGACGTTTTCAACAAGAACTTTTCGTAAGTCTGTCGCTCAACTCTCTTCAGAAATAATATATGTACATAATGATGATTATAACAGTAAAGTGAAACACGTGTTTAGAATATTTTCGACAGATTTGGAGGTAACTTTGTGGAAATTCATCTTTAATATAACATTGAAATTGATAACTTACTAAATGTAACACGTTTCCTTTATTATTTAAGAAACATCATCAGACTAACTATATCGCAAAGTTATTTATTTCTAAGATAAACAATGAAGGGTGGATATGTTGCCTTCTACTGGACATTGGAATAGGTTAAGACATAAACGATGATAGTAATAATTATCATAACACTACTAATAATAAAATTAATTAAATAACTAACGTGTTCAGAAATTTTTCAGTTAATTTTCACGTATTAAAACAGTTGGGAAATGGTTATTGCCCTGACCGGCATTGAAAGACTCATGTGAAAAGAGACAGCATAGTCAAGGAAGCAGCCATATAAAAATAATTATTTTCACGTACGGGTAACCTAGTTCATTATTTTAATATCCAAAAATCCGATTTTTAATCGATCAAATGTTTCTTTCTTCAAAATTCGGCGGTGTTGGTAATGTTTAAGCTTTACATAAAAAACTAGACTACAGATTACTTGGAAGGTTTGAAAACAGAAATATAGCAACAATAATTTATTCGGTTGGCGTAGCATCCGACCTACGCTTCTACATAACTACCGAAACGATATAATATCGTTATTGTTGTCGTAGCATCAATGTTCACACACTGAGAAAATTTTATCCGTAGAAAGTTGAAAACACGCAAACATCATGATCTGTTCGCAGTGCAACAATGGTATTCGTCATATTTGTTCAATCGCGAGCTTTTGGAAACGTGTTTAAGTGCTTTTCCAACTCCCGCCCCGAGTGTTTACTAATGGATAATTAAATCTAGTATAATTTCGAGGATTCTTGAGGAGTGGGTATTAGTGGATTATTATTATTGCCGCGGGAGTGCACGTGTAAAATGTTTCGTAACTTTAATGAGCCAGAAGAACCGGTATTACTTAAGAGTAAACAATTCTTCTCAAATTTAATTTGTTTTTGCCACAATCAGCTTTAAGATTTTGGCTGAAAACAATAAATTATTCAAAAATACATCGCAAATATAAAAGATCCTTGAAGTCGATCTCATTTATTTTAATTGGATGCCAATTTAATCGGCATTGTAATTATAAATACGGACAATACAATATATATGTATTGTATTATCCGTATTGTAAATATTAACAATATTTTATTTTTGTAGTAAATTAATTAGTAATGTGGACAAGATAGGTTTCGTTTTATATTATACTAGTATTTATTACGCGGCATGGCCCAGGATAGAGGACCCTAACATTAAGTCATTTAGATGTTGGCCGTATTTTGGTGCTAGCACTGCTAGCTAATGTTAAAAGTTGAAAATATTACCGTGGACCGCAACCTCATGTAACACCAACAAAAGTTGAAAGCAGAAAATAGCACATTTGACAAAGAAATGGCAACCAGTATGTCACGTCGCTACTGTCCACTGTCTCGTAAGAGTCCTTGTGAGACAGACATTTGTATTTTCTGTTATATATTATAGATATTTGGAAAATAGAAGAATATCTACACAAAAATGATGATAGTGTTACAAATCACATGCTTAAAATCCTCTAAAAAACAATCATTTACACTAAATAGAGGGAATCCATTGATATTGATGAATTGTTTTCAACTGGCCTGGGATCGGTGATGAGTGATGCTGTTAATAGAGAATTTAAATGTTTTAAAACGAACGCGCCTAAATTTATCTCGAATGACTAACAAGTTTAAATATTACAATAACAAATAAATGAGTCACATGAATCTGGAACATAATACAATACTGCCATAAATAAAACACCGACATATTTAATCGAAATTGAGCAGCTCCGTTTTAATCCAACTACTAAAACATATCAGTTCCGAAGACGATTGATCCAGGGCGGTTCATCGTATTCGTTTGCGGTGGACACGGATTCGAATCCCCGAACGGACACTTGCATAAACTGATGTATGGATTTGTTTTCAAATGCATGGATGTCTGTGATGGTTCCTAAAAATAAAAGCGTTTAGTAGTAATCCTGGTCTTGTCCTAGCCAAATCTTCTGTTCATCCCATTTCAAAAAGAAGGTTTAGTGGCTAAATAAAATTCAGTTCTAATAAACAAACTTCTGTTGATCCATTAGAGCCCATATGCTGTATATTGGGAGAGAAACTAAATCCTTGTCAATTGACCCAAAAGATAACTTTGTCCTTTGATTTTAAATGGCGAATAAAACATTTATTACTTTAACATTGTACTTAGTTTTTTATCAGTTGATAATGATCGTGATGGGCGAAACCGGTCCTGATAATCATTGCATTGCAAACAAATTGTGTTTTATTTTAACATTATAACGCCTTTCCACCAAGAATCGACTGTTAACACCTTAAAGTGGCTGTGCTTAGTAATGAGAAAAGCTTTCATTGGACAAATAACCATCGCTTTAGTAACTTAGTATTACTATCGACAGAACAATGGAAAAATATTAAAATAACCAACTTACCAATGACACGCGCATTTTTCTTATCATTTCAATAGTAACAGAATCACTGTCAATAGAGCTGACTATTTAAATATATGATAATACACACACACACTATTATTGTCAACGATACAGTTGTATGTAATGCACTATATACCCACGTTGTAAAATTATTTCATGGCACGTGTAATAGTATGAATTTAGAGAAATTTGGCAAATACTTCGAACTCTGTAACAAACCCCACCAGACGCAGACATAGAATGGAATGAGTCATTCAATTAAAAACTGTAAACATGTGTGGAACACATTTGATCAGTGAATGAACATACTCCCATTAAACAAGTCTCATCGTATTGTATTATGAATATTATGATTTCATGAATGTGTGAGGGAATAAAATATATTGTAAGTGCCAGTGGTGGTGCCCAATCATATATATTTTTTAAAGTTTTCCAAAATATTTCATGAAGAGCTAGTACGAAAAGAGGGAAACGACAATCTTACTTGAAAACTATGTTTAAATTGAGCCAAATAATTTATATACTGTGAAAAAAACAATGTATCTACAGCTGAAGATGAAGAATCGACGTTTCAAGATCGTTATAGAATCAAAACAAAAAAAAAGGTAAACATGAACTGAATACACCAAACAATAGTGTGCATATTTAAATGATATCAATACTAGAAACATTGCGTATAATGACAGGTACTACTAGAAGCACGGTGTGATGATTCAATGCAGGGATGTGGACTCGTGATTTTGAAAGAGTACGATAAAAAAACACTGGTAGGAAGAAGACACCGGCAGAACGCGCCATACCGTCGGACTACGCGGATAACAATACTGCTTTACTGGTCGTCGACCGGGCTAGGTCGGCAGCAAATCCTTCATTAAGTCTCAGTAATAACACAGTTACAGAATAAACGATTTTTTTTAAATAAAACAATTCATTTTTACTACTCCTGATCATTATAAACATGTGGAAGTAGTACAAATGAATTGTGTTTTATTTTTTAAAATATAATGTCTTTCCACCAAGAATTGACAGTTAACACCTTAAAAGTAACAAACGATTCCTAAAAATGCATGAAGATTTGAGAGACACCATATTTCCACCTCAGTCAATTTCTAGTATTTCAGTGAAATTCCGCACAGTGTACTTGTTTAGTTTTTATGTATGGTTATCAATACCATGTTTTTTATCTGACGATATATTGTACGCTATGGAATGTTAAAACCGGAAAATGTAAAAAATTATGAATCCCGAAATCCCAGGAAAAGGGGTCCGGCATAGGTACCCAGATAGCCATAGGTTAAATGCTTCATACGGAGAATCATCACAAATGGTTTTAGAAGATGAAGAATCGACGTTTCATGATCGTTATAGAATCAAAACAAAAAAAAGGTGAACTGAATACAACAAACAATAGTGTGCATATTTAAATGATATCAATACAAGAAACATCGCGTATAAATGAATGTAGCTAACGCGAAAAACTGAAATAAGTCACATGTCACATGAAACCTTAAAATAATAAAAATCCAATCTTAAATAATGTTGGCGAAGAAAGATAATGAAATTGACTTATTCCAAATAGTCAATAATACAGTTTTCTTCCTAAGATTTTTTAACGACTGTCTTTTATACTTAAGGAATGCCACTGACTCGCGCTGGATATAGTAGTGCAATAAAAATAAATATTTACCCGTCACAGCATTACTCATACTCTGCCTACATGAACTATAAAAAGTCACTGTAAGGTCAAGGATCTTATATAAAGTAGTAGAAAAATAGCGATAATAATTTTGATAAGTAAAAAAATCAATTTAATTCTAGCGTGTCACAAAGTGTCATATAAATAAACTCTTCAACAAGAAAGAAAAATATTTGTTTCCATGTGTATTGAATTAATATTATAAATGTTACTGTCGTCTTCTCCAACTCTTTTTTTCCATGTCCGCTCCCAATATGGAGCATATGGTCTCCTAATGGAGATGGTATCTCAACAGGATTTTTTCTACGAGAACTACTTGTTACTCAGTTGCTCAACCTGTCTTTTTTCGAAGAGAGTAGGGCTAGGACAGGATGAGTGGAAGGGAGGACTCAGATTACGAACAGAAATCTATAAATCGATTGAAAGACCAATCTATGAAAACCGTCCGCACCGGGAATTGAACCCGAGACATCCGTAACCGTAGCCAGCGACGCTACCAACTGCGCCACGGACGCCGACTCCAACTAATGAATTTAATTACATTAACAGTGCCATCTGATTCTGGACAAATGCATTGGTAAAATAATTATGTATTAAGGGCCACATTCAACTCTTGCTTGATATAAATTGAGAAAGTAAAACGTTTTCTTGTATGTCGACAGATTCACGCATACAAATAAGAGCAGAACTTTCCAACCTTACATGGACCACAACAGCCACAAAAATTGTTTTTCTAAGGATATACTGGGGAAATAATCAACTAGATGCATGCGGAATAGGCCTGGATAATATATATTTTGGATGATTTATATTCACATCGATCTAAAGCAAATATGTACAATTTTCCAATGGCCTATAATTGCTAGGACGTTAAATTTACTACAATATGCAAGACACCAAAACAATATTAGAACACGCGCTTCATTAAATAGTATATATTTTTATGTATACTGTATGTATATGTACGAAATTAATGAAAGATCATTCTAGCATATTGAAGGTTAAACCTGCCGCATTTAAGATATATATTTATTTGTCATCTACGCCCACCAATATCTGCGATACAAACTTTTTCTTCATCGATAGAAGGAAAAACAACTATTGTATAAGGCATAACACCTTTCTAAATCAAGATTAAGCTGTGGGAATGTAAAACGTATACGAAATTGATTAATAATAAAAATTTAGAATTAAATACATCGGTAGATTTCACCTAATTTCAGCTTCCGTTAAAATAGTTAATACTCAACCTGCATTAAGCACACATTTTGTAAAAAAATACTTCAATTCTACATTAGAAAATGCTCTATGATTCTTAATAGCCTGATAGAATGCTTCAAATTAAACGATAAAGATGATAATGTTTGGGAATAACTAAATATATAATAACTTCTTAACATGACGCACTAGAAATGATTGCATTCTACGGATATCACACTGTTTATAATAACGTAACGTCTTAACAACATGAGAAATATCATTATATTAATTTGACTTAGTGTGCATGTGATAAGTCACCTGTTTTAATCAAAGGAAAAATAAGTTTCAATGCTTTTATAACGAGAAGAACAAACGAGACCATTAGCGTACTTACCTGTAAAATGTCACGAAGGTGAGCGACAATATTTTAACTTCAACGAGAAACATTACAGAAAGAATTAGGTCAACTTTAAACGCTTTCGACATTAGACCTTTCTTAAAAGCTTCTCCGTAGCTTTAGCACAATACAAAAACAACACGACAAACAAAAAAAACTATTCCTCGATTGGTACTTTCAATTTATAATTCAGTCCGTATGCTTTAGGCTTAATTTCTAAGAGCAACTGGAGATGAATAAATTATAATCAAAGGAATAACTTCCTTAATGACTAAACGAACAGCAATACATTACCCTTACTTTAAATCATTATAAGAAGCTCACTTAATTGTGCATAATCAATAAAATGTAATACATTTATTTAAAGGATTAATTAATAATATGTATTATCATTTTCTAAAAACACAACTAACTGGTTATGTAAAATATTTTAATTTTAAATAAAAGTCATGCTGGTGGAATAAGTGAGATAACATAATACTGTACATTTCTTTTTAAACAGTATAAATATATAGCCAAGTTAAATTGAGGTTAATCATTGTACTGAGGTTGGCGTGAAGCCGAAATAGCTATCAACTAAATAGTAAAATTTTGCAAAACTGAATACTATGGTATTTGTATCTTATTATAATGGAGTTCTTCCAAGTAAATGCCAATTCAATCAATACTTTAAATTTAATTATACGTATAAATTAAAATTGTAAACACATACAATTTATGACGTAATTCCATAATTTCATTTTGTTATCAAGGCCGGCTTGGCGCAGCTAGTGGGTACTTTCAACACTTTTTTAAACCTTTTCGGCAGCTTATGAATGGATACTTAAATACTATGAAATAATTTAAACCTGACACACTGCTTTTACATGGAGAAATTAAGAGATAAAATTTGTCAGTAATTTGTAAAGCTTGGACCCTAAGATAAGCTATAAGAATAGCTTCTGACGTTGATAAACTCTGTAGTGTAACAACAAAACGAAGTATCCACTGAATAAAAAACCAACAAGCCAGATATTATGTTGCGTGACCATGAGTAATCATCGAAGCAAAAAAATATTCATTTTGATAAAAAAAAAGATAATTCAAAGCTATAAAATATAAAGCTTGAAATGTGATACTGACTTCAAAGGGTTTTGGTAAATTTTAATATAATTAGGAATACAGTTTAACAAGCAAGTAGGTATTACGATATGAATATAAAACGTGAAATTTGCAAAGGTGTTCTCAAATGTTGATTTTATTCGATAAGATCACATGGAAAAAATATTTCTTTAAAAAAGGATGCATATTGGTTTCCTTAAATATACATTTAATTATAAAAAAATGCGTGAAAAGATGCGAAGAAAAGAACGCGTTAATATGGAAACAAACGAAGAACAAGTCTATGTAATGTAATTCAGTTTGTTTATAGTTATTACATAGAAACAACGAAGTCAAATTCTATAATAATTTTCTTGATTGACTTTTTATTCAACAAAAAATTATTCGTAAACCTTCAAGTTTTTCGCTCGATTTGAGCTAACTTTATAAATAGGTATTTAATGTAAGCATCCTAAAGCTTGTAGTACCAGCTGACCATTGTACACAAAGGCCTCGGAAAGCTTTCACTAATCCGGAAGCGTGAAAAAATACTTTATGATTTATCACTTTGCAGGGTATCGTGAACTCGCGAAATTATTATTACACCATAAAAAAAACGAAGGTACAGATTAAGCCCTGTGACAGTAATTGCAAACATGCGAAACATTTTCACAAAAGCTACAAATATATTTAAACTCTTTTGATATCAGTACAAGGTTATTACATTTATTAAGCTATTTTTTTGCTCGTGTATTAACATTTTTGTGCATGATTTAAGTAAATATTTTTTCCAAGTACTATGTGAGTTTCTCAAGCTCGTAATTGTAATAATGCTGATTCTAGAATGTATGTATGTATTTTTCACTTTTAAGGTGTTAACTGTCAATTCTTGGTGGAAAGACATTATATTTTAAAAAATAAAACACAATTCATTTGTACTACTTACATTATTTATACTGAAATTGGGTTACCACTAAAATAGAAACAAAATAGGGAGATCACTGGTGATCTCCCAATTGGTAAGAGCGAAGAATAGATAAATTTGTGGAATACAATTAAAGATTATCAGTCGTTGACGATCCTCTCTACATCGTTTTAGATTTGATAAGGTTCTCATATGAAGATTAACGGTTTTTTCTTAAAAATATCTATAATTCCATTGAAATATAAATACATATCAAGTTTCCAGTGGAGATACAAGGCCATACTGCTACAGTAACTTACTAACAAAACGCTTCTGCGATAATGTTTACTATCTCTGACTTTCGGATACCTACTTGTTATGCATAGGCCGTTAGCAAATTAAAATTATTTCTCAACAATAAAAGTTCTTAAAAAAAGATATAACGTTTCCTCTTAACAGAATTTTAATCATTAAAATTCGAGTGCTTAAGTAACTTGGGGTAGAATTACGAGACGCACCGCACTGAATAACAAAACACGAAAAAAATCTTAAAACGCCAGACTATAGACTTTCTATACAGACATAATTTACAAATTTTCAGTAGGCGGCTCTTAGCTAAATCTCAAATATTTTTTTGAATTTATTGACCAACATCACACCGCGATGGCGCGACACATAAATACATTTTACTTATTTCGCCTTTTTAGTATGATATTTTATTTTTAATCCTATTAAATTAAGCAACACTTTTTTTATAAAATTCAATCATTGGTTAGTATAAAGCATCTAAAGGCAATGAAATCGTAAAATCGCATGCGTAGCTCTATTTCCAAATTTCCAAAAACGCAAAATTCTCCATTAAGGACAAGGTATGTAGGTTAAAACTGTTTGATAAGAGTGACATTATTAAGTAAACAAAATCATTATTAACTTAAACCAATATATTTAAGAGTGGATTTGTCGGTGGGATTTGTTGGATAAAAGGTGTTTCACTTTTTATAACCATAAAAAAATCAATTTCAAGATCTTAACATGTAATATCTCTCTCGGATTAATTCAAGACATGAAAATCTGATTTTTTGGATTAAGTGAGGATGAGATATCAATTTTTTCCAACTTTATTAATTCGCTTATTTTTTAAAGCAATACTTACTTTGAAATCAAATTAAAGGGACTTACTGAAATGAATATTGAAACAAGCCATGATTATCCAACTCGTAGTTAGTCTAAACTGAGTTTAAAAAATCTTATACCGAGAAGAATAGGAGCGGAGAATACACAATATTATCTGCTCGTTTGCTTCGCTAAAAAAAACACGGTCAAATAACAAAAAGCCCGGTGACCCGTGAAGGACGAATCCCGTGTATTTTTGGCCCATTCAGCGCTGTACAAAGCGGCGGACGAAAGAGCCGTAGCGCCGCGTAGGAAAACTCGTCGTAGAGGGAAAACACTTGGCGTAGCGAAAGCGCCGTAAAGCCATGCCGCAACCACTTTGTCCGATGTAATATTATTATCATGAATCGCAGTAAGGTATTCAGGGCGATGGCAGTACGCGAGCCCGGTTCAATTTTCCGACCAATTTTACCAACGATTTCCCTCGAACGGTTCAATTTATGCCGGCCGCCTGGCTAAACATTGGCGCTCACGTCAGTCGCTTACGTTTAATTTGTGAAATACACCGGATAATATGACTATCTTTGTTGTTTGATAATAGAAAATATTATATTTATTTAGTATTACAGTATTATATATTTACGTACAAATCATTTGATAAGAACGATATATACATTGAATTTTATTCATATATATATCAGTGAAACTATTTTTCACGGAAACTCATACCGACGTTAAGCAGGCAGATTAAAAAATTATCATTATTAATTACTGTACATACATCCTGTATCGTTAAAATGGTTAATCTTATCCATAGGTATCACATTTGAATTGTTAAGATTTTTTACAATCGATATCTTAAATTATTCAAAGGTGTTAACGACTTTAGAATGAGTCGGGAGCAATAGCCATTCATTTATTGTTTCTCAATAATCTTTGAAATTACAACATTGCACACGTTAATCTAATCACAAGCTTAATAACAACTGTAAGTAAAACACGTATAGGAAGATACTGTACGATATTGTAAGCCCCGGCGATGCATTTTGTTAATTTGGCTTTGTAATATGACTTGTAGAGAAGTTCACAAGCATCTGAGACGTTCTGAAACATTAACCGCTACTGTCGTTCTGATAAATCGTGAATCCAATAATAAAATCGAATTTGAAATATTTTTTTTGCATTCAGTTAAAATGTATTATGTTACTTGAGAGCTTGATACAGAGCATACTTTCATTTATTTTATTATTTGCGCAATTATTTCTTCATGAACATATGAATCCTTATAACAAGTATTGTATTCACATGATCCCAATGTTAATATGTAAAACATCATAAAGGCACAAAATCGGACTGAAAAACATATCCCTAGTATTTACATTGCTGGGCCGATTCTGCTTAAGGCAAAGAACCAAATTAAATATTCATCAGTATGCAAGATTAAAAACAGGCTCCCAGTGCGAATCACCCTATTACGTACGATTATTAATAGAACGGTGAAGCCAACAACGCACAAGGTTACACAATGATCTCAGCAATCTTGTACAAGTAAAATTAAAGCGAACCATGATACATTTTGTAATGATTCATATAGAAAAGATTATAATACTGGACAAATTAAATATATATTACTTATTTCTACTAAAAGTGGGGAAAGTAATTCCAGGATTGAAATTCAGTGCAGATTATTCTTAATATAAAATTGGCTACTTTGTTATTCCACCGAAACAAGTATTAAAAACGAATTTCCACAGTTACCGCCGAATCCATAGAAAATATCAGAGTATTCTTGCTGGCGAAAGAAGCTATGAAAAATATGTCATATTGAAATACCTTTTAACAACAAAACTTTTAGGCAATTAGGACTGAATTGTTTATTATTTTTAAAACCATATCTGCTCTGGTGCTTACTCGGCGGAGCATATGGCCACCACAAGATGTCTCCAATATTATCAATACCCCGCCAGATTCTTTGCTTCTTCCTAGATCATCCCAGATTCCGCAGAGTATATACTATGGATGGTCGTCAGTGGCCTTCACTTAGTTAACTAATTACCATACATATATTTTTTTGAGAAATTGAATAAGAAAAATTATTATGATAAAAAACTTTTCCCTTAACCCTAAAAATTCAAACTTTCTCATGATTCATACAAATATTTTTTATATGCTCAATTGAAAAAATTAAAGACAGAATTAAAATGCAGCTGTCATAAATGATATCACTGAACATCTAATTCGTACAGTTATATAGATGCCCACATCACAAACAACACAGCACAAAAATAATTGAAAGTTAGATATGTCATTAGCGTCAATTAAAATCCAAAAAGACGAAGCGAACACTTGAGTAGTACACTAATTTAAGAATTAGCCCCGCATCGTAAAACAATCTCTCAATTAACTCTCGAAATGATGAAGCTATGGCAACCAGTCATTAATTATTCGAAGGTTCATGAATCATCAGATGTACTGTGATGTTGTCAAAGCGTGCAAATCAAATTATTTTTACATTGAAAAAACAAGCGACTTCATTTACTGTAAGACTGATTGATACTGTGAAAATATTGGTAGACAGGATTTTTGGTCCGCAGTAGAATTGAAAGGTAAAATCTGTATAAAACAAGAAGATTCTTAACCATTTCTTTGCTCTATTTGAAGCGGATAGAAAACTTTACAACGTTTTTGCAGAATGATACAAATCGTTCAGTTATTCAGATACATTGCAATTATGAGGACTATTATAGTAAAAATCATTCAGTGTACAACGATTAATTTTGTTTAGGAAACATATTACCCTTTTCCCCCTCAACACATTGAACTCAACAGACACAAGTGGTTTGACACGATAACTTAAGACTAAGATAGATCATTTAAGATAATTTAATTTAAGTATAATTTAAGATAATTTAAGACATCGACTGAGGGTGCTTGATGAAATTTCAATATCAAATTAGGATTATTGAGATTTTGTCCACTTCCATTTATTTTGTCACTAACGACCCGGGTTTCGCCTTTCGGCATCTTCAGGCATTCGAGCACACGAATGGACTCGAACTGAGAGACAGTAAACAGTGTCTAACGTTTATATAGAAGATACAAATGCGACAAATATTATTTACGAGGTAAGATATTATACGTCTGAGAGCCACACTGATACCTGAGTTAAAATTTCGGGAATCGCCCTAATCCTTATTTTGTAAACACCATATTTTGTAAACCCGATGATTGTCAACATTTCTATGTGGGTAAAACCACACGTACATTAGATATAAGGGTATCAGAACATTTAGCAGCCTTTAGATTAAAAAAAAAGAAACTTCGACATTCGCAAATCAATTGCTAATGGGGAACCATACGTTTAATGCGGATGATGGGGTTAAACTGTTGCATAAAAACATGGACACTGTTTACTGTCTCTCAGTTCGAGTCCATTCGTGTGCTCGAATGCCTGAAGATGCCGAAAGGCGAAACCCGGATCGTTAATGACAAAATACATGGAAGTGTACAAAATCTCAATAATCAAAATTAAATAAGATAGATCACTTTTAAGGTGTTAACTGTCAATTCTTGGTGGAAAGACATTATATTTTAAAAAATAAAACACAATTCATTTGTGCTACTCCACATGTTTATAATGGTCAGGACCGGTTTCGCTCATCAAAAAAAAACTAAGATAGATTATAGATGCTGTTTTTGTCGCTTCACATTTCATAATGAAACGAGTGTGAAGCTACAGTCGTAGAATACGGAATGCGTAGAATTGAATACCCTTGTCAGGGATTATCCTTCATTACATAAAGAATATAATTATGTAGTTCGATATTTGCATATTGAAGTAATTCATAGCGGTAAAAGATGACACAATTAGGCCGGTGACTTATTGATCCTTAAGACTTTCTAACACGAACTACTTTGTTAAAAAAAAAATTCCATGTCCGCTCCCAATGTGGAGCATATGGTCTCCTAATGGAGGTATCTTGACTGCTTGTCACGCAGTTGCTCAACCTCTCTTTTCTTTTTCGAAGAAAGTAGGGATAGAAGGATAGGGCTATGACAGGACTAGTGGTTAGCTAATCGCTCTCGTTACGCCCCGTGAGGATGGAATTGGTGGGAGGTAGGACTCAGACTACGAACAGAAATCCATAAATCGATTGAAAGATCAATCTATGAAAACCGTCCGCACCGGGAATTGAACCCGAGACATCCGTAACCGTAGCCAGTGACGCTACCAACTGCGCCACGGACGCCGACATAGTTTTTAATTGAAAATTAATTGACATCTTCATATTATCCACGTTGATACTCTTTTTTTCTTTTTATTACTGCATATCATAGGTTTGTGTTTTTAATAAATAAAACACTATGAATAAATATGAAATACCATGCTCGTCTTTTGTTACTTATATTTATTCATAGATTTGAAGTAGCCATTGACATACATTGTTTATTTGCATTTACCAAATAAATCATTAATTTTAAGGTGTTAACTGTCAATTCTTGGTGGAAAGACATTATATTTTAAAAAATAAAACACAATTTGTTTGTACTACTTCCACATATTTATAATGATCAGTATAAATATGTGGAAGTAGTACAAACAAATTGTGTTTTATTTTTTAAAATAAATCATTGATAAATTTCCATATAAATTTTAAGGACAAACGCTGATATGAACTGAATTATATTCGGATGAGGATTCTCGACCACATAAAAGTCCATGACTCGCCGTGTAAATAATAAAATATTGATGGTGATGAAGTATATACGAAAAATATTCGATTGAGAAGACTCGATAAACAGTTCCGCATTTCTTGTACTATACATTATTTGAAAATGTGGGAGCCTTCGTCTAATAATAGCCGATATTAAATTTAGTCTCCGGTATCCAAAGCAACCGTTTAGTGTCGAACAAAAAAGGGGCGTTGTCATAAGTCAGTTCAATTTCACAAATGAAATACGTAGGTCGTTTGATGCCTTATTGAATCAACAAAATTACTGTCAAACAAATCAAGATATTGGTGTTAATTACATACTACCCTATTAAGACTGTCTGATAGACTTACGCTTGTCGGGGTAATCGTACAAGATGTTTAATCGAGGATATTTGAAGATGAGTTATTGAGTAATCAGTGAGAACATGTGACAAATGAGAAACAGCTGAAATTTGCATTTGATGAGTGTTAATCACTGATGGTGAACTAAGAAGGGGTTTATGTTAATATTATTACGTTAAAACAGTTAGAAAAACCATACTTTTGTTGCTGTTATAATAATTATAATAAATGAATGATACCTAGATTGTATTGGGTTGGTATTCGATTATTGAACGTCGGCGACGATGTTGACAATTGTTTATCCACATAGTATTTGCACAAAATAAACCTCTAATGTGCAAAAATCCTGTAGTAAGATAAAGATAAACAGTTAAAAAAAATCAGGTGAATGATTTACTATGAAATAATGAAATTTTAATATTTTTTTATTTCACTTGTTTACTGTTTCTTGCAAATATCTGGGCTATTATTACTTATAACTACTGTTTGTCTTAATCTATAAAAGTGTTGACATGACCGACGCGAAGAACTTTTAAGAATAAAAAATGCTTGGTTATGGTTTCGTCGATCAACAATTTCAGACAAACGCTGTAAATTATTATTCGTATCACATAGTTATATTTAATAGAAAATCTTGAGCGAGAGAAGGTAATGCAAAAGCATTTCGAAATGTTGCAATCGAGTTTGTTTTTTATAGACGAAAATAAAAACCGAATCTATATTATGTTGCAGAAGAATACAATCAGACTCCTTCTTGATAACAGTTTTAGGTCATTAGCAAAGAGCAGATAGTTTATTCCACTCATACTTTCCACGAAATCATTAATAGAAATGAGAAATAAAATTGGACCGAGATTCGATCCCTGTGGTACCCCAGAATATGTTGTAAAAATATGTGATGCGCATCAAGATACAATTTAATTAACTTGTCTGAGCTTCCTACAGCACTAAATTTATTTATCAGAATATCACGATTGAGACGATCAAATGCTTTCGAAAAATCAGTGTAAATAACATCAACCTGATAATGAGAATCCAAAGATTTCGATATAAATACTCACTATACACCATTACACAATATGGAATATCATATAAAATCATGACGAGGTGTGTGTGATCAATAAGACATATACACACAAGTTGTAGATTACCTGTGTCTTCATAGGGGAAGACGAGATTCGATAACAAAATAATACAAATCCAGTAAAAAAAAAACTGACAAAAAATACGTACATAAATTTGATATGAAAATTTTGATTTAACCACGAAGTTGGCATATAAGGTACGCTGTAGAAATATTGTTATGCATACGTGTGACGTGATTCATCAAGCGGAATCGTAAAAATACGTATCCTTTTTGACGAAAGGCAGTGAAAAATTTGCGGCGGTAATATTTTATTGAACTGTCATATTGTAAGATATTTCGAATATTTCAATAAATATATCAATTTCTGACAACATTTCGTTGAAAGCTTTTCAATAACGTCTCATCTTATATAAATTGTGTGGAACATGAATTTCAATGATTTATGTTCCTAGGTTGAGAGTTTCATATAATTTGAATTAGAGAAAAAACCTAGATAGAAACTGCTGGAATATGAATGTAAAAAATTTTCGAATTTTATATTTTCAGAATTGTTTTGATTAAAAATGAATGGCACGTAATAACAATATATTTACATACAATTTCTCTGCAAAAACACAATAATAAGCAGTGTGTAATAGACACAGGGTATCCAGACGTCCCTATTTGAGCGGGACTGTCCCAAGTTCAACAGAAAAATCTTGACTTAACAAAATTTGTATATGGTACGCAAATGTATTTATAGAGTTAAAGAGGCTCGCTTAATTTTTACCTGTGCATAGATTGAAAACATATTTTGAAGCAAATAATTTTAATAAAACTGTTATGATTGTATAAATTTTTTCGTAAGTAATTCGTGTAATTTTATCTAATCAATATATTTTAAGAACTGTGATTCTTACAGATTATTATGTAACTATTTTTTTATATATTTTATTCTGTATGTATATATATACTTATTTACATATCTTATAATTTAATTAAAATGAAATTTGAGTTATTGAGATTTTGTACACTTCCATGTATTTTGTCACTAACGACCCGGGTTTCGCCTTCCGGCATCTTCAGGCATTCGAGCGCACGAATGGACTCGAACTGACAGACAGTAAACAGCGTCTAACGTTTATATAGAAGATACAAATACGACAAATATTATTTACGAGATAAAATATTATAAGTCTAGGATCCACGCTGATGCCTGAGTTAAAATTTCGAGAATCGCCTTAATCCTTATTTTGTAAACAACGCATTAACAGGGTGGCGAATTGCCGCTTTCCAACTATATACACGTTAGACACTGTTTACTGTCTGTCGGTTCGAGTTCATTCGTACGCTCGAATGCCTGAAGATGCCGAAAGTCGAAACCCGGGTCGTTAGTGACAAAATACATGGAAGTGTACAAAATCTCAATAACTCAAATTTGATATTGAAATTCCATCAAGCACTCTCAGTCGATGTCTTAAATTATATTAATTAAAATGGTTTTCCTTTTCTTAGTTTCTTCTCTAAGTTTTTAACTTCTTTGCTTTTGATGGTTTGAAATAGTGAATGTCCCGATCTGTTATTTTAAAATCTGACAACGCTGAATACACACAACATATTTCATATACGTCGCTGATAGGCAACAACTAAGCAACGGCGTTTGCTTGTGTATATTCCTCTGGGGATAAAGTTTGCCTCAAAACATTAAAGAATAGAATCTTTAAGACTTCATCCCAATTAAATATGCTAAGTCAGTAGTACATTATTGATCAGTACTCTGTATATCGTTAGTTAATTCTTCAACGGATATTGTTACAAAACTAAAACTATCTGTTAGCGCACTTTTAACCTTGTTACGATAATAAGATACTTTTATCGGCTCAAAAATTGCGAATAACAAAATGAGCAGCAATACAGTTTTTAACTTCTACGTTTATTTTTTCGTTGAGTTCATATATTATTTATGTGACGCATTCTTGAGATTTTAAGTCACTCACTCCATCTCTCTCTTTAAAAAGCGCAAGGTACGAAAGGTGGTGGTAAGAAGAACTGAAGTTAGTTTTTAGGGTCCAGTCGACGGTGGGATGGAGTGAATAACAACATCTCACACGTCCATATGAGTATTTGATACAAATACATATATAAATTGAAAAGTCAATGTTCGAAAGTCTCCATCAAACGCGTGAGCGGTTGGGTTGATAATAAAAAGAAAGAACATTGAAATATTTAATTGTGAATACAAAAATAAAAAACTATTATTTGACCACTCAAAAATGAACATATTTCTATGCTTTTTTTATGAAACCAAACTAGTCGCAATCCAAATGTATAAAAACATATGTGGAATTGAAAAATATCCTTTAGTTTTTAGTGAAATCTAAAAACGCGACATTTTTATTTATAGTTGGCTTCCACATCGCCGTATCCACCTATGTAAAAGAATAAAGGCATTGCTGTCATATTGTGACGAGGAATTGCCGGCCCATTGACCACTTGATAAGCAATGCCAGTATTGGCAGAAAAACTATGCGGGCATGTCGTGAGCGCTGTCTGATCGGCAGACCGATTTATTGAAAGGAAACCGTGCCAGCCTCGGCGTAAATTTTACAGGGTACCTTTGTGCTTAACAACTGAAGTTATACATAATACCACACAGAAAACATAGAAACATATGCGCTATTCGCCGTTCTTTTTTTATATTTTGCCGTCTTCCATATTCTTAGCGTAACCGAGAAAGGGAAGTAAGTGGCTTTGATTAAATATTATCTTCTTTCTAGAACGAATATCTTTAAATCCGAGACTTAGATCACCAGTGTGCAAATATGGCATTTTTGTTGACTTCTTGAAAATAATTAAGAACTTTTTGACAATAATTACGAATGGAGACAGTAATTAGTTGTCACACCTATTGATGCCGATCTTCCGGAACCCTAATTTAACCTCGCGGAACATTATTTAGGAAACGCTGAACTATATTTATATTGAATGTTAAATACATAAATATATTGATATCAATTATTTATCATATAAATTGAAAAACTGAACATATATGCACAACTCGAGTGTAAAAAAACCCCTTTAGTCAGATTGATGACATAAGATAGATTGATGAGTTATTCATCATATCAGATATGATGCCTCGCAATAATCGCTTTATGAGACTGTGATAGAACAAACTAGTGTCGGGTGATGATCACAGGGGCGCATTAGTCACATCGCAATTTAAAAATAATTACAGAATTTATTTGTGCATTACACAAATCAAACAATGCACTAGAATAAGATTTACATAATCCGGCGAAGGAATGAAACAACCACAAGAACAACTGGATGTATTTCGGTAGAAATTATCAACTTCAACAGATATCAGATGTATAGTGAAAAATTGAGAATGCCTATTGGCAGTGAGTTTTTATCATTCATGTTTGTTTAACCAGAGTGTCAGTATAACAGGCAAACGGATTATAAGGATGTTTACATTGAGCAAATTTAGCTGACGATAAATTACTATTTTTAACCACAGCACATGCTAATTAATTAAATAAGAACACTGCGATATCTTAAACTATTATCTGACATCAGTATGTAATTATAAAATAGATGCTGCCAAATTATGGTCTACGATGCATTTTGAAATGAGAAAAGATATGAGTAACAATCCGACACTGTGGCGCGAAATAGTCGTGTGGGTGTGTTGCCAATAACGAATGAGTATCGTGGGAGTAATCGACCGTAACGATGGCAATGTGAGCCTGAAACACTATTCATCGATTTTAATATAATAAACCAATCAAAAATTTGCTTACATGAGTATCATTTCATTAATGAGAAGAGACATTTTGGTGAATAAAATCATCCGTCATTTATTCGAATAGATTAATATACATTATGTAACAAGAATGGAGCGTTAAAAGTTATAGCTAAAAAAAATCTAATTGAATTTGCACTATGATGAGTTGTAATAATATATTTTCTTCATGATGTTCCCCTAGTCCAGGGGTAGGCAACTTGTGGCTCTCTGGGAAATTCGTGTGGCTCATTCTTTGTCAAAATCATGATGCACCATTTTTATAAAAAGTTTGCAAAATCCACAATTTTTATTTTTTTCCAATTTTAATGTGCATATTAATTTATAGGTCGGTTGGGTTAGGTTCGCCGTCTAAACAGACTTAGAGAATGGATCCTGCATTCATTTCGAGGAATTGCATAAATATCGCCAAAAAAGCAATGCCATCATTATAGATAGCACTGACTATTTTAGAGAAGCAATAATAAATATGAGGGAATCTGTTATGCGAAGATTCACAGATTTAAAAAATAGCGAGGAAACCCTAGCATTTATTCTAAAACGGCTCATCACAAAAGTTGCCAAACTAAAAAAAGAAAACATCGGCTTAAACAGACACCCCCTCACCACAATCGGTACAGAAATACTCTTATATGGATAATTACACTATATATTAGTATTTATTTACATACCTCTCCGAAATTGCGCATGCGTAGAGATCGTGTGTGGGCCTGAATTTTGATTAAAAAGTGACACTATCATCCGGTGTATAATATTATCAGTTGCTTTATAACTTATTAAGCTGAAAATTATTACAATGAATTAATTACTTCAATGTATTCCTATTGCAAACATTACTTTCTTGGAGAACCTATAACGGAGACTATAAATCAAAACCTTTGAAAGGTCTTTTCATGCCGATGAAATGGACAAAACTGAAATGACGATGGTTATTTTTAAATTTAAATAAATATCTACCATCGTCAAAGCTTTCCTATATTTTTGAGTTAGCGCGCTGTGCTTTCAGTTCTCCTAAGAATAATGACAATTTAGCGAACTGATGCAGAAAGTTAATGTGTTTTTCTTTACGTCCTATTCACGGACAGTGACTGACTGTAGAAGCAAAGAGTAAATCTACAAAGCTTAATGGGGAAGGAGGGTTGGTCCCTCGAAACCTTTTTTCTTTTTCTTAGATACGGCGAGTCTAAAAAGTCCATCAAATAAAACAACATCAAAGTGAAGGTAAATGCGAAAGGTATTTAAAGCCGAAAATACATCACTTTTACGCGGTACTTAAACTTGGAACGAAAAATATTGCTTGTTAATCATGACTTTCTGAATGATTTTAATATTCTGTTTTCGACATTTTTGCGTCGTTAAGTGGAAATAGGTACAACAATATTTTACAAGTCAAGGCCTTTCAGAAAATGCTGAAATCTTCAACGATTTCCTGGTTAAGTACAAAGGCAGATTCCCTAGAAGGTCGCGCGTTATAATCCAACGATTTTTAATGGCTCCCTTTATAGAAACATAATGAAGATAATGGTCAGCGTTTTAAATAAAATAAATTCTTCAGAAACGAGAAAGCGTAATAGGAAAAGTTTGGTATTCAAGGTAAGAATAACTGACATTATTATACTGAGTAATAAATTTTGTATTTCTATTGATTCTTTGGTAAAATTATATGAAAGGTTTAAATATAAATGTTTTATAAATCAGAAGAACGGTTATCAGTCATGATTGACAAATCATGACAAGGGCAGAGCTCGTATTTCTATTTACCACAGTATATACCTTGGTATATCATTGGCGCAGTTTTTAACGTCGTTGGCTACGGTTACAGATGTCTCGGACTCAAGTCCCGATGCGGACTGTTTCATAAATTGATGTACCAATCGATTTATGAACTTTGATGTTTGTCATGTCTAAAACTCCACCCCATCCATCCAATTGTAAAATCACTGGTAATTCCATAAGAAGTTGGAAAGCGACAATTCGCCACTCTGTAAATGTGGTGTTTACAAAATGAGGATTACAGCATTTCTCGAAATTTTAACTCAGATATCAGTGTGGCTCTCAGACGTATAATATCTTACCTCGTAAATAATATTTGTCGTATTTGTATCTTCTATATAAACGTTAGACACTGTTTACTGTCTGTCAGTTCGAGTCCATTCGTGTGCTCGAATGCCTGAAGATGCCGAAAGGCGAAACCCGGGTCGTTAGTGACAAAATACATGGAAGTGTACAAAATCTCAATAATCCAAATTTGATAATTGATTGAGTTTTTAAACTCTCTTTTCTGAAATGTAGATAAGCAGTGTGCTAGTTAAGGCGGTGATGTGCTTCGTACTCAATGCTGATTTTATTTTTAAAATATTCTTTATATTAAAAGCTTTTTCTCTCATCATTAATAAGTGTATTTTTAATTTTTTTTTATTACACTCTGAGGTGAAGTAATAACGATTTAAAATCTTCCAAAAATTAGACAAAAATATTAAGCAGGCGTGTATGATACAAAGAAAATAATATTATTGTTAAAGAAAGTTTTGTGAGCAGCACGAAAGAATATTCACTTGTTAAAAAGAAAACTTAAATAATAAACAGAAAAATAAAAGCGCTTATAAACAGTATCTTTTCATGCAGGATAATTGTCTCGTTTAGCACCTTTTCTATATAATTAAAAAGTAATAAACTTTCACAATATTTAAAGTCTTTATATTCAAATAGATTTAATGAAAATTTTACGATTACGAATCGTCAAAGCAGCTATTTTTGAAATATTCCAGTTTGTGCAGAATGAGTGTGTCAGAGATTTGCAGATTAAATTCTATAAACTTCAAGTATACGTTGAATTGCGAATCAGCACATATCTCGTAGTATTCAATAAAACCCTAATTTTATTTAGGTCAGATGAGTAAAAGTATTCAGATGAAACGATAAACGTGGCTCCCTATGTTTTATTGTGCGTGCACATTTTTGTATAACCATAGAATCAAAAGTCGCCAAATATCTGTGATATCTACATACGATTGTCAAGATTTGATATTACGCATAAAAGTGGTTGATGTATAAAGTTCTACACATAAGGAACTCAGTGGATATAAATAGGAATATTCAACCTTTCATAGAATTTATCGATTGAGTAAATATTGCCTAAATAATATAGTGTAACACTTGAAAGGGCTGATGAAGGATTTCGAATACAGAGACAAACAAATGATATGACTATATTTAAATAGTTAAAAAATCAATTGATACATTTTTGACACTTAAAATCAATTAAAAAATATTTTTAGATCACAACATCAACATTTTTCATGCCATTCAAAAGAAGATAGGACAAACTGAAAAGCTTTCTTGAAACTTTTTAGTCACGAAAAAGTTCTTCGCTCGTACCTGCATGCAGTAAGTAATCTTGGTGTAGGATCATTTCACAGGGATCTACCGTTGTACTATTGGTTAAATATAGGAGTTATACTGGTGACTATTTCTCGGGGACCTACACCTTTGCTTTCCTTCGAGTGCAGTTTTATGAACAAGCTGGATTTTACTATCGCAAAGTCGACATACAAACTAATATTTATAATTGTATCTTATAATTGACATAACGCTTATTTAATTTACTCTTACAATTGAAATATTCAATCCCTTGAAACAAAAACCGTTCTCAAATTTGAATTGTTGAGATTTTTTACATTTCCATGTATTACAATTCTTTAAAACGTTATGATTTAAAATTAAAATTTGATTTCTTTATCAACACCACTTAGATGTGCTTCTGTATCTATGAGTTTTTATTTCATTTGATTAAAATAACTAAGCTTTAATTTAGAGTAGAATTTAATTCAATAATGAATCTGTCTAGATGAAGAATTACTTTTTTAATTGTTTTTGTGCTCCTGGAAAATGGTGTTTTCAATTATTATCGTTCATTTGTAAAGTGTTTTTTTCAAGCGCAAATACATTTATTACTATCATGCCCATCGTCGTTCATTTGGTGTAGAAAACATTATATAAAACTATACTTTTATATTTCACTAAAATGGTAACCCACACCATCCTCCACCTCAACTTTCCACGTAGACGGATGACGACCATTTCTCCGATTCTCGCCAAAGAAGTGAACGCCCGTTTATTATATTATTTTTCTCGCTTTTCTGACTGCTTTTTGGTTTTCTTTCTTTCATATTCTTAGAAAATTGAAGACTATCGTTGCCTTTAGAAGTCTGTTGTTTTATTAAGTTCATTCTATACATAACTATAATACATAATGCACTATATTCCCAAGAAAAGAAAAATAAAACGAATCCTTGTTACATTACATAATACATACATCGTATTATCATACTCTCCATATTCGTTATAGAATATACAGAATATTATACTTTCTTACAAGGGTTACAATAAATTGATTATACACAATACGTTATACTTAATTATCCCTTTTTTTCGATGGATTCGGCGGAAATTTTGTGGAAATTCATTTTTAATATAACCATGTTCAGAAAAACTTTATATTATATTTTAATTTAATATATTTTAATTAATTTTAATTTTCCCATTTAAAATTAAATTGGCACAGACCAATTGTATTGGTATCATTTTCTTACCAAATCTCACAAAGAAAATGTTATACACAAAGCTTTACTACAGTGTAATCACAGGTTTGCTCAATTATTATTTTTGATTGGCACGACATGAAAACACGAAATTTCAAATATAAAATAGATAACTTAGTTATTCCACTTGGTTTATCACTAAAGTGACGTGTTTCGCCGCTTTAAGAACCATTTTCGGACTAGCCAGATCGCAAGGTTATTTATTTAAAGGTATACGATGATTCTAATTATTACATTAAAAATAAAGGGTAGGGTGGGTCTTATTCCATTCTACTGGACATGGGGGGGGGGGGTTAAGACATAAACACTGATAGACTAATTACCACCGACAAAGTTACCGCCGAATCCATTGTAAAAATAATTTTTAAAAAAACACGAAATTTCATTTAATTGCTGAGATCTATCAAATCAATTAACCTTCATTCATTGGAGCAGTAATTACAAAAACAAAATAATTTAACGCACTGTAAAGAAAGTTGTTTATCTTCTAAGATTAAAAAATCTTTGTTTATTTCATCACAATCTTCCCAGTCGCATCGGCATCAATATGTTTATTAATCATTGTCGTAAAAAAGTAAATTTTATGCACAGTACATATCAATACCCATACTGTTGTTACGTGACTAAATATACTTCCCTAAGTTTGGCAATTAAAGCAACGTATCATTTACACCTGCCGTGATGTTGTTTTTTTATATACATTGTATTACATCTCTTTGTTGCGTAGCGTCCGTAGAGAAAGACGCGTTAGTCAAGCGACCTCTACAACCGGAGGTATAATTTATTTGGACCAGCGATAAACTTCACACGTAACAGAAATGTATCGCTTTGGCTGCGAAGTAGTGCGAAGTATTAGAAAGTAGGTGAGAGGATTTCAACTCTTCACAAGACTTCACAGACTTGTAAAGTTTTTCAAAATGACGTACTATTTTTACAGGTTCTAGTTTTTCTATTTTAGTTTCGATTAAATCATTTTTGATGGCCAAATCTCACTTTATACATATTATTAATATTAAAATATCTCATAGCGTTCAATGTAAATACTATTTATGGTTGTAATGAATTGAATAACAAACTTATTTAATTAATGTATAACCTATATAAATTATAAATTATCGTAAAAAATACATCCATTATATTATCATAGTAATATTTCAATATAATTTACACAAAAAGAATAATAACAATGAAAAACATTAGAAATTTTTAGATTACAACTCTGAACAACTTACAATCTCAATTGTATATTATGTCAAACGTATTGACAGTGTGTATTTTTACTAATAAAAGATTGACCACTATACAAAAAGAACGAAGCTGGTCCCCGTTTCCATATTTTAAAATAGTTCATACCAGTATTAAAATAATACGATGAAGGGTTTCAATGAAGCCTGAAATAAAGTATTTGCATGGTGCGAATATCTAACGAATAATTTATAAATACTATCATTTCAACTCACCCCGAACGCACTAAACCTCTTGGTCCGCCTTGGATGGGGATTATTGAGGAATACTTCAGACTTGGGCCTTGGGGGTTTCTTGGGACGCATAATGACTCGGGCATCTTCCCTTATGTCTTCGTCCAGCAATTTGGAGTCAGACGATACTGACAACTGTCGACGTACCCGACCATCACCGGCCCAATCTGCAACAAAAATAACGAATTTCAAAAATACATATAAACATTCTAATATAAATTAAGCAACGTAAGATTTGTAAAATTGTCATTTGACAAAAAGTCAAGTAAAGTAACGAATTCAATGGTGGCAACTGTCAATTATTAGTAGAGAGATAATCTATAGAATAAATGAATCCCGTATGCGTGTTTCTTATACTATTCATCCGATTGCGATGAAACTTTGGTGAATTGTTGTGCGCAAACCCACGAAGGTTTCTGAAAAAAAATATGAAATCTAAAAAAAAAAGAATCAAATAGGTACAAAAAAGTGTGACATAACAAGTGGTGTTAATTGTTCAATTTCAATCACCGGTCTTAAATGGAAAATTTAAAGGAGAAGATCTTCTGTTACCGGGAAACAATATTGTGCACCCAAAAGCACTTCAATAAACAGAATTAAAACACTAACACTTTCTTTCTTTGAGTGGCCGGGTACTCGTTAGTATATTTATAAAAATACAACAAAACGTGTAGGGCATTCTTATGCTAGAAATTTCAACTCGTGCAAATTATTTATGAACATTCAAAAGGTATACAACAGTTGATGTATAAAATTAGACATATCTATATATATGAAAATGGAGATTTTTTTGTTTGTTTGTCCTCTATGCATTCCTTTGCCGTTCATTCGATTTCGATTAAACTTTCGTGAGTTGTTGTGCGCACACCCGTGAAGGTTTCTGAAGATTACAATCTAAAAAAAAATAATCAAATACGCACAAACAGCGAAATCTCGAAGAAACCTTCTGATTTATTCGTGTATGCACCAGATGGAAAAACAAAAAATATTGTGTATCCAAAAGCATTTCAATAAATAAAATTAAAACACACATTTTATTTCTTTGAGTGGCATTGCAACGCATGCCAGGTATATAATGAGGCTCAAAATATTCCACTTAAATCATAAACCAAAACTTCTTCGTTTCTAACGCATCAAAAAAAGTTAATTACATATTTTATTAAACACATTACATACATCAATGTAAGTAGCGTGAAAGGAGATTTGAAATGTAAATAAATATGTACTCAGTAACGTCTACTAATATAACTACTCGTCAGTAGTAATTTTAAAATACACAAAGATTTGTGTAGCATTACCTGAAGCGTGTAACGACTTTTGCAATTTACAAGCAGCACTTGGAAAGACTCACAAGAGTGAGTGGTGAAGTAAATTTCATCGCTTATTTATGCAGCGAACTTAGCAACTAACTACTACCCATACCTATGAGCGTGTCTCAACGATACCCTTGATTGAAATATTATATGTGCGTACATGTGTAACAGGGTATGTATTCAGAGTTCTCTCAAGGGGTGGCGTAACTTGACAAAAATATATAATTGTGTAGTATTAACAAAGCCCGTCTATTCAAATATGTTTGTGATTTCATACATATATTAAAAGCAGTATCGTTTTATTGTGTATAAAATACAGTTAAATTATTATTATACGTTTACATTTCGTCGAAATATAATATAAAAAGATTGTAAATAAGCATTGTTATTGTTCAAAATATAAATTTTATTAAAATTAATTTCCGCTCAGAAAACTCACGTGTCAATAATTAAAAAAAGCTTATTAGTTACTGTAACGAATTATAGGAAACATTTTGATTATCAGCAACTCATTATAATACATGAAAGGCATTTACAAAAAAAAATTCGCGTAACACAGAACCTTGACTTCTTTAAATTTATTAGTTCAGATTTAAGAAACCCATCGAAATGATGAGAACTAAAATCGATCAACAAATTTAATTCATCAAGTGCTTGTAATTTAAATGATAAGCCGAATGATAGAAAGCCTAAAATCAAATAAAAACTATATTTTTCATTAAAATGTATTTTATTCTGACATATAAAGCTTGCATAACCATGGCAATATGAAAACTTTTCAAACATGAATCGTTCACAAACTTTTCTTAGTTATTTGAACATGTTGAAAAGACATCATAAATTACTTTAAAAGTTTTCTTCAATGCTCGTACGAAACAATAAGCTTCAATGAAAATGTTCCAGAGTGTAACGTATCATACAAGATATTTATTTGAGAAAGTAGAATTCGATGATTTATTAATAAATGTCTAATAAATGACTAAATACTATGAAGAAAGTTAATCAGTCTCTCACTTTGAAGTACGAGTAACACATTTTATATTATATTGTACAATCTAAACAAGTCCTTACTGACAGACCCACATTTAAGCCGTCGCATGCTGATTGATTTATAATTTAAGTTTTCAAATTTGGATTATTGAGATTTTGTACACTTCCATGTATTTTGTCACTAACGACCCGGGTTTCGTTCCATTCGAGTTCGAGTCCATTCGTGTGCTCGAATGCCTGAAGATGCCGAAAGGCGAAACCCGGGTCGTTAGTGACAAAATACATGGAAGTGTACAAAATCTCAATAATCCAAATTTAATATTGAAATTCCATCAAGCACCCTCAGTCGATGTCTTAAATTATTTAAGTTTTCGTTTTTTTTTTTTTTTAATACATGGCATTAAAGCTGACAGCCAATGTGCCAAATATTTTGAAAAATGGGAAATCATACGAGATAAAGATGATGAAATTTTTTATGTTTTGACATTTTGATCACAAATTTGATATTGACTTGAATCAAGACTCACCTGATCACTAGGCCAAAGCTCTTGCCACTAGACCACAGAGGCCAACAAATTATGTTTATATAAGGCCATATTTTAAAAACTATCAGATAATCTTAACAAATTTTCTATAAGGGGGGGGGGTGATTTCGTAATAAGAAAAAAAATGAATGTTTCTAATTTGAATTGTTGAGATTTTGTACATTTCCATGTATTTCGTGTAAATAAACTCGAACACATCTGAAGATGCCGAAAGGCGAATCCCGGGTCGTTAGTGACGAAATATATAGAAATAAGCACCGTCAGTCGATATCGTTTATAATTTGATTTGATAGCAGACATTAAAATGGCTACTAATTATAAGAAAATGGAAAAGGATATAAAAAAAAAACACTAAAATATTCTGTAAAATTTCTTTTCTATCGATAATATCGGTCGATTTGTAATTTGACAATATACGTTTTACATGAATTAAATGATAGGATTTGTATTTGTATTTAGGGAAATTATTCCACATATTTTGTTTCCTTGCACTTGACGGATTTCGAAAGAGCTCTCTAAGTATATACGAGAAGATTTATGGAATTCCTCGAATAGCACATTATTTTCCGTATAAGTTATTGACATAACTAAAAATAAACTTGATAATAACTAAATTACCTTTTACGTACACACAGAAAGAGGTAAAGTATTATAATAATTATGCAATTTGTAGAAAACTCAGTTTTGCTTGGAACTAGGTATAGAAATGAAAGTTGCTGAAATGAAATAAGTGAAACAAAACTAAGAGTATGCTTAAAGGGATGAAAACTTTTTTAATGAAAAGCAGAACAGTCGAAAAAGTCGAACCTGAGCGTCGGAAGAGTAGTAACGTGAGATAATGCAACGGGATGCATCGCCTTCCTGTCTAGCGGCGGGAAAACTTTCCTACTGTGAAATATCACTTTTACAAGGAGACTAGAAGTGGGACGCATTTAGGTGAAATAAACTTAAATTAAAAAATAAAAATTAAGTGATCTTGAACGTTTTAAAATTTTTAAATAAATGAAATTATTCAAATAATTTGTATGAAAAGAAATTTAGAATCATACCACTTTGGAGAGCTCAAGATATCGTATCTTCAAAGTGGGTTGAAAGAAAACGACTAAAACTTATTTCTTTCAAATACTTGATTATGTATCGATAAGTCGTCTGCTCATATTGAGAAGGTTACTTCTCATAAATTATCCTCTTAGTAACTCTCCCAAAAACCTATTGTCTAGAGCAGTGCTCCGCAACTGGTGTGTCACGGCACACCAGTGCACCGCGAGATGATCCCAGGTGTGCCGCGATACAGTGCATCCAAAATGAGAATAAATCGAGTATTTTGAAATTATATAAATAATACACATGTTCAAATTAAGAGCCTTACATACGCAATTAAAAAAAAAAAATCCCGATTGTTACACACAGAAATACGTTGGCTGTTCTGGGGCAAAATTTCAGTAAAATTATTTGAACTTTGCTATGAGACTATTTATTTGTTACTTAATCAAAACATGCAAGAACTCTTATCAATTCTTTTAAAATAATCACTGGATGAACCTGCTGGATTGCTGATATCTTTGAGAATCTGAATGAATTAAATGAAAAAATGAACGGTCCAAATGAATGTTATTGATATGCTCTGACAAATAAAACCGGGTCAAATAGAAACTTAGCTGAAATAGCAATAAAGCTTAAAGAGTTTAATTGGTTTTATTAAAAATAATATTGGCTACTATTTAAAATTCATCAACTAAACACAAATTAATAAACTGTCAGTTTTGTTTGTGAAATTTACATTTGATGTGCCGCGAAATATTTATGAGTGCTTAGATGTGCCGTGAGTGAGAAAAGGTTGTGGAGCACTGGTCTAGAGAAATATAAGACAGCAAATTTATCAGAAACATCTGAAATTCATGTGTAATTAAAATTCATTAATATCAACATTTTTGAATTCTCAACTTCCATAATTGCATAATAATAAGGCAGAGCTAATATTTAATAATATTCATTATTCTACGAGTACAATGTACGTAATTTTTAAAATTCACGATTAGTTGGATAGTAATCATCTAGAACTACACATCTAGTATATGAGTTAAAAATCTATTTTTCTTATTTATAAGAAAAGTCTAAATTATAAATCTAAAAGGTTATGGTAGATTCAATAAATCTTAAAATATCTTAAAAGAGATAACTGCAAAGATTATTTAAGACATCGACTGAGGGTGCTTGATGGAATTTCAATATTAAATTTGGATTATTGAGATTTTGTACACTTCCATGTATTTTGTCACAAACGACCCGGGTTTCGCCTTTCTCAGTTCGAGTCCATTCGTGTGCTCGAATGCCTGAAGATGCCGAAAGGCGAAACCCGGGTCGTTAGTGACAAAATACATGGAAGTGTACAAAATCTCAATAATCCAAATTTGCAAAGATTAAGTCAATAATTACAACAATATTATAATATTTGAATAATTAAATAGTAACAGCGTGTTACTGTGTTTTATTCTGCAACTATTTTTTTTGCTTGTAAGAATACATTAATTTTTAAAACGGTAAATCCAATGTGTCATCACAGTAGAGATATGACTAGAGCTTACTCGATTCTAAGTGTCAAATATTGACAATTTCAATCACCAGCATCGACATGTTGGAAAAATTTTCATATCCACTTAAAAAGCTGTCAACCGCACTCAGAAAACTTTTCTCCTCTTACCTAAATGCGAGTTATAAAATTGGAATATACACCACTTGAAGTAATATCGGTTCAAATGAAGTTGCCTCGTGCGATATGAACAAATACTTCGTTCGAGTATACTACTTTCAATAATATGGTTAAATAGAACAGAATGTTTCGATCAACATATATCCAGGCTGTAAAAAAGTAGGGTATCGAGTATAAGAATTCACATTGTAATACAATTATATTCTATATGCCACAATATCAGTTAATTTCAAAAACCACTTATTCAACTGTGACACTAGTGGAAATTCACGAATAGCAAATTAAGCCGTTTTTGCTACGAATTGCAAAGTAGTAAACTGTTGTATTTTTTAAAGTATTCTACATAGTGAATAAAATTATATCCACTACAGATAGTAAAATAAACGATATACTCAATGAAATATAATTATAATATATAATAACGATGTTCTATGTATTACTAATTCAACGTGTTATCACTCCGAACAAAGTTAGTTGGATTAACAATTACACAATATGAAATCGTAGAAGGGATTATCGGGAACAAAGAGGAATAAAAGAAAATAGGAAAAGCGGAAGTATGGGCTTTACCAAAGCGAGAACAAAGCCTGCGGAGTCAATTATCGCTTTAGCCGACACATTCATATCAAGTCTACCGGAAACTGGGTTCACTATCATTTCAACCTGCTACTAGCCGTATTATTAGGGTCAAGTGGAACGAAGATATCCTCGTTCGCCATTGCCACGATACGAATTAATATTCTTTTGAGTAAAAACATAATTGTCAAGATTCTACTTAACTCTGTGTGAAGCACCTATCGAGTAGGTAGTAAAAGAAAACTATTGACATACACATTGTAAACAGTCGGTATTTTCGACCATAAAAAATGCGAAGATTTGTCAGAAACAGTAATTTTGATAATGCCATCGCATTGCCTAAAATGGATAGGCTTATTCAATTTTACATATAGGCAAAAATCTTTGTTTTTCACATGGAAAATTCCATCTATGCTTTCTCGTAGCACAATACATATATATACAAGAAAAGTTCAGCAACAGTTTGTTGTATTATTATTGTATAAACTATTGTATTATTATGTTGTATAAACTATGTGTAGTTGATTTATTGCATATTGAATTAAACGCACATATTCACACAGAAAATAAAGTAATATTGAAAGATTACATTGTACGGTTTTCGAATTAATGACAGAACGTATATTTCACACTATAGTATCACATCACTAAAGCCTTGGACAGTGGTGATGGTTGCGTAACAAAGATAATTTCTTTCTATTCTCTGCTACCATATTTTTTTATGAAGTGAAATCAATCGACCAAATCTTCATTAAAAGACTTCAATAAATGCATTTGAAACGTGAGTGATGCGAAATAAGAAGTCGTATGAACACTTCAATGAATATGAATAATTTAAGACATCGACTGAGGGTGCTTTATGGAATTTCAATATCAAATTTGAAAATGAAGATGCCGAAAGGCGAAACCCGGATCGTTAGTGACAAAATACATGGAAGTGTACAAAATATCAATAACTCAAATCGAATATGAATAACTTCGCAAACAGGAGTATATTTTCATATTAGATGAGCGTACGCTGAATGGACAAAAAAATATAATTGCGATCGAATCCTTGCATATATTCAATGCGAAACAGAAACCTTCGGTAGAAATACGCAGCGGAGGCGTCATTTTATGATTATGTGGATATTTTACGAGGGAAAATAGGCAGTCGGCGGGTGATGTAAGACGCTCAAGTCATAAAGATAAAATTTGGATACGATAAAGCGACAAGATAAAACAAAATCTACCCGTGCATTTTTCACCCTCGCCATCTAGAAACTCCTGCGGGATACCATTATGTAATCCGCTGCTTAGGCAGAGGAACACGATTCGAATGGATAAGGGGTGGAAACCAATTCTAACAAATGATGTTAGTAAATGAATATCGCCGATAAAAGTAGTATTATTTTTCAGCACCGACTTAGCTCATAACAAACCTTTTTGGTAATGTATATAGTATAATATGACGTGTATTATAATTTAAGAAAACCGCTGTTTAGTAATAATCGAAAAATTAAAGTTATTAAACACAGGAAATATTTATGAAAATTATAAAGCCATGATTTTTCAGATAGAAAATATAAGCGGTTTTGTGTCGAAATTGTGCGATCGATACATTTATGAATATCAAAGGAGTTTTATTTGGAATCTAAAGACCAGAGAAAACTGAAGCTATTAAAATTCCATTGAAGGCCAAATATTGCTAGCAGGTAGATCTAGGCCGGATGTCCTACTGAGTCAGCAGATTGTATAATGAACGACATGCAAAACTTTCACGTCTTAGGTAATTCGAAATATTAAGACGTAATAAAAAAAACATGGAATATTATGCATGAATATATATATATATATATACACGTATATTAAATGTAAATTTAATTCTTTTATGTACATCGACAATATTTTGGCCAATAGATGTAACCCTCAAAATTGAAATTGTTCAGGAAAGAATAAAAACTGTTTTTATCGACAATATTATATGGTAGGTTGTGTTCTTCTATGAATCTCTGAAATGCACTGTTGTAAATTCTCATGTTCGCAGATACAGGATTATACTTAGGTAGTGTCGATATAATAGTAGCTTACATCAAGTGACCGGGTCAGAGTTTTTAAATCTAAAACCAATATAAAATGAGGTTTCCCTTCGAAAAGGTGGTCAACTCATTTTTCTAATTAACATCATTTGCCCGAGACCTGTTTGAGATTCAATCATTAACTCATGTTCGTATTTTTTGAGGGGCTACATCAGTTGGCTAAAACAATGTCGATATCATATAAGGGCATTAAAAAAATGAAATGGTGATAAACGATAATGACTTCATTGCTTTATCGTATCATCACAGTGCTACTTTAAAAAGGAAGAACAGGTAAACGGCTATTACTTGTACCAATGTCAAAAAAGAGTTACTCACTATTCAAATTCGTTACTAAATAAGGTGAGAACATTCAAAAATTCTATAAGAGTGATAATTAATGCTAAATAACGTCACTTTTGATGAGTAGTACGATAATACTGATAAATAATTGATATAAAGTAAACATTTATGTTAGAAAAAGAAACATAAACGTATTACGCAAGTAGACTGTTAGAATTAATTAAATAATACGGTGAATTATGGTGGGAACGATCGAATAAGCGTACCGATATAATACTGAAATAAAAACAACGCTGATAAAGATTTCATCGCAAGTCGATCGGCTAACATTTTATAAAGCTATAAAAACACTGTTGGCTGCGAGAGCGCGAGAAAAACAAGAAAAAAGGTTAATGCGAAAGAGGGCCATTAACATATTTTCCATATCAAAACACCCTGGAAAACGGGCGTCCAATTATATGCTCAGCATTGTTGTGATTACATTGAGGCTTATAACAGCAATCTATCATCGAATCGCGAATAAAGCCGTGTGTAATAAAAACACCACACCACAATTTATCATTTCGCTAGACGGAGAACTGTAAGCCAGAAAGGCAGAAGTAGCTTTTTCAGTGGACGATTCTCAACGTTCAGGGCAAATATTTAAACTAATTTATGACAACGTGAAAAAATATTAATTTATATATTTGAAATGAATGAATCGTAATGTTTCCTACACAATTGTGTTAACAAGAGATTTTTATCGGCGGTGGCTAGTGTACCTTGTCAAATTTATAATAGTATTGTTAAGAAGGTGACCATAATCATGATTAAAATATTGTCTATTCTACAGTTTTTTTGCTAATGAATTGAAATTAAATATGTAATCGATACATTTAAAGAACCTTTTCATATCTCAAGACCGCAAGAGGCTTTTGCATACGTTATTTTATACATGGATGAAAACAATGTTACGAAAATTGACGATTCAGTCAACGGGCAACTCTTGAAGACCTAGAAGTCCGCAGGTTCCACGCCGTTAATCTAAAGTATTTCCCTCAATCCTGTTAGCTTTATCACATTGCTAAATGTTGATAGACATCTTGGAATAATGATAATTGTATCCAGAAACAATATATATTATTTCCAAGTATAAGTAATCGTGTAGCTTAAATCACGATGCTCAAAATAATACATAAAATTGTAAAACAAACAGGCCCGTCACTTAAACATGACAGGTATTCATTTGGATTATTTATAATGCATTTATTTAAATTAATCAGTAGGAAAAATTTACAAAACATATACGGTTTCATAAAAAGTAATTTATGTTCACTTTTCAAATACTGCACGGTGACATAATCTTCTAAAATGTTGGCGAAGAAAGTAACTCTTATTTACCTACTTCGCCCTGGACGAATCTAACTTCAAATCCAGGTGGAATAAAACATAGTCTTTTCGACAAACAGCTAGTCTGCAACTTACTGTTAAGTACAATAAACTTCGCCAATTTTCTTGTGACGGACGGATGACGGTGGGGAATTAATAGGCCGGAGAAAATGAGAAATAAAATAGGAAAATGGGATGAGTTATTTATAAAGTTGGGCAACGCTGAGTTTTCTGAAGTTAGGCGGACGGAAAACCCGATGTTTGGGTATTTCTGTCTAAGCCCTAAAGGCAAGTCGAATTCGAAATGTAAATACGTTGGTAAGTTGAGCGTTCATGGGTAGGGTGTAGGCTCACAAGCTTTCTTCTCTCTTTGGCATATTGAATTAGACAGCACACACTTCGCAAGAAATTACAGAGTGACTGCAAAATCTTCAGAAGAATACATTAGACGGGATATACTATTATATAACCACGATAATAATGGATAGTATTTGTATTTTACGAATATTTTCTTTTTTTCAAGATTTACGTTTTATTATATCAATATGGACATATTAAAAATTATTTAAAAAAAATCTATAAGCGGGTGTTCCTTTATTCATAGGGACCATTGACGATTTGAGTGTAAGATCGTATTATAAAATATAAGTAAATAATGTATATATACAAGAAGAAAGTAACTTTGTAGAGCAGAAAAAATGGAACGTTGTTATTTATTTATCCAACTGATCGAAAACTTTTTTAGAGAAACATTTTTAGTAATGATAAACATAGAGATAATAAACGGGCGGCAGCTTTTTTAAGTAAATAAAATACTTGAGTATCTTCTGTATCTTTAGTAGCTATATATGAAAACATTTACATTTAAAAAATCGGTAGTATTTTCAGTATTATTTATTCCAATATCCACAGATTTTTTGGGGTTTTGATGCATTCAGAGGTTACTATTAAGATAAAATTAAAATTTTGTATAAATTTGTAAGTAACACTATAGCAAGATCGCCGATGGCGTAAAACAACCCTGTGGTAGATACGTATTCAAGTTTTAAAGACTGACAGCGCCGGCCCAGAGTTTGATAAATTATATTTATTTTAACGTGGAAAAGCTTTGCAATTTATGTTTTCTGTTTTCAAATTAAAGCTTTTTATAGGGTGCGTAAAATCGTTTACATTTTCCCGAACCTATTGACATGTATACAACTGAAGTATATTTTTCGATAAATTAAAATAATCTGTTAACTGACATATTGGATGAAATCGTTCAGAATTTCCGATAGATTTGAAAACTTTTCTTTAGAAATTTAAAACACTGACTTGTCATTGAATATTTTACATGAATATTTTACAAAATTAGGTTATCACTTTTAAGGTGTTAACTGTCAGTTCTTGGTGGAAAGACATTATATTTTTAAAAAATTAGGTTATTTTGATTATTGTTACTATTACTACAAATAAAAATAAAACTTTTTTTTGTTTGTTATAGGTCAATCTGGGAAGAATATTAATTATTATTTCAAGTGGTAGATATGTAGATTTGCATGCATTAATTAAACACATATTTAAAAACGTAATTGAAATAAATTATTATTGTTTTTAAGCAATTATCTAGAGCATTTACTTCCAATTCGGCCCTAGATCCTGATATTGCCTGTGTATCTGTGAACATGTGGTTCTCTATTTACGCTGATTCCAAGAAAGTAGTCACACGGAAATACTTTTTTACGCTGAATTTATATAACTACAGATCTGTTTCCAAATATTAACGTTTTCACAAAATTCTTTTGTTCGTTTGATACAAATAATAAAAATAATGTGCCTGTCAAAAATCATTCATAGATATGTGTTATATCCACGAAGAAAAAATAGTTTAAAAAAAAATTATGATAATGGCACTAGATAATAGATGATATACAAAATGGGCCGCCGTACCGGTACGGAGGTACTCCTCAAGGGGTTAATTGTCTACAGTTGATTTAAAAAAAAATTAATATACCTGCAGAAGGAATCAACATTGCAAATGACTGATGGAAATGATTAATAATAAACACCAGATTTAAAATTGACAATAGTCCAATAATTAACAAAAAAAACACAATCCACTGACTATGTCATGTTTTTTTTTTTAATAAGTTCAAATATAATAACCCACTCGCCATTTGGATTTAAAAGATTCAAAATTCGATCAATTGTTTGCATTAATCATTTGATCATTTAATCAATTCCTCAATTTTATCCAATATCATAGAGGTCCGTGATTTATAAGTAGAAAGGTTTTCCTAACAATATGCTACGTTAATAATAATGCATTATACATATGAAATTTTACGGTATATCCCTGAATCAATAATTCGTGCGCCAACTTCATCCTCACAGGTAATAAATCTATCACATTTAAAATGAGCAGCTAATAAAAAGAGATAATATTTACCTAGGCATACCTTTAAACGTGTTTGTGTGTAATATGTATGTTAACTAATATTGCAAGTGTAAATAATCAAGGTGTGTATTTTTTACCGGTGACATAAAAACTTGACAAATATTAAGTTATAAATTCACACTTGATAAAAAATAAAGTTTCCACTAAGCTTGATAAAATAACAGCCAGATGCGTATTTTAGAAAAAAACGATATATGTAATAATATGTTCGGCCTCTAACATTGATATTTATAGTGACAATGCATCAAGACCAACATTGTAGCTAACTACTAGTCCTGTCATAGCCCTATCCTTCTATCCCCTATCTCTTTGAAAAAGAGAGGATGAGCAACTGAGTAACAAGCAGTTCTCGTAGAAAATTCTGTTAAGATACCTCCATTAGGAGACCATATGCTCCACATTGGGAGCGGACATGGAAAAAATTGACTAATTATTATGACATCAGTGATGTATAGTACATAGCCTGCGACATATAAAGATATTTACTGGAGCCCAGACTAAATACAAAGTTTCCTAAGGCTAACTTTCAATATTGGCAATTAAGAAGTTATTTTATTCTTACCTCTATTTTCCTGCTGAAACTATTATGTGGAGCCCGCGTGGCGGGCTCCTAGTTTCCTGGCTTAAGTGCTAGGGTGAGTACAGATTAAGACTTTATATCCCTTTCCTGCATGTAAGCTAGCTAAGTACTGCTATTACAAAAAATGTGTCAAACTGTCTGCAGATGCAGTCTATTCATAGATTATTGTACGTATTTCAATTCTCCAAAAAAAATCATTAAAAGGCTGCGCTTTCTGCAAGCCGTTTCGGAAACAATAAGATTCCATTTGCTTGTATATAATATAAAAATAATGTAGATTATCTAGTAGAATATCTGGTATACTCATTCAATTAATATCAATACGATGGCTCGGAAGAGATTTTATTATAAGCCGAAAAAATATTGTTGTACATCACTGGTATACATTGATCAGAATCTAAAACGATAATTAATATAAGTAAAACCTTTTCAAACGGAATTTTTTAGATATTAATAATAGCCTTTTAGCTGTCAAACAATTAAGGCTTAAATTTCCAGCCGTTTCAAAATTTGTACATATTAAAATGTACATCGATTTCTCGATTTGCACGGTTTCAAAATTACATAATCAAATTTAATGAAACCTATCTTTCATCTATGTTCGATTTATCTTTTTTGCACGCCTATTTTGCATGGTACGTATCCCCGTGGAAAAAGAGGATCGATTGTATATTAAAATATAATTAGCGGTTGTATTTTACAAAAGCAACAGTTTGGGATGCTTTCGAAAGGAGTAAAAACGTATGACTCATATTAACATTAGACATACTATTGAAATATATACTCAATAACTAAAAACGTTCTTTCAACCCATGGGCACTTACTAACGAGCGCATTTATGAGGAAAATTCAATTGTTTATTTATGATAAGCAATGTTTGTGTAAGAAAGAGGCGCGGATATAACACGCTGCATTCGAATAAGTGTGAATAGGTTTACAACTGATAAAGTCATCCAATCTGAGTGAAAAGCACACAAGGGTGTCAAAAGTGCGAGGCAAATGGCAGATAAAGGGCGCTAAACGCATTCCTTTCGATGAGCGACTTCAAGTTACTCGGGGTTACTAGGCCGTTTACGTTAAACGGGGAATTTTAAAGTAAGGTGCGAAATCCTGATAAACGATTTGAGAGCGATTTAATGTCGTAAGAAATAAAAACGCGATCACTTTTCAAATAATGCGGTAGACTAAACACGATTTTTGCGAAAATTGACACGACCCAATTTAAAGAAAGAAACCTTGTTCAATTATGATTTAATAGCGTCATTTACAAATATACGAATATAAATCATTATTTTAATGGCAATGAAATCAAATAGTAACGCGATATGTTTCTATTCCGATTCGGTTATCAGAATCCAAAAACCATAGATAAATGATCGGAGAATGTTTCACATTGCAGTTTTCTCCATTGCCGAGATTTTCTAGTTACCCTTGTTGTATAAAGAGGAAATGTCATATAATATTAGAATTATGTCATAGTATTACACTCATTGGCAGCAAATTCGTATATTTACAATGATACTCATGTTAGTTGCATGGTAAATATTTATTGGAAAACTATAATGAGAACACATTTTGCAATGATTTACGAATGTTTTGTTTTAATCATCAATTAAAAAAAAATATTTTTGCGTTTTCTTTATGAAATGCCAATTATTACTTTGCAACTACGGGTCAAAATTCCTGTATTCATTTAGCGATATTTTCATGCAAAATGAGGATGCATTGTTAGATCGATTATATTATTCCAAATTTTCAGACCCATGCATAAAATGTAAAGTAGTGCCATAACACAAAATCACTACATACAATACAAATAAAAACTTGAAACATTTTCCTGAAAAAACATCAATGAAAAACCATACTCAATAAAGTTATTGGAATAAGCTCAGTATTTGCTTTGATCGCAGTTATTTGTCAATAAAAACATGGTATAGTTCTGTGCTAGGTTAATTAATGATACTCATACAAACTAACTGAATAGCATTAAATGTATAGCATATAGAGGGCTTTGATAGTAAGTATAAGTAATAAAAATACTTTGGGTCCGAATCTGGAAAAGTATCTATTCAATGAGCATATATAGAGAAGTTTATGCAACAAAGTTCCAGAATTTGTATCGCGCAAAATAAGCACGTATTGCATGGAATGAGATCGGGCACTCTTTTAAATATCCAAAGCATTATTCCTTTCTCTAAAACTTTCACGAATTGCATAGCAATTGAAGAAGAGTCGCAACTAAGTGCAACTTTCGGCTACACTTTGCAGCCATAACAACAAACATTTGAGAGGCGCAATTCATGCAATATTCATGATTGCATTCGCAAAGGCCCCGTCAGGGTTAGGCGGGCGAACGGGGCGAACGACTTCCGGCTGCGAGGGAAAACTTGGAAAATGCTACGGCGGGTTGTTTTAATTAGCATTGACAGCGATGCGCGCACACAGTTTTGTTCGAAGCAAATGCTTACAAAGGGATGCGATTAACCCATAACTACTACAGACGAGTAAGTTAGTTGACATTCGATCTGAGCCGCGCTAATATTTCGTTTGATTGTTTTGTAAGAAATCAACTACTCGATTTCAGGAATTTAGTATCATAGTAACATTGTTAGTATCTTCTTGTTATTAAGTTTAAAGAGTGTCGAGACGAAGCTAATAAAAGAAGAAAAAAAATGACGAATAAAATAATCTAAAAATTAGCACTTAGCAACTGGCAATACTTAAATCACATAATATAAATTCACTTCAAGTATGTTTATATTATTTTGTACCCAACTTTACACGTGCACAATAAAATTGTTATTGTGCGTGTATGTTATGGAAAATGGTTTTTAGAATGCTATTCAATATATTAGATAATAAATGACACAGGAAGTTTCCCTGTATATACAAACCTATCCCGCAAGAAAATAAGTTATGTTGAATAATAGCGAAGCCAAATAACTCAACTAAACACACCACTGAGGGTTTTTCATGAATATAATTAGACTTACCCTATTTATAAAGGCAGGAAGAACTGCCCGGGAAGATTCTGAATATATACGTTTCAAACAATTGCGTGGGGGATTTCGCTTATTAATAGTATATTAGCGAAACTATTGCTCGTATGGTAATATTTTGGTAATACAATAATGTCTGTAACATATTGATAGTTGAATATATTTGCGTCTTATTAATATGGGATTTAGTAACCGAAATGAAAATTATTGGGCGCACGTATTATTAAGCAGTTAAAGGCAATTTGTGATAAGGAAGGAAATGTTTTATTTAAATCTCCACGGAAATGGACACACGCTACACGTACAGATAAATTAATGTAAATAGCACTAACACACAGGATAATAATCCGCGTCATAATCCGTCCATTAATATCAGGATTAGTACGATAAAATGTTTACTTTGCAGTAATATTATATCACCAACATAAATAAATTCAAAATCGTCAAAAACAAGCACTTGACGTAGGGCATGTCGAAATGGTAGTACCGTATAAATAGCAATAATGTGACCAGTGTTTTTTGTAACTTGTGTTGTAGTATAAGTAAAACATTCCATCACATGTTAATATGTACCGTTTCAAACGGTTTTGTTTCACACTTTAAAAAAAATTGATTTTTAGAAGTAACAGTAGATATGTAACTGGGTTTTCTTTTACTTCTATTCTTGCTTCTAACGTCAATTGAATTTTGGCGACTAAAACAAAATGTCGCTCGGTCCTCGGCAAGTCGTATAAGATAACCAACGCTTGGGATGTTTGAACACTTAGTCGTAGTAATGATACATTATATTACATCTATCTATGTAGTCTAGCAAGAGCTTTATAGGGTAAAGCGATCAGATGATTGCAGGTTCAAAACCCGACAAGAGCTATAGTAAATTAATTTGAATCCTGGACCTCGACCTCGAAAGACTAAAACATTTTCATATAATGCCAAATATTTTTTAAAAAATCGATTCTACTTACGCATTTGCTTAAAAACAGAAACTGTATAATAACTTTTACAAAAGCTTCGTTATCGCTTTCACGTTAAGCTTGTTAGTAGCTTTGATATCTACTGCGATTGTAAATTTAAATTGGAATACGTAATTAACTTCAAATGATGTAAAGTCTTTCGCAGAAAACGACATAGCAGAATGTTCATTACTAATTGAATTTATCGCGTTATGACGTGAACAGTAACACGCAATATCAGAATAACTGAATGATATTTAACACCAGCCATAATATTATGCAGTGAACACATCATTGAATACATTTGGGCTATATTCACGGTGACCATATTTCTTTAAGAAAATAAAGAACAATTCATAAAATGTTCCATAAATTACCTATTCAAAAATTGAGTAAGTTATGAACAAACTTCCTGTGTAACGAATTAAGGTTTGCCCAAAGTATATCAGTAACTAAAAACAACACTCTATTTTCTTACTCTATCTCTATAATACACATACAAAATGTACACGCCATCATATAAAACTCAGCACCGACGCCGCGCCGATGACGAATGTAGAGAAACAACAGTTTTATAATTATGCGTGTCGTTTGCTGCGCGTCAATTATCAATGTACTATTTCAATTCAAACAATTAAGGGAAAATAATCATTTTAGGAAATAAATAAATGAAAATCATTTATATTGAGGACGAATGGTTACCGTAAATGTAGCATATTTCTCACGAAAGAGTAGCCGTGCTCAGTTTCTCGTGACAACATAACAAAAGGCGAAGGATAGGAAGACGAATGATTACCATAATGAGATTTACAGCGGAACAAGTTCAGCACACATCGAAGTTAGCTCTCAATTAATATTATTATGAAAGGGGAAATAAGGAAACTCGAGAGTTAATTTTATACTACGCATTCTCGTTAACGTTAACACCTCTCTACAGGGGAGTAATTATTATTTTGATACGTATAGAAATCATGCTTAATGGGCCTCGAGAGATACACGGAGAAGAAAGTAATCAAATTACTTACGGATCCGAGCAGCTTCTTAATGTTTATTTACCACTCATACAAATAGTGTAAGATTTGATTAAAATGTGAGAGGGTTAGTGATAATATTAATGCTCAGAAATTTACTAGCCAAAATAAATCACTCGACGAAATAATCATACAGTGAACCAAAACCAAAACCAATGCAAGAATCTTTAGTTGTGCTCAATTGCGTGAAGTAAAATTAATTTCCACTTGAGAAGCAAAATTGTAAAATTAATGAACATATTTCCGAGTCGTAGAAAAATAATTATCTGTATGTAGTTTTTGATATAACAAAAATGCCAGGACTGAATATACCAAAGTAAGATATTTGGTTGATAAAAATATGGGTAATCTTCATGTTGAAACCAGCTGGATGTTAAATTAAAACGGGCAATACTTTTTCTTCAGAGATTATCTTCATACCATTATATCTGAAATGTTTTGAACCAAGTCACTTTTAGTCAAAATTAATATGTTTTAGATAATTAGTGTTTTGAGGTTTTAACTCAACCATATGTCCATGTTCACATACTGTGTTTTACTGACTTAAAATAAACGCGTATGAAATAAATATATTCTGGATAAAATACAAATAATTTCAGTCCTAAGTGAATGAAGTATAAAATAGGTTACATTATTTACTCGATCTCTTTATGGCGTTTATGCGTAAGAAAATGAATCCTAGGAATCAGAAGGTAACATTTTTCATATCCAAAAAAATAATACAAACAAAGAGAGGATCCCATTTCCGAATGATCCCTGTGTTCAGGAAAAGCCATAGAAATTACAAAGTGTTCCAGAATGGCAAGAAGAGAGAAAAAGAGCAAAGTGGATAAGTCCGCGAGAGCTAACACAGAAATACGCGTTTTCCAGGAAATGTGCCACTATTTCACATATCTACTAGACGTCTGCAAACTAACATCTAAAAACTAACGATGACAATTATTACTTTAAGAAATCTACAACAAATTTTTTTCTAGGGGAATTTCTGGATATTTCAACATATATGTACAAAAAAAGTTAATTTTTAAACGATATTAAATTTGTCATATAAAAAGAAATAAGTCGTATTACACGCTATTTACATAAAAATCAAATCAAAACGGGTTTAAAACTTCTTTATGTAGAAAAATTACGAATCTACTTAAAGAAGTGGAAAAGTTAGTCTACCAACGAATGGATTACGGATATTTGACAGTATTTCAAAGCAGTTGTAAATTAAAATTAATAAGTCATTAATTTATAGTATACAATAAATGGAATTATGTAAATTAATTAAAATAAGGTGAGAAAAATCTCGTAATAGTTGCTGAACGCCCTGTCCAACAAAAGGTAGATGCAACACAAAAACAAGTGATCGGATCGAATACAGCCTTAAAGGGAAAATAAGAAAATACGAGCTACCTTTTTAGTTGGCTATTAACGCCATTATTCCCAGCCGTGTGATGTCTCAGGACTTCAGGAGTTTAACTCTGTCCAAAGGCGAAAGTTGGCGAGTACATCTGCGTAGACACCTGGCTTACATTGTGATTTACGACATTTGGTAATATATCGTTTTCATGACAATAAATTTGAGACATGGTATTGTTTCGGACTCTTTCACGTGTCTGCAATAAACTCCGATGGACTGTAGCCCTAATGGGAAATATAAACTTATATAATGGATACCTTCATTTCATACAGGGATGAAAAAGATTTTTCCAATTATTTTTGCGGCAGAAAATCGTTATATCCAATCATAAACAAGTTGCTTTTGTTCAAGTAACATCATGTTTATGAAATATGTGCTTAAGGAATCTATTTATACATATATATATGTTTAAGACATCAACGTACAGCCTTTGAGTTTTCCGTATATCCAAAGACGTTTGTAATTTCATTTATAATTGAATGTTTGTTATTAATAATATAGAATTATCACTTTGTTGTGCGAAAGAAATGTTCAATCTAATAAATAGTTAGACACTAATGATCAAATCAGTAAGATTTTATTGAAAACTTAGATAAGCATGAGATTTCAATCATTACGTTATTTCTGCATAATAGAAAATTAATTATACCAAGCTAACCTTTCATGAAGCAAAACGGTGAAAATCAATGTATGTTTTCAAAAATGAAAATTATTTTAAGCAACAAAAAGTAATCAAAAGAGAATTGCTTCTTTAATAGTATGGTACATTTAATCTATCAATAATAAAGTAAGCATTATAAAACCAAATCGCACTTTGTTACAACAGCGATTCACATCGTTAATCCCACTACTTCTACAATTTCAAAAAAATCACGAATATTCATTTTCAATTATTTATTATAGAACCGATGGAGTTTTTCTACATTATTAACATAAAATATAAACTAATAATTTTCTTTAGATTATTAGCGGGTTAAAAAAAAAATATAACACCACTTACAAATAACAATACAATATAAAAAATGCAATAGTTTGCCAACTAATATCACTTAAAGAAATATCAATTAAAAAAGTTACAAATCAACCCAAAAAATAGGTCTTCACACATTGATACTGTGCGTTATCATCAGCCCATCAATACATAAATTGCTATTTCCGATGGATTCTGCTTCTCTCTAGGGGGCGACACAAGGACACGACATACTTGGTATCGTTCAATTAAAAAGTAAAATAATATTTCTGACTCGGTCGATACAAGGGATTGCAATACCGGACAAATATAACAATACCGGTATTGTAAATACCAATTTCGGTATTAAAAGATCCATGAAAATATGGCCAATTTGGATTGAAATGATCGCGAATTCGATAATAGGTTTTAACCTTTGCACAGACAAATTCGCTTGATTGAACGCAAAGCATAAAAACAATGTGTATGTGTGATAAATTATCAGTGTGTCAATACACCTGCATTCAAGGACAATATCGACATCTGACGTCAAGGGCGCCTAGGACAGGAAGTGAGCGTCTGGTGGCTCATAAGCACTGCACTCAATAAACTTTTTATGTTTAATCTATATTTACATTTCGATTAGGCTTAATTTTCAAAAAAACCTGTATTTTTATAAACTATAGCCGGTATTTCGTTATTGCAATCTCTGACGAAAACATCCACAAGTTATCCAGAGGATATGGTTGAAGAAGACTTAGATTACCGATTTTATACGTGTGGTCAAAAGTATTGAACTTTCTACGAAAATAATACCAACCTATGCAAATAAGACAATGAAACAGGGTATGAATGAACGGCCTAGTCGCCAAGCCAGGCATTAGGTTAATATTGTCAAAACAAACACGAAATAGTCTGACACTTTCGTTTGGCACTCGTATGCCATAATAAATGAACTCGCAGGATAACAAACGTGTATCCCAAGCAGCCGCGCATCGATCACTCAAAACCTTGTTCAAGTATCAAAACCGTATCGTAAATAATCCTTGACGTGGGTTGTCGACAGTTTTAGAGTACGAAACCCATTGTGAATTGCAGTGGCATGACTACATAGAAGGCAATCAGGCGACTTTATAGCCTTGTTAGAATGTGAGATACAGTGGAAACCGTTCAATATGAAAAATCGATTGACGTTTGATAATATTCCGGTCCCGATGTAATTAAGACATTTTCTTTTAATGTAATATGAAGAGATTTTTTGTTTACAAAATATTTATTTTGTATTATTTCATGAATTAATCTCTTAAGTACACAATTTTTAAATGATAAAGCCGATTGATATACACAATAGATTAAAAAATATATCGTTAATTTTTGTATTTTGTGTGTGCAATGCTTTGAAAGATCATGGCATTGCTAAAATAATTATGTTTGTAATTTTTTTTTGTGTCGTTTTATATCTTGCGTAGAAGGTTATTAAAAAATGTTTCGGCCATGGTTTCATTTTAAACGGATGTGAATCCAAAAGTACGGCTTTCTGTGAAACTTTCAATCCCTACCTCCCCTTGCCCATCTCTATCAGATATCGTAAAAGAAAGACTAACTAACTCTTAGTAATTAACAAACTCCATCTTTATTCAATTACGATCTTCTAGAAGAGGTTAGGCGACTGAATAAAAATCAGTCCTTTTAAACAATGTTCGTTGAAGTGCGCTATCGAGAGTCTGTGCTATAAAAAATTAGGAACGAATGTGGTTTTTTTTTCAAAAATAATATTATTTCTTTGAAGCGTGTAAATTGTTACGAGACACCACTGTCGAACCGAGTGTATCTAGATTCGGCGGCACGGATCTGGTGTAAAATTACTAATTAATCAGTCATCCCTTCGTTAGCCGCCGATATTAATGGAAACAATTTGTTTGTAAGGGTCCTCTCCTCGCCCTAAACAACAGCCAGTCGGCGCCGACGCCTCATTCAGCACGAATCATTGAAACCGCCTTGCGGTAAATCACTTAGACGGTATGAATGGTCTCGAAAAATACTTCACAATTATTAATTGAAATTGGCTCAAAGGCTCAATCCGAATTGATCGATTTCAGCAATATCTTCATTCTGAAGCAAAATCATCGACATGTAAAACGCCAAATGAATAATATACACCACTTAATTTGAATCAAATAACTTGGGTGTCTGTCACTTTTCAATACCCTCGCTGAAAAGTAAGATTGTACGACTGATTTAGTTGAGTGAATTGTTTAAAAAAATATATTTCGGTATCACGAAGACTAGTAAAGTAAGTAAATTGATCTGGTCTCTATATTACACGTAAGGCTAAGTGTAATTTGAGAATAATTTCTTCAAAATAAAAATCCCAAATATCATACAGAAATCACCATTTATTAAACATGAATACCCCGTTTATTTATTTTTATATTGAAACAGTTGATTTAGTGATAGAATTATTTAGAACGTATCACCAAATTTCTTTACTCAACCCCACGAGAGAATATGTAAACTATGAATATTATGAAATTCTCAGATACATAAATTCGAATTTATATCGAAATTGACTTTCGAATACAGTTCGTACTACGTAGCACTTGAAGGCAAATAAAATCATTCAATGCGGAAAGCTTGTGCACAAAAAAATATCGGAGAACCTTTCAGACGTCATAAATAAAAACTTGTTGAGTTATTTTATATTTTCAGTGTTATGAAGAAAAGGAATGTGAAGAAGTTAGCAAAGTAAGACAATTATAAGATTATAAATTCAGCAAAAATTAGGCGTTGAGTTTTTAAATTGCTACAATCATCACTTCATTAAGATCTGACATTTATAATAACATATTATAAGTCAATGTTCTCTACATTTTTAAATGCATGAATAATGCAAAGATTTTCCACTAGTTGGAAGTGTGTAATGGCAATGTCCGTTTTTTACTGTGGAATATTTCTTACTATGGAAAATGAAATAGACATAGCTCGATGGATAGATGAACGGAGTCGCATACACGAAAAGATAAATTACGGTAGACAAAAAAAAACTATTCTCAAACAGATAGAAACGTCGAGTAGAGAGAACCACGCTATATCAGCAATCGTGTCACCACGTGACGAAATATTGTAACGAAAAAGTATGGAATGTCAGGCAAGTCATTGTTTCGTGTGGAAAGAAATATCTTTATAATATTATACTGTAGATAGATACCATTGTTAACTACTGCAATTAGTAAAATTAATACAAGGAGAATCGTTTATGGTGACTGAAGCAGATATATTGTATATCAGGCGCATGCTGTGAATTTTTCTCTTTCTCGCTCCATCACTTACAAAGTGAAGGGTACAAGCGAGATGTGAAGGCATACTGGCCTTAGCTACTATTATAAACAAATGAGGTTGTGTGATATAGATAGAGATACATCCACCTCACACTGATGATATAAATATCATAATAAAATCAATTTTAAAACAGTCAATCAGTAAAACAGCAAAATTGTGCACAACGGAGGCGAATTTAATATAGGCAATCAAGACGGACAAAACCTTGCGAATTGATAATAAGTGAGAAACTAAAGCAATTGACAAAGGAACAGAATATGTCGAAAAACAAAATAGTGATACTATGAAAACAATTATAAAAATAAAACATCGAATGGTATAGCAACAAATCTTTGTTTACCAGAAAATCATCAAAATCTGTATTGCTGTGACAAACATTGTCATAGGCCTCATTAATAAATAAAATACTGAATTTCACATTTTCGATAGATTCGGCGGTAATTTGTGGAAATTCATTTTTAATGTAAAATTAATCTAACAGTTAATTTCATCTTTACTTTAATGTAGTTATGGTTAACCCTGAACCACATAATGTATGACTTTCTTTTGCAATCAAGATGTATGTTTTTGATAAAATAAAGAACGACCTTTTTAAAATACTGAATAACATGACGTAGAGCCAAAAACCAGAAGTAGGCAAAGGACAGTTATTTAGGGTGTTAAATTCATTAGACTATCCTTTACGACTTGTCAATTGGGGATTAGCAAGAGTTGTCCCATGACGAATTTAAATTTTTTTGTAGTAGAGAAAGTGCCGCATTTATTTTACTTTCACTACGCTCCACATTTATAAAATTGTGTCAACATATCCACACTATTATTTTGAGATGAAAACAATTAAAAAAATAGTTTTTCATTAAAAGGGACGCGAATATAACGAGAATAATTTTTCCAAAATGAACGGCATTGTTATTAATACTTGTGATTTATTCATAATATATGGCACGCTGAAAGGAGCCTCCGACACATTTTCTCCATAGTTTACTCCATTGTAGAACTTACTCCGTCCAATAAATATGTCGCGCATTGTTTGGCCCAGCCATAAGGACGAAAAGATGCGCAAAGGCTCTGCGGGTTTACCTACGTGACCGGAGCGGACGATGAATAAAACAAAGAGGCAGGCTTCCGAGGCAAAAGCAGGGGACAATTGCGAAAGGGAACACGCCCGACCCGTGTTTTGCAACATTGAATATTGATCGACGTTTAGATATTCGACGGTAGTAATATTGTAGTACGGCAAGAAAGGGTTTATTGGCCGGATGATTCGTAATTATAGGGATTTCGGTGTAACCGAGAGTTCACAGTTCGCAGAGCTAAGTTACGATAGCATTGCCAATACCGTAGGATTACTGCAAATTGCTTCTTTGTCGATTCATTGTGAGTACTGGAACTCTATATAAGTATACAGGGGAGATCTGGTTATACTCAATATAACCTGATGGCAGTGATGCTATATGCAAAGTGGGAGAATGACGATTAGGTTTTAGCGTGTCTAAATAATTTGGAATCGATACTGTTTTTTTCTCATGCACTCAAATGTACATCTAGTACAATTGTCATAGTTATGACAAAAATACAACATTTTGTCACAAAGCCACGTTTCGAATCATGCTTAACAAAGTTTTATATAATTTAAGATATCGACTGAGGGAGCTTGATGGAACAACAATATAACACATGAATTTTTGTAAATTTCCATGTATTTCGTCACTATCGATAATATTTTTATTGAATTATTGTATATATAAACCATTTACTAGCTGTCAGTTCGAGCTCATTCGTGTACTTGAATGTCTGAAGATGCCGAACGGCGAAACCGGGTCGTTAGTGACGAAACACATGTAAATTTACAAAATTTCAAAAATACACAACGTCAAGTTTTTTATATTTTAAATACAACTAAAAAGTTATTAAATGTCAATCTTGCATGAATTGACAAAGTTTATAGTATGTGGTGTTGAGCAATTATTTTACGCATGATATTTGAACAAATTATTTTACGTACGTGACCGATTTACTCAAGAGCAGTATTTTCAATTTAATATACTTTGCCAGGATATTAACGATATTTCTTTACAGTGAGTTTAAAATTAATAATATAAACAATAATCAAGAGAAAGTAAGTATCCGTTAATTTATAAAGACACTAATGTGAAACGAATAAAGCTAGCAAATTCAACATCTACCTCAAAACAGAAACACATTACGTAAAAGAAGGGCCAGCAAATCTCAGCAGAACGGAGTAATTAAATAGCATTGAATCAAGTACGTATAAACAATTTGATAGAACTTACTACGCGGCACGTTTCATTAAAGTCTCTGCTTAAAACAATTCACCATATTTCAAATGTTTGGAGAGAAATGTAATGTTAATTAAATATTGAAATGTATGCTGAGAACAGCAATACAAGATGGTAAAGTAATTGATGTACATTGGGAAATTATATCAGCCGGCAACCTCCGGGTGCGCAGAGGAGTGAGTGAATTTTTAAAGTACACGATACATTTAAATTAGTTAAAATACAGCAGAGCCGACCCCCTGCCAGACATGTGCGTCAACATTTTCCAATTTCCTGCATTAAAAATGAGGATGGGGAGACCAATAACCCCTGAACCCTGATTCGATTCGTTTTCCATCAACAGAGACGGGACCCCGACTACTCAAAGAGAGAAAAATTAAAATAGACGTGCTGCGATCGTGCAAATAAATTGCCATCGTATTGAACAGCATACAGAGAACTGTAAATAGTTCGTATCTATTGACAAATATTGTATCAATTTATCGTGTCAAGTGTATTGACATAGTCTAGTATACTAGAATAAACTAGAATTTTCAGTAGAAGTAGTAAAAATATAAAAGTATGCTAATTGTTTACAAAGCTTTTTATCCAGATTATGATGCTATGGGATGTTTGCATCTGGTTTCTCAAAAAATTGTATTACTAGTATAATATAATTTAATACATCGACTGAGGGTGCTTGATGGAATTTCAATATCAAATTTGGATTATTGAGATTTTGTACACTTCCATGTATTTTAATACACGGTAAATATATGGAAGTGTACAAAATCTCAATAATCCAAACTAGTATAATAGTAAAGATCATCAAAATAAGATGAATTTAAAAATCAGTAGACTACTTACAATAATTGTTCTTGGCAAAATTGTATAAAAAAATTGTATAACTGTCTCTTTGATTGTTAAAAAATATTATTGTTGAACATGTATTTATCATATCAGGACCGGTTTTTCTCAGAGAGTGAGCATTCTGCAGGGCTAGTAAGTAATACGTAATTTTCTACTCTTGAATAATTTTGTTCTTATGTATTAATTTTAATAAAATAAGTTGTCAACATAAATCAATATTGAGCGACTCCGCATCATCAAAAAGCATCAATACTACTCCGTGTTAATAAGTAAAATACTGAAATGCCGATAATGAGAATAACAATCATTGATTGATTGAATTGGAATTTACTTGGTAGAACTCCATTATAATAGGATAAAATAACAGAGTATTTAGTCCAACAAAATTTTATTATGTAGCTACCTAATAAAATTAGAACTATACTATATACGTATCCCATGCCGGCGTCCGTGGTGCAGTCGGTAGCATCGTGCGCTACGGCTACTGATGTTGCGGGTTCAATTCCCGGTGAGGACAGTTTTCATAAATTGATATTTCAATCGATTTATGGATTTCTGTTCGTAGTCTGAGTTTTTGTGTTGTTTAAAACTCCCTCCTCACCCACACATCCCATCCTCACGTGGCGTAAGCGAGAGCGATTAGCTAACCATTAGTCCTGTCCTAGCCCTATCTTTCTATCCCTACTCTCTTCGATAAAGAGAGGTTGAGCAACTGAATAACAAACAGTTCCCATAGGAAAAAAAACTGTTGAGATATCTCCAATAGGAGAACATATGCTCCACATTGGGAGTGGGCATGGGAACAAATATATATACGTATAATTTTGACGATGGCGTCTAGCCGAAATAGCTATCAACTACCTAATAAAAAATTTTAGAGCTAATTATATGATATAATAACAATCATTGATACCTTTAGAATAATAAAAAGAATACACTTTATAACAAAGTAATAGATATATTTTGTAAAGTTGAAAAAAAAGTCTTTTTGATACATCAAACTGCTGATATTGACCACAGAAATCTAGAGAACTAAAGATCGTTCTGTCAAGAATAGCCGCACCAGAAACAATCATTTAATAAACAGAGGATAAAACACTAAAGCCAGTGTGCAAAATTAAATTTAAGTTTAGCGGGGCACTTTGCACTTTGCCAACGTACCACTTAGATTGTTCATCCGACCGTTCTATTTCGATATAAACCATCCGATTTTATTTAAAACTACAATATAATAGATCTCGTCAATCCAGTAAGAAACAGTTATATTTGTAATCAATGTTCCCATAATTTAACAAGTAAGATTTCGTAAGGGAAAGAGCATTTTAACTGATTATGAGGAGATAACTGTAAATGAGAACTTATTATACTATACAAATTTAAAATAAGTACCTACTGCAAATCTAGTTTTATTTGTATGACAACAATGTCTTTCCACCAAGAACCGATAGTTGACACTATCAATGTTTTACTAATTAACGTGAGTTCAAGAATCAAAATAGATCGACCATTTAATTTATGAATAGTAAGTTAAGAAAATCATTTAAGATTCAGTTTACAACAACTATCTGTGAGATTTAAAATTAATAAAAAGATTAGTAAGGCAACAAACTTCGACGCCCTGCAGTGAATCTGTATATAAAATATGACTTATATAAAGTATTAATTGAAACAAAAAGGCAGGATGTGACTCCACTATTGTCAAAATATCAGCAAGTAGGTTTCCGCTTTACCATATCAGATGACGAGCATATTTACTCAAAAACTTTACAGGCGGATATCCTACTAAACGAATACAAATTCAGGTAGCCTACTATCAGGATTCGACTTCCGACAACACCAAATTTTATGGAGCATTTGACTACACGTTGAATATCATCATTACTAAAATAATAGCTCTAATGGCAAACGATATTAAACCACACGCATTCATTAGTAGACGTAGCTGTTCGCTATGAAGCACCTGAAAAAGATTAGGTATCTACGCGTACTTTCCAGTCTAGGGTGGCTCCCCCTGCAGTTTTCCAGACCACTGGGAATTTGCAGAGAGATGGCAAGCATCGTACGGTCTGGTCCCGCAAGGATTGGCGAATTTATCCATACGCTGGCCGCCGTAAAGCAAGCTGACATGTGTACGATGGACTGGCGTGCCATTGAAAGATATACAACGCACGAATAGACGCCAAGGTGGAATAAAAACAAGGACGAAATACTTACATACGTACATCATAAATAAGCATCAACTAACTCTTCATTTCATATTGAAATGTCCTCTAATCGATAGCATTCTTCCTTGATAATCGTTTTTATCAATATGACGGGAAATTTAAACCAAATTCCTATTATAATGGTGTTCAACCAAAAGAATACCAATCCAATCAATAAAAGTCGTTCTCAATACGTAATTCAACAAACTTGGTGTAACGAATGTAATCTAGAATGAAAGAGAAAGTTTAGAGGGACAAATGTATAAGAGGGCTGATTTTTAACGATTCGCGATTTCTATACTCCGCCTTGAGCTCTGGACCACAGAATGGAAGTCTACAGTCTACATAATTCTGAATCATAAGGTCACTGCGTGATAATCCGTGTATAGAGAAGATAATGTTTTTTATAATAATTACCTTAATAGTATACGTGTGTGCGAATGACTTTCATATAAAGCTGTAGAACATAATACCAATAGCACAATATCCACATGCGAACGTTTTTAACTTTTACGTTAGATGCAAACCAATTAAAGTATCAAATTACTAAAGGATTTTTCGCATTGCGTGGCATTTCTTTATATTTCTTTCACGCCAATATACTAGAAAGACAAACAAACACAGATGTCGAGCCATTAGCCCGTTTTATTACTGTGGCGGCGGTAAAGACAGTTTGTCTCACGACAGAAAGACAAAAAAAGCCTTTCGAAACGGACCATTTAATCGACATTAAATAAGGCCAACGAAAGACTACCCTTGCACGACGAAATCGCTATCGTTAATTAAGACAAAGCTGATGATAGATATATCATTACGATAGTGAAACTATTATATATCTATAAATATGAATGTAAGGTGCACATTTAAAATCAATTTAATAAACTTTAGTTAATAAGAGAATGTATGAAAACAATAAAATTTATTAAAATATAAGTATGTTACATATTCATACAAATATTTTTTACATGACACGTTTAAGCCAGATGGCGTATTTTGTGTAAAATTAAAATACTTAGAATTGAAAAGTTATGTGAACGAATGTATTTCAAATTCAATATTTGCTGTATGGAAAATTCTTACTAACGTACATTCAGATATATATATATATATATATATATATATATATACGACGTAGATGCAAGATAAATATTAGAAAAATGATTTACCTATTTTATTCGTTATGCAAACACACAATGCATACGAGAGTAACTTATCAGTTTTTTTGCTATTATTCGGTATGTAAATTCACAGAATATTGCAGTTTTATTTGGTTAATTATGAACATGATTTTTTACTGACCGCTTTAAGAAAAAAAATAATGGTGGTTTTGGCATTTGGTATCTGAATAAATAAATTGTTACACTAGTATAAAACGTTGAAACATTCGTTTTATATTTATTTCTAAATATGCCGGATTCAGAAAATGTATTTTTTGGTTCAAAATTATGTGAACAAATGTCATGTTTAATTGGTAAATACTAAGAATATATTCTCTCAATACGTATTTAAATCCAACGGATTCAAACTCACTCGCCATATTATCAAAACAGTAAAATTGTAAACCAAAAAAATTACTTACGTATCTGTGAATGCATTTGAAGACATCTCTGTAACAACGACTATATTTGAATACAATGTAAGACCAGCTGTGTAATAAATAAAACCGCAATTCGCGATGAGACAAGATTCTTTTGTGGGTCGTTTTGTAGCACAGAAAGGATCGGCTAACAAAGTTATCCAATTAGCGGAGTGCCACATCGAATTCGCTAATGCCTCATCTGCATTGCGCGCTAAAACCGTATGGCTTGCAGCCACTGCATCAGCGACTGCTGACTTTTCAAATAAAAGTGCATCAACATAAATAGTATATGGAATGCATTTATAGAATTCGCTTAATATCGGTAATCGCCAATTATCTAAAAAATATAAACAAAAACTTTTTGAACGTATTTTGATACTTTTAGGTATTAACTGTCAACTCTTGGCGGGAAGGCATATTACATATATATATATAGATAAAAACAAAAAACTTTCGTAATAATTCCATACTTTTTATAGTGACACAATCGGTAACAATCTGCACTAAAATAAAAAATTAGGGCTAGCAAATAAGTCAAAAGAACCATTCTACAGTGTCTAGGAATGTACAGAAGAGGATCTACAAAAGCCTCGGGGTGTAAGGTAATGTGACTTTCAATATCATAATAAATTCGAGATTTTTTGAAATTGCTTTTTTCTCCACCACTTAATTATATTGATATAAAATATGAAAATATTTTAAAGTAAAAAAGGGTGTTTTTATTAATTTGAAATTATTCTTTTGGAATAATAAAATTGGTAAATTTTATTTGTTAACATTCACAATGGAAGTAATAATGTTGAATTAACACCATTCTTACATTAGAATCGCACTGTGACAAAAATAATAATAATACGGAAAAAGCTTATATTTATAATATTAAAGCATTTTTTATTCCTTGATAAGATTTATAACATTACGAATATCGTATTTTCGCACGGAAAACATATTTACGTAGCAATCATAAAAATAAATATTTTTGATGTGGGAAATTTCAAATTATTCATTGATATTATATATTTAGATTCATGTGTAAAGCGAGTGACTGATGCTATGGCTCGAAATCAAACAATGTCCAATAACACACAAACACATCGAACGTCCTGTCTGTCACACCCGATTAGCATCCACGTCAAAAGTACCAATCAACTAATCGTATTTGCGTGGCAAATCTGTATGAACACTCTTAATCTGCTATTCGTCACCAATGACGATAATCAATATTGGAATAACATGGAACTAAAGAAGCGTAAAGCTGATAACAATGTGTCATTTTTTTAATATATAACCCACTTACTCCAATTTGATTTGTCAGTCTTCCAAATACTAAATAGAGGACCAGGACGGCTACGTCATAATTCGAGGATGCTTACCTGAAACAACAGAGAAAAACATAATTAATGCATTGTTGGAAAATACGTATTTTTAATAAAAAAATTAATAACTAATACATTTAATTAATTACGCACATTTCAATAGTGACAATGTCCAAAGTATAGCAGATTTTTAAAGTCATTACGACTCTAAATGTGAAAAAATGTGTGGAATATTAATTTTGTGATGTGTGAATAGCATGATTATTTTATCTTTATTATAACAGGTATAATTTAAAAACAATTTTATATCGTTAGTATACAAAATAACTTTCAAGAAGATATGCATATATTGATGGCCAAATTCATGGATGTTTGTAATGTTTTTATTCCTTCCTCCTTTTCCCAATCTTGAAAACGCAGAGAAGAAACAGCGGTAAACCAATTAAAAGCGTCTTTTAACCTGACGTTCTTAATAATTAGCATATCAGCTTTTCAATTCGACGTAAATACGCAAAAATGTACGAACCCACAAATATTCGCCATAATTTCTCGAGATCTGTCCTAAGTTTCTTTTTTTTAAACCATATCCGCTCCCCATTCGGAGAATATGGCCATCACGCGGTTCCTCCAAGCTTCTCTGTCCCCCGCCAGCCTCCTCGCTTCCTCCCAGCGTCCCGTAGCTCCGCCGAATACATCCTATGGATGTTTATCACCGGCTTTCCAGGGCGACGGAATCCATCTGGTTGGTAGAAGAAACAGTCAAGATTCAGGCTCCTCTGGGGCATCCGCAGCACGTGTCCAAGCTAGGTCCATTGTCGCTTTTTTTATTTTGAACGTAATAAGAGGCTGGTCCCTCCGCCCTCTTACCTCCGAATTCCTGACAAAATCAAACCGCCGTACCCGTAGTACTCGCCGCAAACATCTGTTTTCAAAGCACAGTATACGGTTACCCTCTGTGCCTTGGTGAGGTGCCATGACTCGCAACCGTAAGCAACACGGATGCATACGTTGAATAAGTGGCACTAGGTTCTGACCGAGTACAACCATGAGTCCCAGACTTTCCGCATTGAGTTAAAGGTTGCTCCAGCTATCCCTAATCGGATTGCGAGCTCTTTACGCGGATTGCCATCTCCCGTGATGTGTACCCCCAAGTACCTAAAGCCGTCGACTCTCTCGATGTCTTGCCCCGCGCTCGTCAGAGGGTAGTCTGGGTCTCGACAGAAACTGTTGCAGAACACATTGGTTTTACTCGCATTGACTTTTGAGGCCAATGCGATACGAGTGCTCTGCAACCTGTCCATTGTTTCCTAAATACACTCGACAGATTTGTCAAATATTACAAAAAGTTCTAAGTTCAATTATGACATACCACGAAATAAACTTTTCTTATGGCTTATTTTGATACATCTTAGTATTGTTTTCTAATTCAGGGGACTAAAAATATATACTACACAAATAGGAAAAATTATGAATGATAGCATCATAAATATTAATACATTTCATGATTATTTAGAATGTCATATAAAGGTTGGTGAGAGAATATCAACGAATGTCACGTATTATAGTATAACGGCGGGAGAAGAATAAAAAAGGCATTTGCGGAATAAATATATCACGCTTTGGTAAACATAGAATAATGAAGGAGCGAGCAGAATGCATGCGTGCCTTCGCAATATAAACACAGCCGAATGGCGAACGTCGACATCGGCCGTGGAAAATTCGCATGACACAGAACTTGCTGACGCACAACATGAGGGAAAATTTTATCGTCCACTGAAGGTACATATTTTACAATACATAATCATCTTGGCGACAGGGCCTTATATACGACTAAATTATTCCGACCACATCAGCTTTATCTGCGGATCACAATACATTTTCACCAATACAGCCAACACAATCCTGCCAAGTGCAATTTTTAGAAAATCTAAGCATTTGATGCATTAGAAAGCTTTTCGCGATTGATAAAAAAATGTCAGCCACATCTATTATAATTCAGTAGTTAACAATCAAAACTGGCTTGTGAATTACAAATGAATGCAAAATACTCTTAAGTGCCTAAGGAATGAAAGATAGTATCATTTGAGAAGACTCGAATCGAAGAGAGGCGAATGGTCGGTTATCGACGTCCTGGAAGGGCTGGGATCTCAAACAAACACCATTTAAAATTCGGTTTAACTTTTATTTATTTTAATCGAAGATGCAGTGGTTTAAAATACACAAAAATACTTCCAAACATATAAAATTGATATAATTTAAGACATCGACTGAGGGTGCTTGATGGAAATTCAATATCAAATTTGAATTATTGAGATTTTGTACACTTCCATGTATTTTGTCACTAACGACCCGGGTTTCGCCTTGGAATCGAACTGACTCAGTTCGATTCCATTCGTGTGCTCGAATGCCTGAAGATGCCGAAAGGCAAAACTCGGGTCGTTAGTGACAAAATACATGGAAGTGTACAAAATCTCAATAATCCAAATTTGATATAAAATTGAGTCTACATTTACATTTAATTAGCACATGAATTTACTTTTAAGTTATGAAACGACAAACAATTTTAAATTAAGTCCAATTTCAAAACAAACACAAACAATCCACAACGCAACGGTGCCAGCCACGAGGGCCGGCGACTCTCCCGGCTCGAAGGCTGGCAAACGACTCGTAACACATAAAATCAAAAAGGACTCCCGCACCGTCGGAGCCACCCCTTTCCGTCAAAAATGGACTCGTCCAGCGAACGTGTCCGCCGGCGATTGGCCGAGCGCCCTTCACGACAAGAATCAGGCCGATTTCTAGGAATCATTGTCATTAGCGCTGTGCGTTTTCAGTTATGGACCCTAATAAAACTTAAACTTAACAAAAAAATCAGGGTGTGTCACATTATTATTCTCAATTAAATGATTATAAATATATGCGAGGTATGTATTTTGAAATATAGTACGAGATAGATATATATATCATGTTTTCATCACTTTGCTGGAATCCCGGAAATACGTACAGATGAGTCTCGACGCGGAAGTATTTGTTCGATAAAGCTTTAAAACTTTATCGCCAGTGGCTTGGAAGCCTTAATATTCGCATGCGGAGAGGTTATGATAAATAATAAGTATCGTGTTCCTCGGGGTTAATAACGCAATCTCCCATGGCCCGGAAAGATACCTAACAGCGCCGCGACACGGACAAATAATAGGGTTGAAGGTGAGACTGTGAGGTGTATATTATCCAAGGGATAATTCTCTCCCTAGGCGCTTACCGGACAATGCGTTGAGGAATAACGGCCGGGTTACACTGAGATATGGCGACCGTGATATTCATCAAAACTTAAACTTAAGATATTTGTTAGCGTTACAATTTAGCATGCTTCGCAATGGAAATTTGAATTCTGTTTTGTATACTACTAATTCTCACTTATGAGTGACATTTGAGATAAGTATATTGAATAAATTTTAGAATAACATACATACAACTTAATTTTTTTTATTTATTTATATTGACCCTTTCAATAGTATTGATTGAATTGGCATTCACTTGGTAGAACTCCATTATAAAAGGATAAAATAACAAAGTATTTAGTTCTACAAATTCCTGTCAATAGTATTTTCTTTCCACATTAAAACACGTGAATCGTTACCAACCATTTTATTGTTTTAACAAATTATCATACATGTCATATGGGAAAACATCTCTCAGTTTCAAGTACAGCAAACAAAAGACGATGTATTAATTTAATAAGTTAAAATAAAATATCCTTTAAACGAAAATAAAAATTCTGTACGGATTGGCACTGTTTAACGAATGCAATAAACTACGAAGGATAAAAAGAGCTATATCGCAAATAACCTGAAACACGCCATATATCCTTAACAAAAAGAAAATTCGGACAACAATGTCGATATAATCCTTCACAGCGTTCGAAGCGTGATAGGATAACGGGTCCTGTGGGAGGATCGCCGTCTGTCGCCAGTCCGGTCCTTCGTCCTCCCGTTGTTTCCTATCACATAATACATTTAAGCCCCACACTGTGGTTGACGGCAGGCCGTAGACTAACAGAACCACCCTCACTGAGTGTCGGATAGCTCGATACCGGTCGACTCGTTTTCGCCATAAGCACTTCAATATCCTCTCGTAAAAATATCACTTACGATGCAGCCTTATGAAAATGCCATAATTCGCAACCGGCGGTATTATAGGAGTATCTGTTACGGCCACTATATTGCCCATAATACCCTAAAGCCACTCCACGGATGATGAATATATCAATAAATAACTTAAGCGGCCAGTGTGCTGATTAAACGTAGATTTATATATGTTCAATTAAAATTGATTATTTTGTAAATACAATTTGTAGAATTTGTACATCTTATTCCGCTACATTAAGAAGCTTATTCTTTCTGAAGTCGATTTTCCTTACTCTCAATTTACTTAATCGTACAATAGTAATACGATAAAAATGCATAGCAACTTGGGATTTCAACACGAATATCCGAATATATTCGGCCCTTTTTTAACTGTACGATATTCGACTATTTGGGCAACTATTCGAATACTATTCTTAATAATTTTTAACTATTTTACAAAATCGACGAAAGATCACATCACAATTTATCCAGATTTCAAGAACAATAATGAATACCCCAGGTCGATGTTTTTTTGTCTTCACCTAACTCGGGCGCTTTCAGTATCTTATAAATCATAATACTCGAGTATGACGAATGACTCGAGGTTAAAAGAAAACCCTTTAAGCATGCCGTAATTTCAGTCATTGAAGAAATATCGTTTGAGTAATCCAACGTTTCTGCAAATTTTAAATGTTGTTATAAAATGGAACGGTATTGGAATGTGTATTTATATTGTCTCTATATGAGATTTGACAGAAGTGGAAAAAGATATAGTCGTAAATTACTATACGATGAAGGTATCTCATAATTAAGAAAATATTAAACGTATATCAGTAATTTCAAATTTGAATAAATGTGATTTTATTATAAATGAGCTCGTTATCTTACAAATTTTAATCTACTATTAAATTATTACTTTAGTATATATATGTTACGTTATGAATTATTCAAATCGAAATGTCAATATTATTTTCATACTGCAGAACTAAACATATTCGAATAGTTTCAGTTTTACTATTCGATATCCAAATAGTTGGAATCGCTAAAACAAGGGAGCCTATTATGCAAATAATTCAAAATATTATAATTAAATTAAATACAACGTCAATATTCAACTTTGTTATGATCCATACGAGACTACGTGCCGATATTTCAATAATCTACAAGTAAATCCGCATTTCATAAAAACTGAGAAAAATATAATATCAATAGAAAGCCCTTCCATTCAATTGACCGGTTACCTCCATTGGTCCCGGACCTAACCGCTGCAATAAGTTATTGTTATAATGCACCTGTAAGACATACAATATAATATACGCCTATCACCGGAGTGCTCAGCTCAGTAAGTTCTCGAATACCGAGCTTCGGGCTTCCATAAGTGTTGGCTTATAGGTGAGTTGGTCGCTGAAGTCAAAACAATAGATGCATTTCGAGCACAACGCACGTCCACGGAAAACAATCTTCTATATTATTACTATCGATAGACGTTATTATTACTGCACCAGCAGCGTAAAATGTGCTTTGTACAGCCAGATAAGAACAATTATATTTTTCTTCACCTTCAACACAATATAGTGTAACAAGGATTAAAAATAAGAAACAAAAGAACATTAATTTGGTAGGTAGGAGAAGTAAGGATCGAAACTTGTTCCAGCATATTAAAACGATAGTTAAACTTTTTTTGCGTTTTAGAAACACACATTTGTAATGTAATTACAGCTTACAACAAATAGGTTTACATACACCATACATTGTACAAGACTTGGATTGCAAATACAAATATACAACATGAAAATTCTATTGTTCATTTAAATAACCCAGACATAACAAAAAAACAATTTGAACGATAATTAACGTGCAGTTAGGCAGGCTAGACAAATAAAAATAATAGTTGTACGTAAAAGAAAGAAGTCTGTGTTAGAAACAACTAATTGCGGACCTGCGGAAAATTTCGATCGACCACTGGTTGGAAAACACTGCTCTAAGGATAGCTGAAAGAGAGCGAATTATCAGTTTGCTATTTAACGCACATTTACACATACGCAGTAAATTTTAATTTATGTACATAAATAAAATGAACGATAAATAGTTGCCGTGGAAAATACCTTAAATGGCTACCGCATTACTCGCCGGCGTAATCTTCATAATGAACGTTATTTATTTAAAATTCACATGGACCTTTTCCTTTCGCCATTACACATAATTCAAAATTTGGGGCATTTAAGTCAAATTAATATGTTTTCCCAAAGATACGATTTTCGAGGAATATCAAGCGAGTGAAAGCTATCTTAAAATTATTATTATCAAACGAATAAATTCAAATTGTTTTGGTCTCCTTTTGACTCATCCCTTCCACTGTTACGGCAGAATAATAAATTACAACGAGAGTAATTTAGAACTCGAATTATTCGTTTTATTTTAAATTTAGATATTTATGAAATAAAACGATGAATTGTAATTTAGTTTGTAATAAATAATAAAATTACTCACGGTTAATCATCCAAAGAATGACATTTTGCGATTAAATGCAAGCGATATTTTATAATTTCCATTCACAAATACATTATTTGCCGTATATGTCTCCATCATATTATTAATCATAAAGTCAAATGAATCAACACTAAGAGGTACTAATATTTTAAAATTTAAGAGATTTTTTGGGACACTTATACATACTGGTCAAAAAATAAACCACAAATATCATTGAAGTATGAAATCAAATACACAATCAGTCCAAAAATGGTTTATTTCATTTAATTTAAGACATCGACTGATTGTGCTTGATGGAATTTCAACATCAAATTTAAGTTATTGAGATTTTGTACACTTCCATGTATTTTTTCCACTAACGACCCGGGTTTCGCCTTTCGGCATCTTCAGGCATTCGAGCTCACGAATGAAGTCAGTTCGAGTTCATTCATGCGCTCGAATGCCTGAAAGATGCCGAAAAGCGAAACCCGGGTCGTTAGTGACAAAATACATGGAAGTGTACCACATCTCAATAACTCAAATTTGAAAAGTTTATTTCATTGTTTATACTTGAAATCAATTAACAACAACAATTAGCCGGCCGGTATGAAAACAATTGCCTAGCGATAATTATTTTATCGTTAGAATGATAATTCATAATTCATGCAAACGCCATTCGAAATATTAATTACTGAATATTGAAACACAAACGATATAATACAATTATTTGTACAAAATCCCTCCATAGATATTGATCAGTGACAGAATGTGGTTAACAAACGAGGAAAAATTAATTAGAAAGTAAATACGTAATTTCTAAAGAGAATTTGTAAAAATGCGAATAACCGTTGATCTTTTTACAAAAGCTTACAGTGCTTTTAATAAAAAACAATAGCCGAGGAAGTACGCTCGAACCAAAAACTTTTGTTATAAAAATATTATCACTAAGAACAGAATAAACATATCAATCGCTATAGGTTTCATTATTTACTTGAGTGTACTGTGACAAAGTTTGCCTTTTTGTATGTGTTTACCTATTTTAATGAAAAATAAAACAGTGATTGGTTAACATTTATAAAGGCCTTCGTTATAAGTGCGAACATTAAAGGCAATTACTATTTACTTTAAGTTAAAAAAGGGAAACATGTGAAAAGTTCTCCTTGGTAAATATGTAAAGTCAACTCTATCTGAAAAGGTTTGTTCAATTAGTGTGAATGTTGGTCAACTTCTGTTCTCGGACTCTTTATTAGCCAACTGCTCGGCTACAAATTGTATTCAGAGAGAATAACATGCATTAATAATCTATGGTTTCATACCAATTGTTGCAATAATAAAAATAAAAAAACACTTGCGTACACCATGTTAAAATAAATGTTTAAAATAAAAAATTTTATGCGGAATATTGGTGTCATTTCATAATAAAAACATTCACTTTCTATGCACAACTTTTTAAGGCTTTATGTTACAGCGAAGCTGTTACACTGTAAAAAAAAATACTCCCCGGACACAAAATCACAATGAAATAAAAATGATATACGGGCGCGGCGATCGCGACTCGTGACTGTGGCGGGAAAAATACCGATTGAAATATTGCATTTTGAGGGTGCCGCAATGGAAGCGAGAAGAGAAGTTATGCATGGTGTTTCCGCGTTGAAACTTTTCAAATAATGGCATTTAACGGCCGACTGTTCTCCTCCCAAGAGAGTTTTTTTCATCCTTCATATTTCCAATGATCTTTCACGAGTCGCTGGGTGAAAAAATTTATCTTTAAAACATTTATTTTGAGTGCACCAACAGATGCATTCAATATTACTTGATTGCAGAACGGATATTATAGAAATATAATACGAATCAACAATTGGATAGATCGATGGAGCAGTCGGAAAATATTTGAGATAATATGTCGCCTGTACGAAATGCAACAAAAATTGATACATTCACTGTAGACTGATTTACAATTCACAAACGCATTACTTTTATAAAACGCAGCAATAAATTCTATAATAATAAAGTTTTAAAGAGCGACGTAGCCCGTCTCGACTTCCACTTTCTATAACTAGAGTAATGAAAATCGTACAAAAGTGATCCATCTTACCATAACAGCATGGTGTGGAATTTAATAAGTGAGTTACTTCTGATATTGTACGATGGATCAACAACAAAAAAAATACGTACCACTACACTAACCGCAATTTTGAAGAGAAAGATAACATACTCCACAAAAGAATAAAAATTGACCAGTAGCCAAGCACTCTTTTTTCGTCTGGTTCAGAGATGTCGCTAGTCGTACTATTTTGATTTTTGTGTTAGATTTTAAATTTTAATTTTTTTCTTCAGAAACTTTCACGGGTGTACGCACATCAACTCACAAAAATTTGATCGAAATCGGATTAATGGTAAAGGAATGCATAGAGGACAAACAAACAAATCTTCATTTATATACATATATATATATATATATAAAACTATGTCATATTCAGTGTGCACACATAAAAGTTATAATTTAAGCCGAGTCCATCACAATATGAAGAATGCAGCGGGCGAGTGGCACAAAAATGAAAAGCGTTTGAATGCGATATGAATGTGATGTGCATTCGAGATGAGTTTGAAGCGGCTTTGGACCAATGTGATACTCCACTATGCATCCAGTGGTTGATGCATCAACAAATGAACATTTTCAATGACCTTCCCCTAGCATCACATAAACGATATAAATAACAAACATACAAATTCCCCCAATGAATAGATCCTTTCAAAATGAATATACAATAGGAAAACAAGCCCGAATGGCGTAAGTGTAAATAATCAGCATTTTTTATTTTAAAAAATAAAACACAATTCATTTGTACCACTTCCACATATTTATAATGATCAGGACCGGTTTCGCTCATGACGAGCATTATCAACTGATAAAAATACAAACATAACAGGCTTATTTATATAACATTGAGTGTAAAAATGAAGGTATATAAAACTGATGGTTCATGAACTGAGACAAGAAAATACTGATTAACAAACAAATTATTCATAAATCAAATGAACGAGTCTAAAATTAAAATGTTATGGACCTCTTGCAAATCATTAAATACTAATCTGAAATCACAAATATAGCTACATTAAAAGTACATTTAGCTGAACAAAATTTTTAATGACGTTACTAATATAATATACAATAACAGCATTTTTTAACTACTAAACTAAACTATGCCAGACTAAAGACTTCAGACTGAAGATGCTTCTTAAAAAGGCGAAACGCGTCACGTTAGTGATAAACCAAGTGGAATAACTGAGTTATCAATATTAATTTTATATTAACATTTCATAAGTTTTTTTAATGCCTGTATATTATATCGACGATGTTTTGGCCAATTGATGTAACCATCAAAAAATACAAAAATGAGTTAATGATTGGATCTCATTTAAATGACGACAGAGCATGTCACGGCCAAATAATGTAAATTAGAAAAATAAAATGACTGAAGTGGTTTTAGTTTTAAAAATTCTGACCAGGCGACTTGATGTAATTCACTACTATATCGACAGTCCCTATGTATAATCCCGTATCTGCAAAAATGAAAATTTAGAAGATTCATAACGCAACCCATATAATGTTTTTGATAAAAATAGTTCTTACTCTCTCCTAAGCAATTTCAATTTTGAGGATTACATCAATTGGCCAAAACACCGGCGAGATGTTTCATGCAACAACTTCTTAAAATACACAGTTTAACTGTTTTAAATCTCAAAAAATTGCCAATTAATAACTAATCAATTTTTCGTTTGTTTAGCATCTATCACTTTTAATGTCAATTTAATTGTTTAGTATGTTAATAACAAAAAACAAATCACTATATATAAGTTATCTTTAAATTCGGTAAGATAGAAACAAATATTTCGTTAACACAGTAAGGACTACACTATCAGTTCACCTCAATACCATTTAAGAAATTTCCAAGGGATTTCAGCTGTCTGAGAATGTGAAAAATATTTTGTTCACGGGAATGAAAAACGTCAGTCAGAAGTCAGAACACACTAAGGGAAAATCATTTAAAATATATTAACAAAAAAGCCCTACCAAATAATGTTTTCGACCAGCGATCCAAGATGCTATCGCAAATACTTCTATAGGAACAATCAGATTTTTAATCAAAATTTTCTTTAAACTTGCTTACAGAGCCCCGACTATTTTTTTTAAATTCATAGCACCAAGAACCAAGAAAAACTAAACAACATTATATTTGAACACCTGCTATCAATGGTAAAAAAAATCGTTATGCAAAATAACATTGATATTTTTGTCAGGTATTTATGAACATAACGTCGAAATTCAAATGTTTATTCTACGCGGTTTAGATGTTATACAGTTGACCATGTGCACGTGTCAAGCATAAGTAATCATCATATTTATAGAAAAAAAACATGTAATAAATAATAGGGTACAAATAATTATTCAGTTCTACAAAAAATTCATCACTTTTTTGATAGCTAATTCGGCTTCACGCCATTGTCAGAACTGTAACTATAATTGTGTAATCAAAGCATTGGTCTTAATTTATTAGAACAACTGGAAAATAACAGATACAATCAAGGTAATAAGCTTCTTAATGGCCAATCAAACATTAATTCATCACTTAAACCATTACAAGAAGATTATATAATAACGCTTAATCAATAAATTTTCAATGCCTCTACTTAAACGATCATTTAATAATACGATGTATTTTCCTTTCCTGGAACAAGTCACAAATACAATTAGTGCGTTGAATATTATAATCTTATAATATAATAGCCCAGACTGCTCTGTAGACATTTTATTATTATCACATATAGGTATGAAATTTTTTCATGACCTAAGCGTTCGAGGTATATAATAAAATAAAATGTTATACAATGTACACACAATCCCGGCGTACTACCTACTTTAGACATTCAGTATTTCAATTTCAATACCGTCCTCCATGACGGGTAGGGTTATATTTTAAATAAAAGTTATGATTTTGGAGTAAGTGAAATGATACAATAGTGTATATCTCGTATAAAACAGTATGTATAAACTAAATAGAGTTTAAACATAGTTCTGAAGATAGCGTGAAGCCGAAAAAGCCATCAACAAACTGAAAAAATTCTTTTAGAAATTTTCGAGACGATATTAAATGCATACAAATATTAAATACGTTCCCAAAATCACAAAAAATAATACTAATTATTCCATACATGGAATATTATTTCAACCTCAGTACTCGTGTATTAAAAAAAGAAATCTTTATAATATATGCAATTCATAGAGATCACGAAATAACAAAGTTATTTTATTTTTTTTCATATTCTACTATACAGTTTACTATAAGTCAATGATCTAACTTGAATACTAGTGCTACAATCACTGTGTTTTTTAATACAGGATTTACATTATATAAAAATCCATTGAGCGAGGCGTGTAATTGGAAAATTACAACAGGTATGACATTTCGTGGGATGTTGATGTATTTTGAATATTTAACTGTACGACAGTCATGTCAACATGAGTCATCGGCTATCAGTACCAATCATGTTTTGTTTGCGACACACGGTAATTAAAATCACCAAACGTGGAGTAATCACAAGGCTTTGCTAATGAATTTCAACAATGGAGCTTATGACACAACGGATACTAATTCCTCAAAGTGCATCATTACTCGTTTGTAACCAAAAGACACCAAAATACCAAATGTAAGTCAGTTGAGTAATACTATTGATTCAAAATTAACTATAAACGTTGATGAACTAATTTTAATATTTCAACGTTGTATCAGCTTGTTGAACTCGAAATGTTTTTCTGTCTCGTGAATTATTTCGTACTTCAATATAAAATAAACGAAGAAATATCAATGTTCTCTTATTATAGACACCTTTTTTTAAATCGGCAAATATCTAATATTAAATTTTTAAAAATGATAACTTTTTTTATTTCACTTTTGTGTTACTTACTATGCCATGTGTTTCGCCTTTTTCAAAAGCATCATCACACTAACTCTATTAATCAAAAATGAATTTCCACAAAGTTACTACCGAATCCAACGCATAGATGGGTTGTGAAATATGAATTATAATAATTAACGGCACATAATAATTTTAATATTATTTGATGTAAAATGGAATTATGGAATTATCCGATGGAATTAAGCGCGATGAAATGCGTAAAAAAACGCGTTTCATCATTTTAATACACATGTCATTATTGGTGTTATAGCTCTACGGATTATCCCATTCTCAAAATGAACGTAGTGGATCCACAAAATCAATTTGCCGTCTTTAATGGTCATATTATAAAGGTCTTATAATAAAAGACATACCTAATTTCTTGGAAGTTTTCGTAGATTTTTAATTGAGATGACGATCAACTTATCAAATAAAATTCTGATTTAGTCTATTAACTCTGTAAGTGACAACAAAGTAACAAAAGAAACACTTGCGTAGTATAGAAGACACTTTATAAAGGTTTTTGAAAGATCTTAGAAGTATATATGCCAATTATCTGAATAGCTAAAATTAGCACGCAGATTATCTATCCGACTAAGCCGACGAAAACAGCTTGAACAACAAATTATGAAGGTTGCATGTGTTATGCAAGTGCAAAGCACTACCGATGTGATACATATCAAGGCATTCTAGATCCCATGGAGTTGGTAGTATGAAACCTCACTAATAAACCCTTCGGCGTTGGCCGCAAGGCTCGATCCACACTGGAGTGCGGCATATGAGACGCGCGCATCACGAAGATTCCTGGCGCCGCGACGCCTGCCTCATCCCACCGATAATGCAGCAGCCACCGCTCAAACTTGCATATACAATCGAAGATTACTTCATAGTTTACAGAAATCTCAACATAGCGGACTAATGCTGACGAAATGTCCGTAATAATAAATTTCACAATTAGTTTATTGTCATTGAGAAAATAATCGTCCTAATACACTTATATTGAAGGTCAGTGAAGTAGTCATTGATGGATTAAAAGGATGAGGGATAAAGGATATGGCACATCAAATCATACACATTGCAATTAATGCAACTGATTTACCACTTGCATGAGTAAATTAATATATAGGAGCGGTCACACTAGGATTTAAAAATGTATTTAAAAAGCGGGACATTTTTAACAATTATCCATTAAACTGCAAATAAACATAACGAAAGTGGACTCGTCTTGGATTGATACATTTAATCATATATACTTTCAACAGTATATATTTCGAAAAACCATAAAACAATTCATAACTTTATCATAGAAGACTAGCATTTGTTTCAAGTGAAATAAATTTCGTTCGTTTTATCTCTTTAGCATAGTTTACAACAGTGCTCCGCAACCTTTTTTCATTCACGGCACACCCAAGCACTTTTAAAATTTCGCGACACAGCAAAAATATGTAAATTTCATAATCAACATATTTTTTTAACGTTAACAAATTAAATCATTTTACTTCTTTCTAAGTGTTTCTTAACCACTTTAAAGTTTTGAAACACTTTTTATTCGATTTTTCAAATATCTATGAAAGAAAACTATTAATACTAATTTATTTGAAATGATAAAAAAATATATATGATGAAAAATGAACTACATATAAATAAACAATTTATATTTGTCACCTGAGCTTTTGCTGATTTCAGATATATCTTTGCAACCTGATGGCTTAAGTTTTTCCAAACATTTACAATTCTCTCTTATTTCTCATTTTGGTCGCATTGCGCTGCGGCACACCTATGACCGTCTCGTGGCGCACCGCTGTGCCGCGGCAAACCGGTTGTGGAGCACTTGTTTACAATATGCAACCAATTCAACACACATTATCTTCCTTTCAAAACTATTGACAGTCATATAAAATACAGCAGTGTTATATTTTTAAATAAACATCGAATACTATCAATTCACCATTATTCAAGGTTCAGTTAAACATTTGCCTTCCATTGTTACATAAATAAACCCAGTACGTGCTCTAGGGCCGGAAATAATTGAATAATTCGCAAACAAATTCGGACGCGACGTTGCATAATGAAAACTGCTGGTATGAAAACACATTGCCGGATATAGCTTCCGCCATTTTCCGTCAAGTGAAACATATTTCCGTGTATACCAATTATAATGTTACCCTTTGGCCTTCTAATATGGCACTAAGAAATGAGACATAGACTGAAAGGGGCCATTGAAAAAATTGCTTGCTTTCAGGCATGAAACGAGCGCTGTTGTAATCTATGTAATATAGTAATATTATTTTTTCTACAACGAATCTCGTACTTATTAATTTTGAGTGTCCAGGGTCTCTATTATAAAAAAAACAGTTGAGTTCCAATCGATGAACTGCCGAATTAACGCTACTACATGGGCTTCGCGCACATTTTACCAATAGAGATGGGCTGTCACGTATTTTCAGTGTTCTAAACTACCATGTTAATTAATACCGCGACGTCCGAGACGTCTTTACCCACGCATATAAACATTGCATATTGCTTTAAAATCAAACAATAGTGCTAAGGCTAGACATTTTCATATTTTTACTTTGTATGGAAACAAAATGAATAATATTGACAGCTTTGATAGAAAATGTAGCGACTCCATTGACCAGAGTATCTCCAAATATCTGTACTTTTAAGGTGTTAACTGTCAATTCTTGATGGAAAGACATTATATTTTAAAGAATAAAACACAATTCATTTGTACTGCTTTCACATATTTATAATGATCAGGATCGGTTTCGCTCATCACGAGCATTATCAACTGATGACTCACTCACTGAAGCGAGTCATCAGTGATGAGCGAAACCGGTCCTGATCATTATAAATATGTGGAAGTAGTACAAATGAATTGTTTTATTTTTTAAAATAAAAAAAACTAAATATCTTTACTAAATTTTTAAATAGTCCACAGTTCCATGTATTTGGTCTGAAGATGCAGAAATACAAAACCCCGGTCGTCGACGTATGGAAATTTAAAACATTTGAACGATTCAAATTCAATATTGAAATTCCATCAAGCACCCTCAGTCGATATCTTAAAACATACATTTAGATTTGAATATGACTCAAAATAAACATAAAATGGCTATTTAAACCTCACGGACGATGTTCATGTATTAGCGAGTAATACGTGACTTATCGTGATATCTTCAAATGAAAGGACACCATATTGAATACAAATCATTAACGGAGATATTTTTTCTTTGCCATGTCCGCTCCCAAAGTGGAACATATAGCCTACTAATGGAGGTATCTCAACAGAAGTTTTTCTATGATAACTGCTTGTTACTCAGTTCAACCTCTCTTTTTTGGCGAAGAGAGTAGGAATGGAAGGATAGGGCTAGGACAGGACTAGTGGTTAACTAATCGCTCTCGCTACGCCCCATTTTTAGGATCTGATGGGTGGGAGGGAGTTTTAGACATCACACACATTCATGACTACGAACAGAAATTTATAAATCAATTGAAAGATCAATTTATGATGTCCGCAACGGTAATTAAGCCCAAGATATCCGTAAGCGTGGCCAACGACGTTACCAACTGTGCCACGGACGCGGACAGCAAAGAACGCCAATATATATACCGTAAAGTAAAAAGAATACAACACAATATTGCACTATTTTTCCATGTGCTGCGTCTTGCAGATACGATGTTCTCGCACCATTCATATCTATTTTTCTTTTGTAACAAATTGCTCCACTAGAGTTTCGATTGAATATATATCGGATGTCCATATTTTATATATATAATTTACTTCAATTGGCATAATATTTGGTAGTAATCGCAACAAGTAGAATATGAGAAAAGGTTCTCGTAATCCTATGCTCTAACAATGTCAAGTTTTAAGCCCTTACATCTGTCAGATGCAGATTTCTTGTAGATATTATTACGTGGCGCCTAGTAGTGCCGTATTAACATAGACTTGTTCTAAACAAGATTAAAATATAATAGGATCAAAATTAACATACCATCTACATGGGTGATTTGCATCATGCAGCTTAGCCATGTGGACAACTGTAAGAAGTGATGTTGTAATACATTTAAATATAACTTTCTGCTTTCAGCCTTTTGTTATACATACTCCAAAAAACAGAGTGTTTGATCACACGGATTATAATACAAATATAAATAATGCGAAACACAAATAAAATTTATTGTATACAGAAGACACAGAACGACTCTATCTATACACTAATAAAATATAAATTTTAAAAATATAACCAGTCTTCCAATAGATGTTCAAAAGTACTTAGCGATTGTCACATTGGTTTCTTAACAATGTCTTCTTCAGCCCGACAAAAGGAATGTAAAATTTATATTTAACATATAGATATTTATCTATTTAAAAGAAATCTTTAATAACTAGGATAAGTGGGATACGTTTTTCTCGTAAGATGCTTTACTTTATTTATCAAAATAAATATATAACATGCAAAATTTCGGTCATTCAAAAAGGCGAGAGTGATGTTTTCGGTAGAAACTCGTCGATATTTTAGATAAATGCTTACACATAATGAAAACTCAGAAATAGATACGCGTGCTTTCAATGTACAATTCCCGAAACGAGATATTAACTCGAATTTAGTAAACTGGGTCAAATAATAGGAATACGCCATCATTTACTTTTTTCATATTATAAAAATTTCTCTTCAATACGATGACGATAATTAATCGTCGACGAGAGGCGCAAACACAATAAATTGTTGGGATAATTCATTGAAGATTCATAGATAGACAAAAAATGTTTTAGTAATGTTTGAAACTATTCGTATTAGTTTGAGCCACGACTGTAAGCTCTGGAGTTGAAACCATAGTCTATACATTGAGTATGTGATTTATACAGTTGTTTTCATTACATCTTCGAATTTCAATGTAAATAAAAGCTGCAGTAGCAGTGAAATAAGGGAATAAGGGCGTCGAGATCAAATTACCGACATGAGCAAACAAAGAGCGAGAGCAATGTTAATAACGAAAGAGCACTTACGACGCTTCTGCTTATCAAACAACCAGATTAAATTGGGGAAATAAGTACTTAGGAGAAAAAATACACTAGACAATTAATATAGATAATCAAATACAACCATAATTTACATTGGTGAAATTAATGATAGACACAATATTGCTGTATGAATGTACATTTAAAAGATGGCGAGATTATTTTTTTTTTTAATTTTATGCTATGAAGATACCATGACTTGAATAAAGTGACATCAATTCAGATGAATCAAGTTTAAAAATAGATGCGTGGTGTTCGAAAATTGAATGAAATATTTCCTTTTTTTAAATAAAAGAAAATTTGTTTTTGTAAAACACAATTTCACGACCATTATCAACTTATCAGTTGATAATCCTCGGGACAAGCGAAACCGGTCCTGATCATTATAAAAATGTGGAAGCAGTACAAAACAAATTGTGTGTTTTTTTCTTTATTAATTATAATGTCTTTCCACGAAGAATTGACAGTCAACACCTTAAAAGTGACAATATGTGTCTCTTTTGAAAACTGCTCACATGTTCCGGAAAATGTAGCTTGCACGTGTGGAGCAACTTAAGAAATGCGGCGAAGCCTTCGTAACTGAATAGAATTCGAAAGTATAAAGGCATCTTCTGGAGTCTAGAGATACAAACGATGCCTGCGCTATATTAATTAATGTACCTCATAAATGCAAAAATGTCGTGCCGCATCGTTAAAGTAGCTTTGGGTGTTATAATAAATATATGCACCTACATAACGTTCTATCAAAGAGAGAAAAACACCAATAACCAAACAATGAATGTTTTGTATTGACATTACTGCAATTTCATAGATTTATATATTGTTGTGTATACTTTTTTATAATTTCGGTTAAGAATACAATGGTTATTAAAGAAACCAATGTAAATTTTAAACAATAACATAAGGTCAAATGACCAACAAATTAAACAAATCTTTGGGTATTTCCAATTATAATATTGCTCACGATTCGTTTGGTTCAAAATCATTTAGTGAGTAATCTCATAAGAGTAGGAGTAAAATGCTTTTCTTCCCACGTGAGGTATTGTACAGAAATTTCTTGGTAAACATAAGATTGATTAAGTGATGTTGTTTATAATCTGTAAATATGACGATAGCAAGATATTTACATTTTAGAGTTAAAACAATTTCACCACACTACGATGCAATGAAGCTGTAAAAATAGAAAGAGAACACATTACATTGATTAAAAGCATGAATAGTTTTGTATGTCACCCAATTTCTGAACCAATGGGTAAATATATTATACAAAGGTGAGTACAACACAAAAGCAAGATAAACTTTCACTATATTAAATTCCAATTCCCTCAACAAATTATCTAGTTTCACCCTAACTCGGATTGAATTTCCAACCGCAGTCGTTTCTTCGCCATACCGCCATACCGACGTCATAACAAATGTGCAAATAAACGTAAAACGTTCAGTAGATATGAATATACGATAGAATTTAGTACTAATGCAATGAGACCATATGAATTGTGCGTAAGTACTGTACCAGACATGCGCTATTGGCTGCCCATACATATGGCTTCGAGGGTGCGAATTATTCAACATGCGAATACGGTCTGTCACCATGCCTGCCTCATGTACGGTAATTCGTAACTTCTGAGTCTTCTTACGTATTATACAAATAGATCAATATGTTTTACACTCCTCATAGGAATTTATTTCCAATACATACACAATATTATTTACATTTGAAACTCCGAAGAATGTTGCGTATAATATATATATAATAATACGGTAAAAGTATAAAATTATTTACTATTAGATTCTTCAATATTGATAAAAACCATTTCAGGTTTAGGCCGCAGTCAAACGGTCTACCGTTTAAGCAGAGAGTTTTGTTCGTTTTTATAAAAAATTTCAATATATCAATTTCATCGTAAATATTATTAAGTTTAATAATGTGATAAGTGAAGTGGGTAGGAATTAAAACATCACATAAATCAAAAAATGCCTTCTGACAAATATTCATAGATCGATTTTAAAACCAATCATTGCAAATGTCCAATCGGGATATTCGATCCCTTCGGCCACGAAATCGATTACGACGAAAGTCCAAATGTGTTCGCCAATCGGATACAAAACCAACAGTAAAAATTATATGCACACTTGTACACATTCCAGATTTTATTTAAAATATCAAATACGACAGAAATATGTTTAAAATGTTTTATAATTAATATCATTGCAATGCTTCACACCTACAGAAAAAATACTGAATTATTTGTGAAACATCTACAATAACGATTGTTATTTTGAAAATGTACACGGTGTCAATGCATAGATTGAATCAATAATCACATTAAATGCGGCCTGTTAAACAAATTCTCAGTTCGGAGGAAGCATCGGAGAATCTCCCAACAACCTCACCACAACAAAGATGTCTCCGAATACATAATGGAAACGGCTCAGCGTACACGCCATTAAATAATACTAAGTGCTTCCGCCACCGCTTCCTATGACATAAATCCTCCCCCGGGAATCGAGTGGCGTCGCAGCTCGTAACTTGCTCGGCTAAATATCGGGATCACTTTGATGGATCAATTAGTATTAACGTCGAAGGTCGCGGTGCACATTATCGACACCATCGATTTTATCACGATGGCCCACATAATTTTGTGTTTAATGGTTTTTATAACTCGGTTCTTAACGATAAATTCACCATGTCATTTGCGTATCACAAGTAAGGATTACAGTAAAGGAATGCCTGGTTTAAAGCCAAACGCGATAATAAAATAATTAGCAATTTAATAAAAATAATAAAAATAAAATAAAACATTTGTCGATATATTTGTTTAGACCACAATACCTTAAGCTTAAAAAAACTATATTATTTATGGCCACAAATCCTCAGTCTATTTTGTGGCTAAAAATACATCAGCAATGGAATCAAACAAATGAATCGTATGCACTCCCTACTTGTTATATCTAAATAAAAATTAACTATCACTATAAATATTACAGCCGACTACATTTATTTTGATGAAAATTGTGAAGGTATTTTAAACATTATTTGTATATTGAAAATCTCTGGATATTTATTTTTTAATCACGAAAAAAACAAAACAGGCGGTATCCCAGGATTGACATCCCAAATTTTGGTAAAACTGTGAGAGATTGGGGAGACCGTATGAACTTTTTCAAAGTGAAATATTTATTTACTGACAAGTAAACAAACATTGAAGAATAAAAATATCCAAACACACAATTTTCAGCTGTTGTACAGTCGTTTACTACTGAATTATATGAACAGATAATTTAAAAAAGGGTTTTCCCACACGGACGGGCGATGGCGAAATCGTTGCAAACATCAACGTGAGGCAAAAACCTGCTCTGTAGCAAAATAATCAAATTAACCCTTCACAGCATACCCCATAAATGCTACGGACTAAGCAAGATGTGGGAAAATTCAATTCTATGCATATTGTTGCTGTGCTCATCTGGTCAGCGAAATCAGCATGTATATTGACTGATCTGTTCATTAGACTAGTTGAAACTATAAATACTAAATTATCAGTATTACTAAAATCGAAATTTTAAGAAATTCATCTTCCACTTTAATTTATACGAATGTACGTAACAATTACACGTATGAAATTGACAAATTTAAATTTAGTAAAAAGTTATAGGCAATTGTATTGTACAAAAATACTTTTGAATTGAATTTATTTATTTCTAATATTTCATAAGTATTTCTACTATCTAATATTTCTGTTTTAAAAATAATTTGACTTGATGTGTTTTTAGGGTTTTTTTTTTTTTTTTCATGTCCGCTCCCAATGTGGAGCATATGGTCTCCTAATGGAGGTATCTTGACAGATTTTTTTCTACGAGAACTGCTCAGTTGCTCAACCTCTCTTTTCTTTTTCGAAGATAGTAGGGATAGAAGGATAGGGCTATGACAGGACTAGTGATTAGCTAATCGCTCTCGTTAAGCTCCGTGAGGATGGGATTGGTGGGAGGGAAGACTCAGACTACGAACAGAAATCCATAAATCGATTGAAAGATCAATCTATGAAAACCGTCCGCACCGGGAATTGAACCCGAGACATCCGTAACCGTAGCCAGCGACGAAACCAACTGCGCCACGGACGCCGACAAAGGTTTTAGGTTAGGTCAAAGCAATGACTGACTGATTGTGATAATCCTTCGAAGTAAATTATCACAATAAAAAGGTTTCAAATACGCAAAATTTAGAACACGGTAGACGTTCTGTTGTCTTAAATAATCAAATATCAATATTTCAACGATACTGCAATTATCGTAGTTTATGAATGTGTTAAAAACAAACATCGCGGAAACTTTAAGCAAAATAAATTCGATTTATTCATCAAGTTTTCAACGCGAAGAATATTCACAAATATTGCTGGCTGCCCTTCATTTATTCACAAGATGTGCGCATATTTATCAAAGTGACAAAGTAAATAGAAATCCCAAGATAAAGTAAACAGAGCTAAAAGACTATTCGCCAAACGCAAGCTTCATTTTTGTTCTGTCTGCATCATCAAATCAAATTTATGTGCATAAATGTTATCTTAAAATAACGATAAATAGATTTTTGTCGATGCGCCATAGATTCATCAAAGGTTGGACAACTGTGACAAATGTATAAAAATACAGAAAGCGAATAGAAAGTAACGTTTCCCACCGTGAAATCTCATACATATACACTAATAACGCCGAGATTGTCCCATGGCTTATACTTACAACTTACAACGTTAAAAGTAACAATTCGGACTCATATAGTTAGTGATTGAATTGTAATTTATTTGGTAGAACTTACACAGTGTAATAAGGTTAAAACATTGAATTATTTGGTTGTACATCATTATTTTCAACTTGTACTAATCTCACGAACCGACGACCTTCAATATTATTTTCAAAGCGATTTCCATCCTCAAGAAGCCATTTTACGCGTTTTCAATATCATAGTTTCATAAAATGATTTAAGTGGAATACAATCGTTGGACATATTTATTTAGTTGCTCTGGGTATTTTCTTATTACTTACAATGAAAGTTACAACTGACAGTACTGAGGTTAATTTCATGCAATCTGTGTCCATTAGAAAAAGATCTTCTCGAGTCGGGACTGAGGTCATATTGTCATTTCACTGCAATACTGTGTTCCATTCAATACAATTTCATTCAATACAAAAAGTAATTGATATTTTTTTTTACATTGATATTGTATTATAAAAATATGCAAAAATGGGCGGTATGTATAAAAAGGTTGACGACCACTGATTCATAATATGACGCTTTTTAGATGATAAGACTACGAGCATTCAACGAAAGAACCTCTGATTCAATGCATACACTAAAAATGTTTTTTTTACATATATAAAATTCATTGAAAGACACTTACGTTCAATATAGGCATAAAAAATATCTGATGACGGCCACGGATTCTTATAGACATTTCTTCGTCGGAGCGACTTATCATTCGTCTTTAGTAGATCGATGAATGGCGCGGGACAATGGATATCCAGATGTTCAAACGTTTCGTACAAAGCAAAGAGGGCAGCAGCAGCAAATTGTTCAAATTTGACTTTGCCTCTCTAGAGTAGCGAGAGATAAGTGATCAGACAATGAACGCGACGGGGATAACGAATTAATTTCACGATTCTGTTTAATACTATGCGAATTTAATTGGGGCGGGGAACACTTCAGACCATTCTCATTCAATAAAGAGAAAATTAATTACAACATTCTAAACGACTACGGTAAAATTTCATTTTAGATTTGAATTCCATCCGATGACAGTATTATGAAATAATATTCAATTCAATCGATGCATTCTATTTTAGTACTACGGTTTGATCAAAATATTTGTTTAACTACCACATTCTGTTGGATTTCAGACGTATTTCGAACACAAGATATATTATACTAGCTAATCGCTCTCGCTACGACTCGTGAGGATCGGATAAGTGGTAGGGTGTTTTAGAAATCACAAACACTCAGACTACGAACAGAAATCTATAAATCGATTGGAAGATCAATTTATGAAAACCGTTCGCACCGGGAATTGAATCCGAGACATCCGTAACCGTAGCCAACGACGCTACCAACTGCGCCACGGATGCCGACAAATTTTATGATAGACAATTCAAACCCTTACAAATGGTATATTTGTATTCCTTTCAAATTAGATTTGTTTCAATCAATTGAGTTAATGTACAGCTTGTGATTGACTGTAATGTAAGTTCAAAACAACCAATTAAAATACTCACTACTCTCATCGAAATGCACTTTTATTGTTCATTATTATGGTTTCAACATACAATCGGAAGCTATAACTTTATTAATAGTAACATATAATAAACACTAACGTTCAATAAATTATACGACGTGCTGGCACTATAAAAAATTGTTGAATATCAGAATTTCATGATTCGACACGTCTAATGCGTCTTCTATATGATAAAAATTTCCATCAAACAATCGTTTCAACTGATCATCGTTTAGCTCTCAATAATGCAATACTAATATCTAGGTTCGTGCATAAAAGCAATACAATTACGAAGGATTGAATTAGAATGACGTGTATAGTAGCGAAAGTCAATTAATGTACCATAAAAGGCATTATGGACAAGGATTGATTGCGCGTGAATGATAGACGCTAGCGAGACGACCGACTTCGATTAATAATACTTCAACTCAGGCACTCGACTTATACAAACTACTAAAAAATAAATAACTGGATTATCTCGCCACTCGATATGTGATAATAAAAAAGGAATTAGAACAAAAATCCATGTGATTGTTTTTTGTTGAGTTTATCTATAAAAATTTATGAATTTATCACCGGACTTTGACTCCTACTAAATAATGTCCCATATATATAATAAGTACCGCAGTCTACAACTGTTGTGTGAGTGTGAATTGTCATCGCTTCTTTGGAACAGTATTCGGTGCTTTACACATTTAGACGAATTGTAATAACACTTTGACGTTTCCAGGGAAAATTGAATCCCTGTTCGAGATTTTATAATTATACATAATAATATATTATGTACGATGCCAAACCTATTACAGAGCGGGCGTGTGAGGGGTAAATCAATATTTCATTGGCATATTATTACGTTATGGATGGCTGTCTATGTTGATGAGAAATAATCGACTGGATATTTATTTTGAGGTTGTCGACGGATCGACGGATGTTATTATTGTTTTTAAGTAAATTTGAATAGAATTTCAACTAAATTTATGGGTTTTATTTTAAAGAATATCGAATACAATGAATAGAGAAACGCGTGTAATATAATTACTCGGATCGTTTAACAGAACTGGACATTACAAACTCACACGCGATCGGACCCTAAGCATTCTTATTGCTAAGCGTATTTTTTTAGGGCCAATCAATTATTAATGTAAACTATGGTATTGCAGTAATAATACCATTTCCGAACGCGACGAAGAAATTAATGTGACATCGGGGAATTGACAGAACAAGAAAGGTGTTTCAATTTTCCTCCTGAACGTGACAGTACATTGTAGTAATACCGCAAAAACGTACGCCCGTCTATGATACGTTAATACATTCGTACATATTTATCTAGTATGTACATATATCTATAATTCTAGCTGTCTGCTTCCGCGTACGAAGCATCGACCAAATAAAGTAGATATGTATTCCCGAAACGAGAAACTCTTTCCGGTCCACTCTCCCTGAAAGGACGAAAGAATCAGTATCGATGATAAAAATAACCGGTGTATTTCGGAGCTGCGTTGAAATAAAGTGACTAGAAAAACATGTTTAGGAAACAGCCCATAGCATTATCAAAAACATGATGGAGAAAACATTTTTTATAAATATTCGTACTGTACTGTTTATATAGCCCAATATGTTGATAGTGCGTTAAACATGTAATGTTATTTTACTAAAAATAGACAAAATAATAGAGGGTTTTTGCAAGACCAAAATCACAATGGAATTTATAAACTTACGTGGACACTCTGAGTGACACGAAGATCTTCACACAATAAATCATTTCGCGCATAATAATATTATATTTCACCAGACTATAATAAAGGTGTTTTATTTTTTTTGAGGCATAGAACTTTAAAATGAAATAAAACATTTAATAATCTTGGTTATGCTCATTATATTGGATTTATTGAAAAGTTTATTAAATGTTAGCTTTTAAAAATTAACTCCGGCATGTGGGCGCCACGACTGGTTCGAAGAAAGCGCAATCTCGAAGTACAATTTTCAAGCACTTTCTGAAGCAGCTGCGGCCGTATATCGGCGATAACGCGGCGAATGTTGGCTTCAAGGTCATTAAGCGTCGCTGATTGATCGACGTAGACTTGCGACTTCACATACCCCCACAGAAAGAAGTTCAAAGGTGTTAAATCACACGATCTCGGTGGCCAATTCACAGGTCTTTTCCGCGAAATTATGTGCTCATTGAAAGTTACCTTTAGCAAATTGATTGTAGCGTGCGCTGTATGGCATGCTGCACTGTCTTGTTGAAAACAAAGCTCGTTTATATTATGGCCATTCAATTTGGGAACGAAAAAATTAGCAACCATGTATCTAAAGCGCTCTCCATTGACAGTAACGTTCTGGCCGGCATCGTCTTTGGAAACATATGGGCCAATGATTCCACCAGCCCATAAAGCACACCAAACTGTTAATTGTTGTGGATGTAACGGCGTTTCAAAACTGGCTTGTGGATTTTCGTCGTTCCAAATCCGGCAATTTGGTTTATTGACGAAGCCATTCAACCAGAAATGAGACTCATCGCTGAACAAAATTTTTCGGTAAAAGTCAGGATCAGATTCAATTTTTGTATCGCATCATTCACCGAATTTGCGATGCACACGATGGTCAAATGGTCTGTTCATGGTTAAATGGCAAAAAAAAACTGAGCACAAACCAGCCGTCACTGGAAAAAGTGCTGCTAGTTTAAAAAAAAAACCTTTACAAACATCGTAAAACCGAATTTAAATTTGTTACTTGTCCACAACTTTCGTGGTAGACGATAGTCTAAAATTAATTTTCATTGATCAATATCAATAACAATATAGTTCACCCGATTTGACTTCGCTTATGTATAAAATTAAGACGTAATAATATTATTTTAACCGTCACACTGTAAAACAAAAGTGATCAGCATTCCTTTCGCTTTGCAACTACATAATATATACCATTTATTCACGTAACCTCATTTGAGCACGCACAATAACTTACATACTTGATTTTCAATGGATTCAACTGATTCCATAACTATTAGAATAACAAAAACATCAATTTTATATTATTAATTTGATTTAAAATTGTAAAACAATGAGAAAGTAGAAAAAATTGCGGAAGTAGGCGGCAAAGAAATGTAGAAAGAAAAAATCGATGTTGATACAATCCGTTGTAAAAAATTCAAAGGGCATCAAAGTAGATTCTTGAACGATGGTTTTAATTTATCAATCTTTTGAATAACATGTTGACAAACGAAAATAATTAGTATAATTTAACGTCACTTAATGCGAGCTGGGAAAATAATAAAACAATGGAGGACAACAGGACGTTGGTTGGAGGCCGCCAACAAATGGGTGCATCCGTTATTTGAAAGTGGCAGACACCCTTAATGAATTCATTTCCACGAAACAATTTGCGAGGCATAAGCCTCGATGTAAACAAAAATATTTCTTCTTCGGATACACTTTTTCATGGAAGTAATTTGTTATTGTTATCAAACGCAGGATTCAACGCTTAAGCTCAGTGGCGGGAACAAACAATTGCATTGGTTCAGGGGTATAGTCGACAATTGCCAGAATAAATTAAAATTCTTTCATGTCACTTGTCACATTTAATAGCATAGCCAGTGGAATAACAAAGTTATCAACATTAATTTTATATTAAAATTCTTTCATTACGACGCGTGTTTTTGCTATTCCCAACCTCTTATTAAGTCAAACAATTCTTTCGGTTCGCTTGTATTCAGTTGAACCTCAAGTCGCAGTCTTCTCATTGGTAGATGAACATCTTCAGAGTTACTGGATAAAGAGAAAAGTGTAATCCCAATAAATATGGTACTAATTACTTTCAACTCGATGAGTTATAATATTATCTATGCCGTGAATTATGCTGCCTTTCCATCGCCAGTTATACTGTTCGAAAATCACACACTTTAATTGGTGTGGCCATACCTAAGCGAATAAACGACTGATTTACTCGCACATATCGAGGAAACACATAACATGGAATGAAAGAAATATGATATGACGAACCATATATGGTTTTAAATAAAATTTGTGCCAAGCTTATAATGTCGTTCCATCGAGGATTAATTTAAAGTTCAAAATTCACAATTTTGTTATTACAATATTATTGTTGTGTAACTAGCTGCGGCAAGTGTTATTTACTTATTTCAGAAACATTTTCAAGCTAAATGTATCGCAAAAAATGGCTATAACGTATTTATACACATACGATTGTAATTATATATTCTAGTGCCTTGTTTATTTAATTATCTAAAGACTTAACCGTTTACTGGATGTGGAAAGAAAATTAACTCACTACTGACATACCTAATTGTGTGGAGGAGAAAACCCTAGTTATTGTCTTTATATTCTTCCACTTTAAAAAACTCCGTACGAAAAATGTAAAGCGCGTCAATGAATGCTCGGGCTTGGCATATCCGACACGGCCGTCGAGACAGCGCTTATAAAATTACTTAAAAGCGTTCAGTGCGTCTTCTTTATCTTTCCCTGTTATGTCACGAAAAGCCGCCATTATTAAGGGTAGGTAAGAGACTGCGACGGTTTAAGAAAATTTATGAACTGATTAAAATGAATGCTCTAAATCGCGATGACGACATAATAAGTGAATTAACGCGACCCGCAGGCGATTAAAAAAATATTTGAATTTATGCTGACGCATTTCGTTTAATATTAATTTTCGTTAAATGCCGGATAACTTTTAATTGCGTTAGCTAGAAAGCTTTGAGCTTTTAACGGTATCAACAAAGTAACGATGTTATCACTTAATGATTTAAATCTTAGCTTATGTCTATAGTATATACCACTTTCAATGTGGTCAACTGTCAATTCTTGGTGGAAAGGCATCATATTTAAAAAAATAAAACACAATTTGTTTGTACTACTTTCACATGTTTAAGTGTGTACTACAAATCACATGTGTACTAAAAACATGTCGAAGTAATTCAAACAAATTGTGTTTTATTTTTTAAAATATAATATATACCATAATGTAAAAATTTAAGTAAAGTATTTAGTTATACAAGAATTATAATATGAATTGGTTGAAAGCTAATACTTATACTTGCTGAAAAAGAAAACTCCTAATTCTAATATTCCCCCTGATTTCCGGACAACATCAGGTTACTGCCGAAAGTTGGTCAACAAAAGCATTTTTCGGAATAATTGCATTTTATTCATTGCTTTAATTAAATAACGCTTAGCGATTGTTAGTGCTGGATATAAATACTTCTAAAAGACCTGAAATATAACTCCTATAACGCTACTATTATGTTCACTTTGTAACTAACTTCTCCGGTTATAAGTATGTACATTCTTTACATACTTGATCCAAACACTTTCAAATAGTCGCAGTCCCAAATGGCTTTGCGAATAAATTTAAATTGTTAACTACACCCTGGAATTCAATACTGCAAGTGTTATTTAACTGACACTTAAATCCTTAAAATGTTGTATTTTAAGTGCACACAGACCACTCACAAAATCACCAAGTCACTCAACCTATCTTTTCAGAGGGCACGAACAGAAACATATATAATGTAAGACAAGTTAGTGACAAAATACATGGAAGTGTACAAAATCTCAATAATTCAAATAGAAACATATATGTATGCACGAAAAAAGTACATATAGCGTAAAATAATAAAAAAACAATCCAGATGCAATAAACACGATAAAATATAAAATCACCGCATCGCACTTGAACTCTTTTACGCGATAGTGACAAATTCTCCGTTACAGGGGGCAAAAGCACAACGAGACGGCATAAGGGTAGACAGGAGGCCCGTCGTACACGTTGGAAATTTAAAGTTAGGGCTAGAAGGGTGACGAAGGCAGCCACTGGCCACCTGGGGGTGATATCTTACGCGAACACCCGTTCGTTTCAATTGGTGCTAAGTTACACCTACCCCTATCCTTAGCCAACCTCAAAGAACTCTGCAATTGGGTGGAAGCAGAGTCGTATCATCAGTGACAATATTTCAGTAACTGATAAATTTATTTTAGTAACTTAAACAATGGTATCAGTATCATGGTGGATCGTGGCGTTATACAAATTATACTTTAATATCACGCTTTCATTACACTTCGAATTTATGATTTTTTTTTTACAATACATTTTATCCTTCAATCAGCTGATAACCTTTCATGCTGAATTCAATAGAATTATCAGTTCACTTTTAAGGTGTTAAGTGTCAATTCTTGGTGGAAAGGCATTATATATTCAAATTAAAATTATCAGTTCAATGTAAAATATTTTTATTTTACTAGTTTTTTATCTAGGTGTGACACAATCAGTGGAATAAATAAGATATCGATTCCAATTTTACGTTGACATAATATTCTACAAAGTATCGTCCAATCCATCTAAAATAATTATGTGTTTCTTTTGACAATATGTAACGTTAATAAACGCCTAGAACAGTTGGAAAACTTAAGTTTGATATGTATTAATTCTTGTTTTTATTAACAAATTCGGTTGAAAATGCTTGCCAAGCTAAACTGACCCTAAGTATGGTAAAATGACTAAATTTATTTTGCACAGATCTCGGTTATAATCTTAGCGTTTCTAAATTTGGGCATATTTCAATACGAAATAGGTATTTGTGGTCACACTCCCCCATGAACAAAACGAAGCGATAACTTGGGTGGCCGGCAAGCAGACATCTGAAGAGGTGAATGACGCCCTCGAATAAGCCTCCGGCGCACGGGGGATGAGGGCAACTGCCAAACAAAGTGAGGACGAGGGTTCGAGCCTAACAGATTTTTATTGTTTTATTTCAGCAAGTGATCCTGTTGCACTCGCATTAACGTATTCTAAGCGCCATTGTTTTGGCATCTGTTCTTGGCGACGCAAGGGGGTTCTCAGTTATCACGTCATAAAATCCTCTCAAGCGATTTACTATTAAATATTGTATACCAATAGAAAATCTAAGCACCTTTCATTTTTTATCAGATTAAAATATATTACTAATGCTAATTGATTTTTGTAAGTTGCTAGAAAACGTATTTGATTCATCGGTTGCATATCCAAATGTTTGTGTAATATTCAATGATTTCTCTGATACGTTTTGGTAATTGATATCCAATATGTATCAATTATTCCATCATGAATATGAAATTAATTGCAAGTGATTCTGCCGCTTCTATTATCGACATATAAAAGGTAAATTCGTAAAGCATTGTAGTCATCACGAAACATTTTATAGCTTATCGTTTCGTTATGACATTCTCGGGTTTCACTGTTGTTACAGGTTAGGTATTAAAGTAGTCTCAATTAACGACAAAACGTCTAGCCTAGAATACATTAGAAAATTGTTTAATTTTACAAGACGCTTAGTGGAAAATTGTAATAACTCTTTCGAAGGGGATAAGGTTTATAAACGGATTTTAATTCACTAAAGACAAAGATTACCAGAAACAATGATATTACATATTTTCAATTTTGCGCGTTATTGTGTCAATGTATTCAATAAACGGCATCGAATTGAATACGGTGTAGGGCACTGGTCCCCTAACTCATTATGCACACGGACCCCTCTTAAAGAAAAACCTGACCATGAACCCCCTAAGTAAAATAACTAAATGGTGATGTAAAAATAAAACATTTTGATATTTAAAGTATGATGAGGTTCATAACTGCACTAAATCCACGTTCTACTAAATAAGAAGACGGAAAAGCAACAACAACCTCTGTACAAGTGACCCATAATGCCGGATATAAAATTGGTATTTGTTTTTGTAACCAAAATTTGAGGTAAATTGTTCAGCAGATATTGGTTTCCGCTCCTCATTTGTGGATTATTCAACAAATTGCTTTTGTATTAGTATGGATATATCTAAATTTGTGGGTATACTTGCAAAAGTATCCAACACCTAACAAATCGCTATCAATTTATTTTTAACTATTTATTTCAACTTTCATAATAATGGAAATGTGTCACAGATATTTTTTATATTAAACCTCTCGCGGACCTCTCAACATTGTCCACGCACCCCCAAATTATTTTAAGTTTGCCAGAGAACCCCTCAGCGGTCACACGGACCCCTGGAGGTCCGTAGGAACCACTTTGGGAATCACTGGTGTAAGAGCTTAAAATTCTATCTATCCTTTACACTTTACAGGATTCTCGCCGCCCTCATTCGCACCAACAAAGCTAATGGCAGCGATTCAAAAAAGTAAACAATAATCTGTATACAATTATAATAATATTTTTATAATTTATTTAATTGTATTTTTATAATTACCTTTATTTACACGATTTTCTATACCACAATGTGGTTAATTTTTAAAAAAACACACGATTTTTTAATTTTATATGTATTCTATCAATTTTTTACACGGTTTTTGGTGGAACGTATCCACCGGGTAAAAAAAGCGTTCAGTCTACTTTAAATAAAAAAGACAAAATAATACATCTAACAGAACATTAATCAATAAAAATATCAATTGCATCTCTACTATATAGCACAAAAGACATATAGGACTATGTATGTTTGTATGTCTGTCGGTCAGCACAACTCCTCCGAAACGGCGCACATTAGCGACGTGAAATTTTCACGTCATTTTGGCTGCAATTGTTAGTTCAACAAAACTAGTACTACATAAAATTGCCAGGGACCATAGATAACTATTGTCTGTGCATATTTATTAGAATTAAAAAATACTGCGTACTAGACACTATAGCGAGAGATTAAACTCAGATATTTGTATATTATATTATCTTGTACAAACTTCCGATTTCCGATCTTGTTAGTAAAGTCGCCGCCCATTGAGCGTAATAATATAATAAAACGAATTCTAAGAATTAGATCAATACGTTTGCGCTGTTACTCTAACAAGATGAAGTTGAAAACGTAACCTTGCGTTAATAAGAAAAGTTTCCACGGGTATATTTGACAATTTTCAAAAAGAAAATTCCAAGTAGACGTGTGCTGGTAAATCACTTTTATTTTTTGGAAAGATAGGTAAATTTGTAATCGTGTCACGCAATGCTTTAAAACTGGATGAGATAAAAGATAAACGAAACTTTTGTATTTTTTTCTAAAAAGTTCTTTTGACAGAAATAATTTCGAAACCAGGAGGCAGAGTTTACGCACAAAGTTTAACCCAACGATAAAAAAAAGTATTTATCACTGGGTTTGGGCATAATTAGCGAGTCGAATTTAAATAATGGAAACATTAATAGTCTTAATTTGACGAGCATACTTTAATGATGATCAAGTAAAGGGGATAATATCAAATAAAAATACTTGCCATGTCTAGTAAAGCTTCTAGTTTTTTTATCATTATGGGTTTTTAGATACCCGTCAAACAAAATGGATTTGGAGAAAAACGACCGGTTGGAAAAAGTGGGTGATAATAAGACATAAGCTTAACCACATGAGTAATGCAGACTACCGACCTAGAAAAAGGTTTTATACTTTGTGATCAAAACACAAATCATTTTTTTGAAAACATTCGAAACGGTTGATTATGTTTCAGCAATATATATAGGATTATAATTTAATATAATTTAAGACATCGACTGAGGGTGCTTGATGGAATTTCAATATCAAATTTGGATTATTGAGATTTTGTACACTTCCATGTATTTTGTCACTAACGATCCGGGTTTCGCCTTTCGGCATCTTCAGGCATTCGAGCACACGAATGGACTCGAATTGACAGACAGTAAACAGTGTCTAACGTTTATATAGAAGATACAAATACGACAATTATTATTTACGAGGTAAGATATTATACGTCTGAGAGCCACACTGATACCTGAGTTAACATTTCGAGAATTGCTTTAATCCTTATTTTGTAAACAACCCATTAGCAGAGTGGCAAATTGCCGTTTTCCAACTTCTTTTAGAAATACCAGTGATTTTACTTAAAGGATTATATTCAAATAATACGCTTTAAATCTATTATTATAGATTAACATACTAAATATATCTTCACTGCTAAATTATAAACAAGAGTCGTTTGGGTTCGACGTATGGATTTTACTTAAAATTATATCAATGTAAGCCCTGATTTTCATTTTCCCAAATAGTATCAAGCGTCACATTATCATTAATTAATTTGAGAATGCACTCACTTCATTATTTACATCCATACAACCGTCCTGATCCGAATAATTATTTGCAATGTGGTGGGAGTATAGAAAAAACATATTCGTCGTGGAGGTTGTTGGAAATTCCAGTGTATATAACAAGCAATGAGATTGTGCACAGAGGAAAAAGATTCAGACATGTGCTTGTGGGGAAAAAACAATAAACTTTTAAAATTTAAGTAATTTAAGACATCGACTGAGGGTGCTTGATGGAATTTCAATATTAAATATAAACTTTTAAAAGATTGCACAAAATTCATAATAATTAATCAACATTGCAATATGGCAGACTATTATTGCTTTAAACCTGTAGTATGAGGACATTTTATTCAATGATCTGATTGATAAATAAAGGATGGAATACTTTACAGTACCGTTTATCGGAATAATAAAATACGAACGCAACTTTGTCAGGGGAAAAAAGCATATTATATTAGGTGCCCACAGTAAAAGCACGAACTTTGTTGAAATGCAAGTACTAGGCATTCAATTTAAACTTGTGACTTGCAGGAAGGAGAGTGGAGAAGGTTCAAAACCTCTGGGACAGGAAACAGACCGCTTAACTTTGGAGACTGGAAGCTCAACTCACTTAGAGCTAGTAATTATTCTATACAAATATCCGATGTCAAATAATAATAACGCGGCGTGTCTGTACAACAACAATTATTGTGACATTTCGCAATGTATATTACATTGTTCCGTTACACAGACAGACCGAATCACAACATTTGGTACAGTAAAATAAGCGTTGATTACATACATTTTTTTGTACGTAGTATGACGGCGTGTGCCGAATTGACACATACATGACAATGTATCAAAAAAATAATAACGGTAGACGTAAAAAGAAGAAAGAAAATATTATGCAATATAAAAAAGAAGAAAAAGATAAATGGATTATAAAAAATCGGTTTCCTGTTAAGTCTAAATATAGCACGTTACTGGAAAAATAATGTACTTAAAATTAGTACTATCGACTAATATCTCTTTTCGATAGTTTAATGTCGCATTTGAATCATGTAATCAGGGTTTAAGCCTGTAGACATCTTAACGCCTTCTAGGGCACGGATAATAAAAAAAAACTGTAAAACGCCATTGCACCGACCAAACTCTTAACAATTAACAATCACGAAACACGTCGAACCAGTACGCCGGTTAGTCATTTACAACGTCCACGAAAATATCCGTGACATTCACCAAGCTGACGGTTCGCGTTTGTAAATATATATTCATCGCGTCATGCATTGATATGGTTTAATAAGTTACGAAAATAATTTCATAAGATTACAATTGGGTTTTATTTTCAAAATATAATGCCTTTCCACAAAGAATTGGCATTTAACAACTCAAAAGTGATGTATGAAAATTATTTGGACACTCAAAGCGAGACCCTACATTAAAATGTAAACCTGTATAAACAAAAAACCAAAATTATTTTTACTATAGTACTTTGCATCATTCTATTTATTCATTAATGAAATTAAGCTAATATCGACCGATATGGGGACCGGAAAAGCTTCCACAATCAATACCTGATAAACTTAGGAAACTTCGATCTATTGTAGTACAGTATCACATCACTACCTCTAATGGCTCATAAAATAAATCGAGTATGGCGACATTTTAGCGTTACGGCCGGAAACGAAATTACATTTGTCAATTTGTGACGTAATCAATAATCTTAACGACCTAGAGAGTATACAGGGAAAAGACTTTTAGATGCGAAGATGATAGAGCATGAATGTGTATTGACAGCTTTGAGAAAATTGCTTTTATTTCTATTATAAAGTAAAGGTTTATCTAAGCACCATAGGGAGACTGTGAAAAGAGAGTACAATCGATAAAATAAAAAGACTACTTGTAGAGAATTTGCGAACCACGTAAATTGCAGTTTTTGTTTTTAATTATGATAGAAATTAACTGCATTCTTAATAATTGTATACTTATTCTCATACACGATACGTGAAATTAAAATACAGTTTTAACATTGGTGAACCCGAAAATTCCCTAAAACAAGACAATAATAATTGTTAAGTTAAGAAACGATAAAAAAAAATAAGTATTATTAACCTTCGTTACGTTATCTACTAAATAAAAAGATGGTAAAAGAACTATATAAAAACGATGTCTTTACAAACTAAAACTAAGAGTGATTATGACAGTGCGTTATTTGAACAAGAGAATGGAGAATGTGTGAGATATTGTTGAATCTATTTTTTTATCATTTTCAAACGATTTTTAAATATATACAAAAGAACATAAGCCAGAAAGCATAAGGAGACGAACAATAGTGATTCTGGTTTAGTACATACACTAAAAACACGATAATATATTTTTAATCACTAAGTATTACATAAATTACATTAATTATTAGACAATGATGCGATCTATCTGATAAAAATCGTGTAATTCCTAAGTATGCTTCACTTCCTTTGAAAGTGGTGGAGGGTCACGGATTATTATTTGGGCGAGAAATTACATCAATTTAACTGCAACTCAATCGAGATTGATTAGAATTAATTATTAATAGTATATTAAACAAATTTCAAAATAAATGGGCACTTATAGAACACACAATTCACTTAACGAAATGACTAACAGAATGCCATTAACACGGAAAGGATGTTACGACCTCCGTTGAGATGACTGGAGGCGGAAAAAATTATTCATTTTCCAAAGGCAACAAGAAAACAATTTTAAATAAAGTGTTTAGCATGAAATTTATGTCGTGTCACGTCCGTTAAAATGAACTGCATCATACATAGTGTCTGCCAGCGCATCGTTCAGTAAAGAAAATTAGAAGCCGAGTCAATATATTTTAATATGATAAAATGATATTTATTTTAAATCTTATAGCAATCATGACACAATTTCAGCCTCCATTCGTCTTATTAAGACTGAAATATTCCCGTCGTATATGGCACCCCAATAAACATTTCAATAATTTTTAATTCAACCGTGAGACATGTGCGTGAATTATGGATTTTTCTAGAGCATGTCACTTAATTAAAAAAATACATCAAAAGAACTCATATAACAATTAATTGCCTCGAATATAACCTATTGTTTCATAGCTGGGATGGGTACAAAATCAAGAAGGTAATTAAAAGAATAAATTTAAATTTTATTTTTAATTGAAATTCTTCTATTGACAATAAATGGTATGAAAGAAATTTTCAATTAAGTACTACTTGGGACGATTTTTTAGAATCAGATTGCATCATTCATTGTAACGATTCATTTAGTACGTTTATAAGAGATGTGGACATATTCAGCGATGAGCTTTGTGTATCTTTTTAATGTCTGCGTAAATAATTTGTTCATTTATCTAATACTATCAAATTGACTTATTATTTTCATGTAACAACTGTCTCCATTAAAAGGGTCAAATTCATGGCACATTGGCGTCAGCTGTTCATAGATAATCTTTTTTATTTTACGTTAAATAAATAAATAATTTGACGATATACAACATTTTCCTGTGTTCAATATAATTATTCATCTTTTTCTAACTTCATTAAAAAATGTGTGTGAATGTTTTAGAAAATTACAGGCGATCGAATAATGCAATTGAATCAAAAAATCGCAGTTTTTTTAGTTCTGGTTTGAAAATATGTATACAAAAATAATATTTTAAAATAAATAATTCTTACTTATAAAGATAATAAAAGTAAAAAAAATGATTGATCAATGTCAAAAATTGATTTGAAATGATGTTTTTTATGGGAGGCGTTGAATTAATCAGTCTTACATCTTGAATGAAGCACTAAAGCCCAGAAAACTTGACTCGCCACTCATAGACTCGGTAGACAAGGCGCCGAGAGAATAAAATAGATTGCACAAATCTGACATGCGCTGTCAAGGTAGTAACAGTTTCCAACTATTCTCAAATAAAATTGACCAGGAAATGAGAAAATAATGGTTTTCGAAAAGAAAAATATTTACTAGACAAGGGACAATTAAACGTAACAATACTTTGACGAGGGTAAATTGAGCCCTATTATATATATTCTACAAATATGTCGGCGACCGTGGCGCAGTTGGTAGCATCGTTGGCTAGGACTACGGATGTCTCGAGTTCAATTTCCGGTGTGCACAGTTTCATAAATTGACCCTTTGACCGATTTATGGATATCTGTTCGTAGTTCGTAGTGTTTGTGATGTGTAAAACTCTCTCCTCACCCATATATCCAATCTTCACGGGGCGTAGCGATAGCGATTAGCTAACCATTAGTCCTGTCCTAGCCATATCCTTCTATCCCTACTCTCTTCAAAAAAAAAAAGAGAGGTTGAGTAACAAACAGTTCTGATAAAAAAATTCTGTTGAGATACCTTCATTAGGATACCATATGCTCCACGTTGGGAGCGGACATGAAAAAAAAATATGTAGGTGTGAATTTTTATGACTAACAATTTATTATTTCATCATGAATACAATAAAAGAACATACTATGAATGATTTAATTTAAGACATCGACTGAGGGTGCTTGATGGAATTTCAATATTAAATTTGGATTATTGAGATTTTGTACACTTCCATGTATTTTGTCACTAACGACCCGGGTTTCGCCTTTCGGCATCTTCAGGCATTCGAGCACACGAATGGACTCGAATACTATGAATGCTAAAAATAAAATAAAGAGCATAAATAATAAAAATTACAAAAAAATATTGTTCTACATGTCTTGGGGAGTTGCTCCTAAGACACTCCCAAGTAAGAAAAAAACTGTAGATAAGCTTAACGTTTGCTACGCCACTGGATACTGCCGTATAAAATTAACGAATGGGAAAGCAGTGGTGGTGGAGGAAGACAAATTAAATTTTATTTGATAAATTACTACTATGATTGTACTTACACTTTGATCCAATACATTTTATGAAGTGGTGCGGTACGAATTTTAAGCTTACCTGAAACAAGATTAAAAAAAATACCATTAACCATTGCAATATGTGTGTCCGATCCAAGTAACAATCAAAATCAATTTCGATTACCAAGGAAAGTAAACTTATTTAAATCAAAAGGTGCTGTCCATCTCCACACCCACAAAGCTCGGGGATACATTAGATATCGGACGGCGCGAATCAAAATTTTGATAAATCTCTCAGACATTTGGTATGCGCGCCTTAATGTCCGCAGACAAGTGACGATATAGACGAGATACCATTAACTACACAAAAAATCGAAGGAAATAATTTATTTGACGCTAGAAAAATAGTTTAAAGGAATTCGAATAAAACATGAAGCGACACGAGTGGAAATTCCATTCTCTATTAAATTTACTTCCGCGCGAGCTTTCAAGTATTTGGCCCCGTGCCACACAAAATCATACATAATATTAAGTTTTCCACGACAAAAGAACGTAAGTGATATCAACAAGAAGATAAAAATAGTGGATGTTGACGTATTTTTAAAACAAATCTATGTTTATATACGTGGTACGTGTATATTTCAAGAAAAACTACACTGTTGAAGATTTCTTTTAATTAACATAATTTTGACGATGTGATGACAACTTTGATATAAATAATTAACATTTAATAATCAATTTTAATTTTAACAGTCAATTCTTGATGGAAAGGCATTTTATTTTTCAAAAATAAAACACATTTTTTTAAATTGATTACGCAAATTTACACAATGATCAGAACCGATTTCGCTCTTCGGGTAGATTTTCAACTGACAGAACAAAACAAAATGTAATTTAAGTTATGAATTAATTTAATATATCGACTGAGGATGCTTGATGGTATTTCAATATCAAATTTGAACTGTTGAGATTTTCGGTCAGTTCGAGTTCATTCGTGTGCTCGAACGCCTGAAGATGCAGAAAGGCGAAACCCGTGTCGGCAGTGACGAAATACTTGGAAATGTACAAAATCTCAACAATTCAACACAAAATGTAATAATTTAAGTAATATAAGATTTTATTTAAGATCAGTTCGAGTTCATTCGTGTGTTCGAAAGCCTGAAGATGCCGAAAGGCGAAACGCGGGTCGTCAGTGACGAAATACATAGAAATGAACAAAATGTCTACAATTCAATTTCAAAAAAATGTGTTTTTATATTAATTTGTACATACTGAATTAACTGTTGATAATACTAAATAGAATAATAAACTTTGTTTGAATCTGTACATAGATTTTTTCTAGCTTGAAGTGAAGCTTAGAACATACCAACGATATATTTGATAAAGAGATTTGTGAGCTTAATGAATGCTACTTATCATAAAAATGTCACATATAAAAAAATATTAAAATCGCAACATCTTTATTTTAATAACATGTATAATAAATCAAAACTAATTTGCAATAAAAGCTAATACAACGAACGTAAACTGGGTTATTATTAATCACGTTAATCCGCTATGAAAATGAAATCAAATGCCTGCCGTCCACTTTGTCAGAAAAATAACGAGCTTTATATCTTACATATACGTAGATTCAGAAGGAAATGCGCTACATAAAATAACTTCGCATTAGCATGAAAAGAAAACAAATAACACTTGTTAAGACAGTAATGGCTGAAAAGATTGTTAGAATAGAACCAAACTACGTACAAATAACTTTACAGAGATTTTTAAGTGACTCTTTCATTAAAATACGTACATCTTCACCGGGGAAATATCAACAAAACATGGCAAACTAAATATTAACACTTCAGCTTTCAAAACGCTTTAATTGATCTCAGTTATAATTAAACTTACCAATCGAAGATCAGTAGTGAAGATTTTATAGGTAAATTGGAGACGAAAAATTATTTAGAAATTTAACACATATTGCATGATTTTGTAATATGATTATAACCAGTTTCGCTCAGTGAATGAGCATCGGCCGATCAGTTAAAAATGCCCACATTTAACGATTTACGGACAGAAATTCATCAATGTCGTACAATTAACTAATTCAATAAATACTACATAAAAGCTATACTCGAGTGAATAAGGTTACAAAGTAACAATAAGTAAATATGTTTTAAAAGATCGACAACACTGTCAATAAAAAATATCTTGCGCTTATTCGTTTACATTTACAGAAAATACATACCAAATTCCACTGGACAATTTTTTGTAACAGAAATCTAACGCTGATTTTCTTTTTAAATTCAAACCGTAAACTGTTATGGAGCTCTATTGAGTTGATAAAAATCATACAATGATAATGAATGGATTTTTTGCTAGAACTGAAATTATAGAAGAGTAAAAAATCAGCCACGCGGAGAAGTCAAAATTCATCGTCATTTTCGCTCTTAGATATCGACAAAACAACACTTATTATTGAGGATTGGTACATTTTTTCTCACGAATTTAGTTATTTCACATCAAGAGATCAAGTAAAACTATTAATACAGTGATGCGTTAATGACATTAACGACATTGCTTTCACGTTATGGGCATTCGTTTCAATCAATGCCAATGGACTTTCCTCATAAACATTCAGTATCGGAGACATTTTGGCTGGCCGCCACGAGCGGTCGAGGGAGAATTTTACGCATCGCCTAATATCCGACACGATCGTATTATGAAAAATGGTTAATATCTCGTCATTGTAAAACGTAAAATTATAAATTAGGAAAAAGGCAGAGACTGAAAATAAATGACTTCAGAGGCGGTAGAAAACTTTCAGGAAATTTGACGTAGTTATTCAATAATTATAAAATCTTTTACACAGTACAAATCTTCAATTGGATACCTTTTTGGAAATAATAATTTTAAATATAGTTGACTATTACATAATTTTTGAAATTAACCGCAATTTTGTCGATAACATTTTTTTAACCCTTTACTATGAACTAATTAGATATTTGTATATTATTAACGAATGGCTGAGAGTTCTTCAAGCTTTATGTCGGGTATACGGTATAAATTGTGATGTTACAATAAAATCACAGAAAACGTTATGAGATATAGAATTATTTTTCAAACCAGCCAAACATTTTATTGAAAACGACCCAAATTTTAATAAAATCAATAATGTAGTAATCCTCCATCGATTAAATAAAGAAGCATTAAAAATGAACAGTTCTTGTAAATTAATAAGAGCTATAAATATGGACGGATAGCTACAAGCTATTAAATTTATCTGCAATGGGATCAAACTACCCCGTCCCTCAAACACGAGTAATAAATATTTTAATTAGTCCTGCTACTGTTTGTCTTTAACACCCTCCCATCGCCCAGTGGTTAGATAAAATCCCAGCATTAATTTTGTCAATTATAAGTTTATAGTTAGACTCAATGTCTACGTTATGAATAAAAATCATACGATACTTTTTCTGTCTCACAGAGGCGAAACACGTTTCACACCTAGTAACACAATCAGTGGAATAACAACTCTGTTTTTAATTATATGAAACATTTTTTTTTTTTTTATTTGCCACTCAAAAACAATTCAAACCATAAATCTATACATAATATTATTTGCTTGAGCCAATGAAGGGTTCGTAAGAATTCAATAAATCGTTCGACTAATTACTTTGTTGTTATCTTCAAATACGTAAATCCTTAATGCAAATGAGATTGTTATAATTGAATAGAACTTTGTCTGAGAACTTCAAAGAGAATGCAGAACTCGCTTTGGTTACGACCCATGCTAAAATATGCCATGCGGTTTCATAATGAAATATGAAAACGAATGCAAAAAAAAAACAATACTAGAGCGAAGCAATGCATCAAAGCATTCACAACGAAAAGCTTTCGGGGATAGCTGTTATTTCTCAATTTCATAAAGCTTTCCTCTCTGTCAAAAATATAGAAGTTAGCGGGAGGATACGTCCGGTAGTTGGAGAATGGGATACGTTATTATGAAAAATTCAATTATAATGTACGTATGACCTGAAATATATTCCTGTAAAACAAAATAATGAATAGAAGATTACTTCCAACGTGATACAGCAATTATTTTCAAGAAAAATGTACTAATATAACCGTACCTTCTTAGATGACGGTGAAATTTAAATACTGAAGTCTTAACTAACAGTACCCGTCATAGATGACGGTATTGAAATTAACATACGGAATGTTTAAAGTAGCTAGTACGTCGGAACTGTGTGTCCATTGCATAACATTTATTTTATATTATACACCGCGAACCGTGACGCTTAGTTCATGAGAAAATTTCATACCTACATGTGATAAAAATAAGTGGTCGGCCAGAGTCAACGCGCGACGGTGGAGCAGGCGCGGCGCTTAAAACTGAAATACATAGCATGCTTTTGCATAGTCATAGTCAATGCGCAGGGACTGGAAGTTCGAGCGTCTTGTCTTGAGTGGTTTTGCATTTCAGTTTCAAACGCCGCGCCCGCCCCGACGTCACGCGTTGACTCTGGCCGAGCACTAAAGCGTCTACAGAGTTCCCTAGGCCTGTTATATATAAGATGTGCATTATATATTGAAATTACACCATCAGTAGCAAAAGGCTAAGTTAATCTACGTTCTAAATTGGTATATATGTGTAAAATAAAATTATTCTAAAATCTTACTAATTAGGACTTTGCTGGAGGGAAATTTCATTCGTTACACATATTTTATATATATATGGAAAAATATGAATGGATAAATTATGTACCATTTCGCCCACTAGATTGTTAGCATACTCCGCTAAATATAGTAAATATATGTGTGACCAGTGTGTCCTGTTCTGTAAGGCGTTGAACACTAGCGAACTTTAACGTGGAACTCGCAACCAAAAATAGGTTAAAAGGACTCGAGCCATATTTTTGTAAGTAAGTATAGCAATATGAAAACATGCCAATTCAATCTATTATATAGTTCGATTTAAAATCTGACAATTAGGAGCAAATTTATGTATTTTACACCAGTGTCCCCCAACCGGTGGTCCGCGGCCCAGTGCCAGGCCGCAGAGACTTTCCGCCAGGCCACGAACAGTATGCCAAATTTCAAGAAATTCGCCATGCGAAAATATTAAATACAGGATTTTTTCGCCTGCACGTCTACTTGTATTTTTAGCTATTGTTAAATAATAATAATTGGTAGGATGATGCGACACGATGGTCGCTGGTTTCCTCAGAATCGACAGTCATAAATCTTCTCAGGTAAACTTAGGGAGAACGGAAATATTTGCTCATGAATAGTGAACCCAGATGCAAAACCCTACCTAAATATGTTTCCAAGAATTTCATATGTATATTTGTTAGTTATAGTTGTGTCCAGCTGTCACAACATACGATTAAAAAATATTACATAAAAAACCATTTTTATTTCAGTATTAGTGATCCGCGAAGAATCATTCCCTTTTTCGCAAGTCCGCAGGTGTAAAAAGGTTGGGATTACTGTTTTACACTACTTGTACAGCGATGACAAAAAAACACTGTTATAATGATAAAAGTTGTTATGAAACAGATAAAGAATCATATCGCATCATATATATTTGATTCGCTTTAAAGTCGTTAAAATAATCTTGGATTTAGATTTTTTGCTAGTCTGGAGCTGTAATAGAAAGTGAAGGAGAATAATGTTTTAGTCATTACAGATTCAAGCGGAGAAAATCGCATTAACTTCGTTCTTTTCCTTGCAAAAAGATTTCCTCGAAAAAGAAAGATTAACGATTTTCATGAAGAGACGAGACAAATTTAATTAGACGAGGGGGGGAAAGTTTAGCGTAGTGCAGCCATGCCCGAGAGAATCAAAGGGGATGTTTAATTTCGGCATATTGAATCAATCTTAACGAACAATACGAAAAATAAATTCACAACAGAGTCGCTCAAATTCGAAGCGACATCCATTTTACAAAAAACAATAAAAAAAAAAATACTGCAGAGGAACCCGCCGTCGTCCCCGCTTATTGATCGTGATGAGGAGCATGGATTATCCTAAATTTACAAAACACTAACATATTTTTAATGAGGTCAATAATCTTCTCTGATTAATATTGTGATCAATGCGATTGCGAATATCTTCCAGCCAAACAACAGTAAGATATCTGCACAAATTGATATGTATTTTTTAATAATAAATAATTTTATTTATATTAAAGTAATGACGCATGTACATTTTAACAGGTTTAAAGACTTGACAAGCCATTTTGCTGTGGCAAAAATCCATTGTTAATGATTCTACCGAGTTTACGTGGAGACTATGTAATTAAAAAAAAAGATGGAAATATATAAAAAATCAATAATATACGTAGCTAGCATACGAAATGATGTTTTTAAATATAATAGTATTGAAATACAAAAAAACATATTTGGTAAATTTGGCACAGTTAGCTGTTTTCAAAGAAATAATTACGATTGATTATAAAACCAAATGAATATGTATCTAAACTGACACGTGCATACACGCATGAAAAAACATCAATGCTAATTAAAAAATATTAATTATTATAAACGCGTGGCACAGTTTTCGAATTTGGATATTGATTTTCAAATTTAAATTTTGAAAGTAAATATTAGGTGATTATGTTTTCCATCGACTGGCACACGTGAATTTATCATAACAGTAGAGGTACAGTTAAAATATTCCACAGTAACGTCGGGCGCGAATGCTACAACAATATTTGCGGGAGAAGTAAACCAACAAGCGGAACTACCGGGTTGCCTTCATAGTACCCGAACAAACCGCATTATTTTATTTGGCTTGCCCGTGTAATGCTAACCGAGTAATCTACGAGTAAAGCGAGAACCGTTGAATAACCAATTAGAAACGCTGCGTAACGGAGAATCGTTTATGAGAAACGAATAATAAATTAAGCATATCAATACAAAAACAATGTACAGACGTAACCTTGCCTGCGGCGTTATAAACATAATAATTTATTAATGCGCCCAACATCCATTACTAGCCAAAATATTTACGAATCAATAAAAAACTGATGTAGTATACCAATACTTAATTTCAAAGCATAATAATTAAGCACATATGAATAACAAAGCGGACTAAATCGTATTAATATTTCGGTATCAACATAAAGTTTAAAGTTCTTTTTAACTAACCTAAAAAAGAGAGACAAGAAATAGTATATCTCCATGCTTCTTGAAAACAAAACGGTTGATTTGAACTATCCCCGTATTCTGACCCAAGATATAGTCACTATCTGTATCCAGGACTAAAAGATGAATATTTTAACAAACTAGGATAAATTAAGGTCAGTACTATTACTAACAAAATACAAACTCAACTGACGTGTATGAACGAACGAACATCTAGAAATTTCGTAATATAAATCATACAATTTACTGAAATCAAATCATCCAAGATGATAAATTGACAATTTTCCGGGCGTATAAATTAGTTGGTTCATAAATCCCGACAGGTAACAATCGGTCATTAAAAATTCACTTCACGTAAAATGGGCTCCCAATTATTGCCTCCCTCGGTGGGCTGTCGTTAATTATGTCAAATCTCACTGAGAAGTTATTGGCAGTACGTGCAATATCATTTCTATAGGCAAAACCACCGGACTAAGTATCGACTGGTTCATGGCTACAAAAAATATACATATTCAAGAAGTCAAGAAAACGGCTGCTTTACACACATATAATAATAATCATGTTCGGGATGAACATTGAGAAAATTACAATCAAAATTTGTAAATCATGATTATACCGAATGAAAATCTATCGTAGAAAGTTGATCGCGGACAATTGATCACACACTTACGAGATTTGGAAATGATTTTGATGATATCAACCTCCCATATGTTTTTTTTTTAATTCGATAATTACTACCATTTAAATAACTATCTTTTGCAATGTTTCTCGGGCCCTTTGTATGTCCTTCTATGCAACACTCATCGTCATAGCTAATTACACATGCATATATGCCTGTTAAACGATGGTTTATTAACATATAATTTGGGATAGATATTGAGGGAAAATGAATGTAGATCATTTTTTTAATTAATTCATTTGTTATAATTTAAGACATCGACTGAGGGTGCTTGATGGAATGCTAGTGACAAAATACATGGAAGTGTACAAAATCTCAACAATCCAAATTTAATTCAATTGTGTTGTGATGACCTGTTAGATGTAAGATCCATTTTCGAGAGGAAACTTCAATTGCCTTGTCTGTACACGAAACATACTTTAAAGTATTTAGTGTGTAATTTCATGACGCATTCGCAATTGACAAAGATACTGATTATTTGCATTCTATTAAATAATCAATGCATAATTAAATAATAAAAGCACTAAACAAATATAGCGAACATCCAGTCGATCAAATACAATTATTATTATCCGCAATGTTTCTGTTCATCTTCTGATAGCATGGCATCTGCACAATCGCGTGTTCACCTCGTCAGGGTTAACGTCCAAAGACGCGGCGTGGCAAAAAAAAACCATCTCATTATTAGCTGGACATGATAAATTATTAACAATGAATAACATTTCAACAGAGTAATATATCTCAGTAATAACGATCATTAATTTTAAGTAGCGAACAATAATAAAACAGGCGCCGATTCATTCTGACATAATTGACAGAATTATATAACTGTAAATAAAATAATAATACGTTTCTTTAAGAGTATTGCATGATGTTCTAAGACAGGGGTTCCCGATCTTTTTGTACCCTAGAGCACATTCTAAAATAAGGAAAGGAGCACCACCTTATCTTCCAAAGCAAATTTATAATTGGAATAATTAAATTTGGATTATTGAGATTTTGTATACTTCCATGTACGCACGAATGCCTGAAGATGCCGAAAGGCGAAACCCGGGCCGTTAGTGACAAAATACATGGAAGTGTACAAAATCTCAACAACTCAAATTTGATGTTGAAATTCCATCAAGCACCCTCAGTCGATGTCTTAAATTAAAAAAAAACCCACAATTCATTTGTACTACTTCCACATATTTATATCAGGACCGGTTTCGCTCATCACGAGCATTATCAACTGATCATATCATGTCTTTCCATCAAGAATTGACAGTTAACACCTTAAAAGTGGTATATTATTAAATTAATTAATTATAAATAGTACGCAATTCCTTGAGCTAATAACAATTTACAGTTTTTTTTTAAACATTACTCTACTTTCCTGCGTTATAGAATATGGAAAGGAGTATTAATATTCATAATGGTAATAAAGTAAACCATCTTCATATTTCACTTTAAATTGAGTTTTTACAAAAGGCATGCACATAACACCTCACAGACGACTCGGAAAGAGTATGCATCTCATAAAGCATTCTCTAGTCTCGAAGTTTCAAGCCGCACCTTCACTAACTCACATTAAAGTAAAACTTAGACGATTAACCCGACAGAGGACGAAGAAGGAACCTACTTCAAGGTTATAACTCAGCCAGACATTGGCCACGCAATCCTGCAAGCGTCTCCACATCCACTTAAAATCTGAGCTCAAGGGGTGCACTAAACCTATTGGTTTAATTAACAACCAAATTAAACACAGTGGAAGTCGTTATAGTCATCATCAACAGGTTAACGAAGTCAATGATGGAAGTAGGTGTCAGGAAATTTACGAACAGATTAAGAGATCAAGACATTAACAGATTTATTACAAAGTTTATTGGTCATTTAATATAGTGGTATATATCACTAAACAATTACATTACTTTAAGACATCGACTGAGGGTGCTTGATGGAATTTCAATATTAAATTTGGATTATTGAGATTTTGTACACTTCCATGTATTTTGTCACTAACGACCCGGGTTTCGCCTTTCGGCATCTTTAGGCATTCGAGCACACGAATGGACTCGAACTGAGAGACAGTAAACAGTTTCTAACGCTTATATAGAAGATACAAATGCGACAAATATCATTTACGAGGCAATACATTATACGTCTGAGAGCCACACCGATACCTGAGTTAAAATTTCGGAAATCGTCGTAATCCTTATTTTGTAAACACCATATTACCAGAGTGGCGATTGCCGAAGGCGGTTGCCGCTTTTCAACTTCTTTAGAAATACCAGTGATTTTACAATTATAATAGTATTGTGGGTTTTGACGGGATGTAATTCGACGAATGGGTAAATATATACAATCATTCCACATTTAGTGAAATCTGTTAGGTGTTTCAACGTATCGGATATAATAGCGGAGAATTAGGAAGGTTCAGTTGCTCATTCAAGATTGGTAAGGAGTATAACTGGCCTCTATTAATTTCTAAAATTTCCTGATAAAATAATTTATGATCCCCCATGTTTGTATGCAACAGTTTAACCCCATCATCCGCATTAAACGTATGGTTCTCCATTAGCAAGTGATTTGCGAATGTCGAAGTTTCTTTTTTAATCTAAAGGCAGCTAAATGTTCTGATACCCTTATATCTAATGTCATTACATTGTAATTTATAAATACCAGATTTGTTCTTAAAGTTTACTCTATCTTTATTGTTAATAAGTAATTTGCCTAGAGAGTTTTTGCAATAGAACGCCGGTCTAACACTATCAGCGAGTTGTTTTTTAATTTTAAAGCTTGTGCAACCTAAATAACTAATTCTATGCCAGATTCTAGGGCGGTCTATGTCTTTAGACAAGTTCCCGAAATATAGCGACAAGTTCCCGAAATATATTAGTGACAAAATACATGGAAGTGTACAAAATCTCAATAATCCAAATTTAATTACATTACTGTAGCATTATAGAGCGATTCATCAATGTTAAAGATGCATCATCGTTGAATTTCTCAAAATAATAGATGTGACAAGGTAATTAAGTGTATGCAGTAATAATGTAAGGCAATTAAAATAATTTAAAAACATTACTAATGAATTAAATGACCTACAACAGCATACGCTGTACATACAAAATTAGTTTAAAAAGGCAGCGACAATACGACTGTTAATAATATTTTATACAAATGTCAATAAATTTTTCTGTTTTTTTTTAGTAGCATATTGACTTATATATTATTGACGTCTTCGAATTAGCATAATTATGTACTAAAAACCTTATATGTAGTGACACGGCCCAATCGTATTTGTTACGCCCAGCCGTGAATTGAGCCCAGAACTCTCATCGAATCACCTTTCACCAAGGCAATTAGCAAGAAACTAACTGAAATAAAGATAACTTGGACTGAACTGGCGTGTTTTGAATCTCTGAATCACCCTGAAAGCTAAATATCTGTGGTATAATCATCATCAGCACGCCGCTACGTTTTTCGAGCTTATCAGTAGTTACTGTTTTATACAAAGAATATTACTATTTCATACAATAAAAAAAGCTTTAACGCCTAGATTTGTGTAGGCACTATATGAGTGCGAAATCGAAAATTCTTCGACGTCTTAAATTAAATTAAAAATATATTATTTATATCTGCATATAAAACAAAAAGAATTATAATTCGTAGCAAGAATAAATCGTAAATAAAACTTATATTATTGAATGTAATGTCAACCAAAAAAACTTTCACTTGGAAGGTAAATAAATAATTTATTCGCATATCCAGTATGACACAGAATCTACATGTGAAAGCACTGGATGTGCATTCATTGAAACATCAAAAAACCTTTGATGTACAAAAAAGCACCCAAAAGTTATACGACCAAACTTCACATGTCGACAGTCCGGACGATTGTAGAATGAATACGAGAGAACGTCTGCATAGGTAGTTTTACGCAAAAGTACTAGTGTATACCATGATCGGAAACTAGTGAAACATAATGTATTGGGTGACTGCCGATATTTTCCGAAACTTTTTCCTAGTATGTTAAGGGAGAACAGTATTGTAGCAGTGGAGACATTTGTGATAGATTTAATGTAAGCACATCGATAATCATTTGACGTGAGATTCAGAAAGGACAATTGCTTAATATTTTGTGAATAGAGTAAAGGTATTTAACCTTTTGCATCAAAAATCCTAGGTAATTGTAGGTTTTCGGTAGTTATTTTGCGGAAATTCATATTCAATGTAAACGTTAAATTGACAACATTGTTATCTTACTTGTTGCGCAACTAATTCAAGGAACATCATACTTTAATAACAACTAGGCTTAGTGTATTGTATCTTTAATAATCTAACATGCAGATATTGATTCATACCCCTTTTATTATTGAGCTAATCTTTTCTAAAATATTAAAGGCGGGAAGTTTAGTATTAATTAATCACACGCGTTTATAATTACTGTATGGGGTGAGACAGTCCCAATGGAAATAAATGTAAGAGGGAAGTGACATGCTATTTTTAAAACATCATTAAGGCAATTAAGTAGGTTTGTCATTTTGCGAAAATCGTTAATCGTTTTCCGGCGCCTAAAAAATATGAAACAAAATAATTTTTTTTTTATCTTTTTATCATTGTTTTCTCCAAGTATTTGTTTACAGTACAGAATTTTTATTTAAATGAACATAGTAAAGTTTTTAAACCTGTCTAGCAGACAGTTGACACCTGTTTTTCAGAAATGCTTTTATTTGTTTTAAGCTGTGTCTAGATTAGGGTTTATTTTAGGTTATCAAGATTTGATGTCTGAGACAAAATCGTACAACAAAGTATTTTTAAGAAAGTGATCGTGACGGAATTTCAAATTGATTGAATATAACAATTCTACAAATTTTTTGAACTGTATCAACAAGTTCGTTTTCTCGCACTTTTTCTAAGTTATATTTAAAGTAGAATTATAATGAATAGATTTTTTTTGAAAAAATTGGGCAACAATAAATTCTATTATATACTACTTCTGGGACTCACGGTTGTACTCGGTCAGAACCAAGTGCCACTTATTCAACGTATGCATTCTGACGGTGCTGCTTACGGTTGCGAGTCATGGCACCTCACTAAAGCACAGGGTAACTGTATACTGTGTTTTGAAAACAGATATGCTTGCGGCGAATACTATGGGTACGGTGGTTTGATTTTGTCAGGAACTCTGAGGTAAGAGAGCGGACGGACCAGCCTCTTATTCCGTCCAAAATATAAAAGCGACGATGGACCTGGCTTGGACACGTGCTCCGGATGCCCCAGGGGAGCCTGAATCGTGCCTGTCTCTTCTACCAACCAGATGGATTCCGTCGCCCTGGAAGGCCGCTGATGGCCATCCATAGGATGTATTCGGCGGAGCTACGGGACACTGAGATGACCTGGGCGGAAGCGAAGAGACTGGCGGGGGACAGAGAAGCTTGGAGGAACCGCGTGATGGCCATATGCTCCGAATAAGAAGCGGATATGGTATAAAAAAATACTTCTTTTAACAAAAAATCTCAAAAACATTAATTAGAGTAATAAATAGTAATCATTTTTCGGGGATATGTTTTTCTTACCTTCCATTGTGATGAAGTCGGTGTCTGTCGTCTGCCTCGAAACTACGCTGAATTAACTCGGGTTATGAATAAGTAAACGAGATCGCGTGTCGGCGAAGTTATTTCATTAAGTTGGACTGACGTTAAAGCCTTGGACCGGACCGCTCTGCAAGGGTATGTGAGCATTCTGTATGTCCAATGTATAAATAAATAAATTCCAAAAAATAATTCGATTTCAAGAAAATTAAATATCCAAAACTTTTAACGTCACGCGTAATGAAAAGATACAATGCAAAAACACATCAAACGAGTAATCATTAAATTATTTTTAATTTCACACTTACGGCAACTTATTCTAACCATCAAGGAGTGACAAGTAATGTAAAATTTCGTATCATTCAGTTAAACAAAAAAGAGTATAGTGAATAAAGAACGTCTATTCTTTACAAAATCTAGTAAATTACAAAAAGAAAAAAACGATGGATTAGGGGTTTATGTTTAAACAAATACATCTGATAATCTAATTATTCCCCTGGTTATGTAACTAGGTGTGATAAATGTCGTTTATTTCAAGAATAAATTATTAAACTACCAATTATATGTAAGATTTTTGATTGTATTAATATCTCTTCTCGCTACTGAATATACTATAAATTAAAAATGTGCAGGAAATCGAGGATGGAAGCTCATTTTATTTTACTTTTGAAATCGCTATCAGAAATACGCAGCTTACTGTTGTTGGGAAGGGAAACTAATAATTTGTGCTTAATTTTTTCAATTAAAGCATCTTCCAAGCGAGTCATAGAATGAGTGTAACTTCATAATGACTAGCTGGTCAAATGCCACGCGAATCGTGTAATCTCACAGCTATAACTACTGCAAGAGCGATTCCCATAAAGACTCTTTGAACTAAGACGAGATATCGCCTGAAATTCCCGCACTTCCGAGATTGTTTCAATAAATTAAACTGCATGGGGTTCAGTTACGTAAACACTTGATAAACGGTGGTCGAGACTTTAGAGAATTCGCTTTCCCCTTCCTAATTGGATTAACGGGACTATAGAAACGTTTCATTATATAATAATATTATCAGTAACGCCTGAGGTTACTTGTTACCTCGCAGAATTTCACCATGTGGAACCGGATATTAATTTAATTTGATGGGTTAAGTGAGTACTTTTGACTGAAGAATGTATTTATAAATGAAATATTGTGAAGACAGTGTAAATAAAGCACGAAAATCTAAGGCGGTTTCACTCAGCAAATAAGAATTTTCAACTGCCAAAAAAAATTAAAGGAAGGCAAACTTTTATATTTTCTATGGATTCGGCGGTAACTTTGTGGAAGTTCATTTTTAATATAAATTAAATTAAAAATTGATAACTTAGTTATTCCACTTGGTTACCAAATCCAAGTTGGTCCACCAAGTGGAATAGCTAAGTCATCAATTTTTAATTTAATTTTATATGAAGGCAAACTTGTTCAATAAAAATGTAATTATCTCAAAACTCACGTTCATTGCGTAGGAAATATTTCATGTAATATAAAGTACATGAAAATTCGCAATATTTTGCAAATTTTTGAACTCTTAAAATCACTTAAAAATCACTGTAGACCAGTTTATTTCTTCACTTCCCCAAAACACATATCACTGACGTGTGACGGGTCTTATCCAGATAACGTGGCATAAGCAGTATGGACACTGGAGCCGTGTCCGACGCACTTGATGTGTTAATATGGGCTTTGACAAGATTTTACATTATTTTATAATAACCTTATTTGTATATGTGTATATTTATCATTTTTCTACCTACATGAAACCGGTCACGAAGTCACTATATTTACATAAAGTTCAAAACATGTCAACATTATTTTATGCGTTGTCATTGTTTTATGTATATATTTTTTTTATTTAAGAATTTTCAACATAATTGACAATTACGTACGTACTCATGAAGCAAGAACACAAAAAGCTTTAAATTGTTTGTTTTTTGTAACATTCAACCGCTTCTGTTCAGATAATTTTTTTTTTTTTGAGAAATCGGTTTTTTTAAACTAGTGGGGTGGGTTTTATTCCATTCTACTGGGAAGGGGTAAGACACAAACACTGATAGACTATTTACAAATCAATTACTGGTACTTGGAGGTGAAAAAGCCAAGGGAAATAAATTTAATAATGGTGAGCCGCCTGCACTATTTACAATGTTATTTACTAATCCTACTTTACTGGTAATGGTTTTATTAATTTCTAAAAGCTCTACGCTATTAATTTTAATATCTTTTTTATTTGCTCAATGGAGTATTTCTACGTTATTTTTATTAAAATTATGATCATTTTTAATTAAATGATTTGCAAACTCTGAAGAAATATTATTTTTGAGACATCTTACATGTTCTTAAACTCTAATATTAAGAAATTGATGATTTGCGAAAATAAATTGGCCATGGATAATCGGAATTACAATATAAAAATACGAGTAATTTCGAATTTAGTATGCAAAACAAGGTATTTTAAATAGTTACAACTACTTAACATGATTTGCATTGCATAGTAATGAATAAAAGGTACAATGAATCAACACGATATTTATAAAAAGTGGTGCTGAATATTGTATTTCCACAATTCAAATAAGGAACGAAAGAAATGATTTGTATAGCAGCTTTTAGATGAAAAAATTACACATCTTTAAAGGTAAAATGATTTATGTCTTTGGCTGTCTTTCAGCACCAGAAAAATAACAAAAAAGCTCCCTCTCATTGAGTGTTCCGCAATAAAAGTGCAATCTATCCATTATGACGTCTCGGTAAACAAGCCTTCGGTCGTGCGAGCGCGGCAGTCTGCTGGAACAGTCGCCCGGAGCGAATTGCACAAGGGACGTAGGCGATGTTGCAAACTCCCTGTAGTAAAAGCATACTTAGTTCATGAGAGCGAGTATTAAATTGCTATAGGGAAAACTAGAAAGTATTTGATATGACTTTGACTATTACATTATTTTCATTTGAATGATAGTGATACTGATAATAATTACAATATGTAATCATTTAGCGAAATAGCAAAAAAAATTACATGAAATTGATAGTCAATCATCAAAAGATTATTTCAAATAATAATCTTATCTACAATAATTCGAAATCGTGGTAAATTGGCATTAAATTATAATAATACGTGTTTCTAACACTCTTGTTATGTTACGTGCCATTTCATAACAAAAAATATGGCGGAAAATAAGTGCTTCATATAATGGGTGTTTTAAAGTTATATCATACTTTTTTATGTAAATAAACAAGCGTGAAAATGTGCCTAATATTTTGCCATCATTAATCGAAAAAGATATTTGCATTCCGTTTTATTTCACTTATTAGAAGTGTTAATTGGTTTCAATCGATTTTATTTGATAGAATTCCATTATAATAAACTAAAAAAATATTCATCAAGGATGGCGTGATGCCGAAATAGATAGAAACGATTATTAAATGATTATCATTCCTCATAAAACAAAAGAAATTATGTAAGCTGAAGTAAGAGATATTATTCAAAAATAGCCCCTTTCGTAGTTGGTAAAAAAAACTCGTGACTGACACTTTATCATATAAACGGTGGCCACTTTTAAAAGAGGATCGATCGCATTCAAGTAAACTATTTTCAAAAGTATGCACAACAGTGCACAACAATATCAAAAGATACACATATTTTGTGTGAATCTAGTTCCATTTTTTGAGTCACGGTCTGGCGTGGTGGAGTACGCCTTATCGATGACAGTGTTGATTTAGGTTTGTATACAAAAATACTGATATTCAATCTTCCGCGAACAAACTGATACTAAATAGGTATACGATATTAATATGTCACTAAATCGTTTTGATCTCGAGATTAATCTAAATAAAAAACGAGCATTAATCAAAATAGCTAATAGCAGTATATAGCAGCAATAATTTATCAGATTTGTGATGATTAGGGATTGCAATCCAGAGATACCGCCTGTTTTGCTTGTCCTCTCATGACGCTGAGGGTACGCTGCGTAATAGGAAAGAAGTTTATCAGCCGGTATGTAATATTTATTATGAAATTCTTTTTGTAATAATAGTTTAAAATATAATTTAAGACATCGACTGAGGGTGCAAAATCTCAATAATTCAAAACTCCATTATAATAGGATAAAATAACAAAGTATTTAGTTCTACAATATTTTTATATTAGGTATTTGATAGCTATTTCGGCTTTACGCCATCGTCAGAACTAGTTCTAGCGTAAGGTCGAAATAGCTATCAACTACCTGATATAAAAATTTTGTAGAACTAAATACTTTGTTATTTTAACTAAAAGTAAGTTTTAAGAAACACTGTATATACATTGTATGTATTGCTAATAAATTCACACATGAAAAAAATGAAAAAGTATTATCGCATAAAACAGAATAATACCGCCTCAACACATCAGCTGACAGCACAATTTTTAAGCTATAAAAACTTCACTCACGCATATAACTTATTCAAGAAGGTGTTTATATGAAAAGAAACTACATAATGTATTATAAAAGTAGTACATCGCTTCTCTATATACTACTAACAGTGGAAAAATCGACAGCATAAATACATCGCACCCCTCGTTTTAAACTATTACAAGTCAAAAATTTACATTTTTAGTTAATAATGCAGAAAGGTTGAAAATATCATATTTACCTGGTCAAAGACTATCACAAGTCTAAATGAATTCTACGGAAATACAAGACAGGATGAATGGTCTTAAATTTTTAGAAATTTTAGTGATTGATATTTAACGACTACACTATTTTGAGTTGCTATAGTCTAATATCAGGAATAAAAGTTTTATTGAGTTTTAGACTATGACATCTCGAATTACCATTGTTCCGGAATAGGCAAAGTAATGACAATAAACGAAAACGGCGTAATTGTGACGCATTCGATAACAATAGTAATTAATTGGATTTAAAGAAGAGGTTTGATACAAACATAATTTAAAAATAAAAAATATTTTTTAATTAACACATTGTTTATTGTTTTATATGATATGCATTAATATGCACATCATAAAAAAAAAATTATATTGTTTTCTATAAGTTTATAAATTTTTTTATGCATAGTCAAAATAGTCTAATTTTAGTGTATGACATTTCGAAAATACTACAAAAAGTACATTTTCTATAAGATTTTTCAATAAAAAAATTATTTCATCCAATAGTAGAGTAGTAGTTTATATGTAATCAATTTTACATCAATTCAGCTAAATGACATTTAATGACACACTGTCGTTGAGTCATAACATAATCGTAAACACAACAAAAACTGCGATATATTTTGTTTATTTTGCGTCGAGTGTTGTTTATCTTTTCTGGTTAACGGCATTATGTGACAGTCTCCGAAAAGAGATTATTTTTGCCTTTGAATATTAAGTTAAAAGGCAATGTTTAATTTAGGCGAAAACGAGGATGGGATTTTAATCAGCCAGAATAAATTGTTATCTTCGCGAATTTTCGTTTGCCCAGGGCTAAACGGTTTTAGAAGTTGTTATATGAAGGGTCCCTAGAGAATGAGGAAGCCTCATACACATAATGTGATAATTGAGTACCTAGATATATAATATTTTAAGACACAATATTATATACATAGATAAAAACACGATTGTTCAATGATTTAGATGTATAAATTATTGTATAACTTGATTGTGAATATTTCTATGATGATTGACAAAATTTAAAAAAGTTCGAAAAAAATTAAGACAGTAGATGAGTAACGGGTCGTCTTACGTGGACGAAGTCCTTGTGAGCGCCGATACGACGGCAAGCGCGCCAAACGCCGCCTCGCCTCACGCTCGCAAAGCTTCGTCCACCTAATTTGCCGCGTAAGGTATATAATATATATTAATAAAAATGAACATCATACATTATTACTATGCATACATTATTTTTAATAGATTTTTTAATTTGAATCCATCGTTTTCGAACTATATTATAACCAGTCCAGATCTTTAAAATATGGATACTGCGTCTGTGTGTATTTAACCGAGCGAATTCAATTATTCAGATAAAAATATTAAATTAGATTGATATGTTATTTATTAATATTACATTATTCGAAACACATGACATAATGCACCATGAAGTAAGAATTGTACTTTTTCTTCATGAAGATGACTTTTTTCATTGAAATAAATACATGAACTGTCGTCGGATACGTATTGGTACTGGTATATGAATCAATCACAAGAGAATAGAATACTTCAAGTCGCCCACGAGTGTACCTTTTCATGGTGATTGAAGATCCCTCAGGATCCCCCGCCCGAGGAATAAAAGAAAAGACCAGAAGACGCTGACAGCAAATTCGCCGAAGGGTGACGCGAGTCCAATGTCAATAGTAGACCTTACCGTCGAAATGCGGATTCCAATAAATCAACCCATGCCGGGAGGGATCAGGGCGGCACGAGTGGGAGAGGGCCGCGGGCAAATATGCGAGAGCCTCGTGTGAAAACTGCGCTACGAAACATTGTGCCCAAGTGACGGCGGGAAATCTCTTCGAATGTATATGCGCCTGGTAGGAGGCGCTGCGCCCGGAACAGTAACGTAATTGATTGCGATTGGGGAACTGAATTTGTACGCTTTGCAGTGTATATACCACATAATTAAAAACTCGAATTGTTACAGTTCTGATGTCTAGATGAAATTTAAAATTCACCATGTATCATAAAAAGGTCATTGTATGTTACATTAATAATATCGATGTAATAGTTTACATTTGTCGCGTCGAAGAAATTTTAATTTCAGTCATAGCAACATAAATCTTATAAATATCTTAAATGAAATCTTTGCACACACAATTCAAAACATTTTAAATGTTTTATCAAAGAATACACCATATATCAAAATGTTCCCATAGACGACGCACATTGATTCTAGATAAATTAACAGTCCCGATATATAAAATAAATAATATAACAGGCATGTATGTATGACATAAAAACTTGGAAGATTAAATGGAGTAGTGGAAATACTTTTTTCTAAGACTGTAGACCAGGGTCGTCCTCTTTTTTATACCTACCAACTATTTTTGCAAATATTTTATAACAAAATCTTGTTACTGCCCACCAAAATCGCAGTAATTCAATCCAATGTAAGGATGCAATAATTTCGAGAAGATGAAGGATTTAAAAAAAACTTTTTGAATCTAACTTTTCATTTATACTGTAGAAAGTGTATATTAATATATTAAAGAAATAGTGTTAATTGTAAAAAAAAAACTTTAATATTATCTAATTTAAGACATCGACTGAGGGTGCTTGATGGAATTTCAATATCAAATTTGGATTATTGAGATTTTGTACACTTCCATGTATTTTGTCACTAACGACCCGGGTTTCGCCTTTCGGCATCTTCAGACATTCGAGAAATTTAATATTATCATTTAAAAAATTCAATTTCACGAGTGACGATTACTCTCAAAAGCCTATGTAGGTACTGTGTTTACAAACAAACAAGTTGACCTTTAGGCCAGAGTACGACAAATATTTTGTTTTATTCAAAAAAGGTATAAGCGAGAAAGGGACAAAACACCCATCCCTATGCACACCTCACCTCGCCGGTTGTGTTAGCGTAGAGAAGTCTCTTTCAAGTAAACTTAGCCGCAAGTAGAGTTTAAGAGATGGTTTCGATGAAAACAGACAAAATAAAAACTAATTTACCATGGTAACGTTAAGGCCCCATTAGTGGGCGGTAAGGACCAAGTTGAAGACCAGTGTTGTAGGCTGTACAAATCTATTCAAAAAGTACGTATGAAGTTAAATAACGAAGTAATGAACGAAGTGGATTGTTTGCACAGCATTTGCAAGTGCATGTCAAGATTGAGTCAATTAATGGGGCGAGTGGTTTGATCTCATCGCATGTGGGTATATACAAGTGGAATTCCTCCCAGAATGTAATTCCGAGAAAGCTTCTTGATGCGCTATAACCGTTCAGTGGACAGTTGTGGACGTGCGCTGGCAAAATGCGAACCACTTTATATATATATATATATATATATATATATATATATATATATAGAGCTGTATTAAATAAGATCGAAAAATGAATATTATGTATATCGAATATCAGAGAAAACTATAATTCATTTTCAGACTGGCCTTCGAATACACTAGACTAGAACAATAACAAATTAATTAATATACTCCCTGGAATAGCTTACGTAAAGATCAAACATACCTTAATCTATCGCTACTGAAGCTCAATTAACAATAACTAATCAACAGACGTTAAATTAATCTGGCTTTAAAATGTATCCGTTGATTCCCAGAAAATTATGCACTTGAGTAAACAAGGTAAATTAATTATTACATTTAATTGATATCCATAAACCATTTTGCTGTAAATAATACCAAAATAATGACAAGCGAAATATATAAAGGACCTAGCGTTTTATTAAATGCCAAGTTGAGTTTACCAACATGTTAAAAAAAAAAACAGACGTCGAAATGAAAAAGTAAAAAACAAATTAAACATTTTGTTCAAGCTCACAAATACATCTAGATGCTATATTTGAGAGAAAATTACGTTTATGTTTTTTTCTCATCGATGAAAACATAAAAGAGAAGCTTTTAACTTTGATTTTATTTGGCATATTTTGCCGTTCGACTGTTTTTATTTTCGAGTCAGAGACAGATGAAATTTCCAAATACAAATAAAATCTTTATATTTCAAAAGAAAGCGTATTCATTACAAATAAATACTAAGCCGGCAGCAAGTTTATTATCACATTTCACTATTAAGCATTATTTTAAATACATTATTTGCTCTTAAAAATATTGGCTGAATTGTGTTGACTTAATAAATTATTAATTAGCGCATTCCTTTTACGACGAAAATCGTATTTAGGCTCACAAATCAATAATAGTGTTAACTTGGTAGCAGGGTTAAAATACTGACGCAATTTGTTCCGCAAATTATTTTATATTGTTGTTACTGGTTATTTAAGCTAAAAAAATTTCATTGTTGTAAAAAACGACTTTTCCCGCAATTTCAAATGGACCAACGAGTAGAGTCTAGTATTATATTTTCTGACTGATGGTTCTTAAGCCATCTTCTAGTATCCATAAAACTACCCAAGTACAGCAATCATGTTAGCTGTCTCATCTCAAGAAGCTGCTCTCAAGTACGATCGAGAAGTGCTTGGGCACTTGTCAATTATGAGATACTGGGTCACCAAGGCAACGCTCATCTGATCTGTTTACTTCGGGATTCTACAATTAGGCGTTCAAGAGACTGTATTTTCATTCCTCAACAAATTTGGCATCCGCTATTACTGTTGCATTACTTAAATGAAATTATTCGAAGGTATAGCCGGTGAAAAAATATACTCTGTATCGCGTAAAATGTATCGATAATTTAAGACTGGCAAATAAGAGATCTCTGCACCAGCCTATTCGTGGCCATGGTTTCGTCTCTTCTAGCATGGTTCGTAATTGTCAAAAATAGAACTGCGGTACTGTTAAGGATGCTGATCACATCCTCAATTATTAAAGCAAACGTCGGTCGGATCACTTCGTTGCACCTAATTTTGATATACCTAGAGGTCCTAGAGCAAATTATAAGGCATTAAAGAGTTTACGGCGTCCTATGGAGAGCGAGTGGATCTTAATAAAACCTCCTCCATTATTAACATCATATCAAACTGTCTGCAAATTATGGTACACGAAATAAACCGTTGAGGAAACTTCCTCGAATATTTCTGGCAAAATTTTAAAACACGATTAAAATTTTAACGCCGCAAACAATCTTGCACCGGTGGTGGGTACCGCGTTAACAATTCATAAAAAGTAATATTTACGTAATTCATCGCAAAAATCGATTAAGCTGTGTGAAAAACATGTCAATTCCATATCAAATTACGTAGCAATTCAAAATCCGTGAATATTTATGTTCGTACGTACATAGTAAAAATCATATCCTGTTTTATTCGTTATAAAATTTAATTTGAAACCCGTTCACTGTCGATAATGGCATTGGCGGCGGGTTTTCGTTATTCAGTGGCAGTGAGTGTTCGCATGTCGTTAAACCGATGCACAAAACAACTGTGACAGGGATGCTATGCGGTAAAATAAACGGAGGCCGGAAAAGTGGATTTGAGTGCACGTCCCCTCGCGTTAAATGTGAATAAATAGCGTTGACTTGAAGGCGATTACCGTGAAACAGTGCCGTCACACAAGCTGAGATGCAATTATAATAGAAAGTAAATAAAAAAATCATTCACACTACAAACTAACAATGGCACTCATATGTATTGTGATTTTATAAACAGTAATGTATTTAGTAACACAAGCATTATGCAATACAGTAGAAAACTTTTATTTCGACATCAGTAACTAAATACTGCTATTTTTAAACTTACTATGATGCATTTTTCTTCATTCTAATGCTTTAATAGTGGAAATAGCTATTTTTATAAACAAATACAATTAAGCTAAGGACTTTTTAAGCAAAATAACGTAAGTGTAGAAGTATTTTGTTTTTTAACCGATTATTCACAATATTAGTTCACAAACACATTTTAACTTATAGAAAGCGACTGAAGAAATGACACTATAAGCATACGCAATCTACCCTTATTTTTCAATTTAAGAAATGGAATCATTGTTTACCTTAGAAATAAATAACCTCGCGATATAGTTAGTCAGACGCTTTACTTTAGTAACAAAGCCAGTAGAATAACTAAGTTACCAATTTTAATTTTATATTAAAACTGAATTTCCGCAAAGTTATCGCCGAATCCATACAAAATATAACACTATAAGCCTTAGAGATACAAAATATATTCTTTCATCCCAAATCTGATAGGTATTTACATTATCAAATAACTCACTATTTCTTAGTATGTTCATTATTATATGCCTTGAAATTATTTCGTATTATCTGCATGGAACACGCGATTTTTCTTTTTTTTTATATGATTTAATAAATTAGATGACTACCAAATAAATTCCTATATTCAGCAGTGAAGCGACAATAGATGATAATGACAAAAACTTAAATCAAATTGCTGTTATGTATGTAAAACATATATTTCGTTTCTGAAAAAAATAAAAGTAGTTCATACTTAGCGCGTTTTGCGAATGCGGAGATAAATTGTCGAGAAATAAATAAATCAAAAATTAAATTGACAATCCTGCCTCGGTACGCTACTTTTGTATTTCCAGAGAAGAGATCAGGGGCCGATAAATTTAGTACAGCGAATATGGGGTAGTTGTTTCTGCCAGCGATTAACACTAATGACGCGGAACACATATTGAACAGTTTTCGGGGATTTTATTGCAATCGTTTCATACAAGTGAAAATAAATCCGAATAAAGGACCCAACACCGAATGGAAAGAATTATTTCAACGAGGAATCGATCGGTCGAGTCCAGGGGCAGGGGTAAAAATTATCGATTCAAATAGATTTTCGGTAAGAACAGAAATTACCGGCTATTTTTTTTCACATATCTCTACTTTTGTATAAAATAAAGTTATTCGATTGACCTTTATTGCTCATAGTTAAACTAGGTGTTACCAACTTGCTGACACATAGAAAAATGAATAAAACAGATCACAATATATAATACATAATAAATTTTGACAGGTGACTTTATTATTCCAGAATAATAACCGTTTCAATTAATAACTGGCTCTAACATTTTTTACATTTATAAATAAGGATGTTTTTACTCACATTGCTGATGTTCCTACATGCCATTTCCGAAATTTAAGTAACAGGTGCTAAAAATATATAAAGGAGATATAAAACGAGGTAAATACTTTCGCTTGAATATCACCTGAAAGCGCCGCATTTGTAAAGGCACCCATTGACTGAAAAGGCTACGAAATTATTTTAAGTGTAAGCCTGCGATTGTGCACAGTCTCCCTTGTCATCAATGCGATTTCCCGCCCTTCTGAAGAGCTTTCGTAGCGCTGCTACGACGGATCTACGACGACAACCGCAACGCATTGCGAATCAAAACATGCAATCGGAAATGTTTTTTTTATGGAAAGCATTTTCAATCGATCGACAAAATATAACATATATCTTTAATAACAATTTAATTCATCGTTATTATCCACTAAGAAAAAGAAGAGAGTAAAACGATTTAACGCCAGAGTGCCGGAGCAGTCACATTTCACATGTTATCTACATTCGGGTTATGGTTATTATTAGCAATTACGCGGTAAAATTGTACGGCATATCATAACAATTTGTTATATTAAATATAATATGATTCCCTAGTTAAGTAACAATATATAAAAGATTATGTTTTTGTTTCTTGGGCGGTGTGAATAATGATATAAATTTAGACTTTTTTTTAAAAACTTCGAATAGAATATTTTTATCGCAGTTTTCCAAGACAATATTCGTAAAGAAACAGCTAAAATAAATGCAATATTGTTTTAATATAATATGTAGTATCATACCAGTATTTAAAAATGAAAAATTGAATTATTGAAATCTTCGCATTAAATGAAGTACATATTATGTTGCGAGGCAGAATGTTATTTCTAAAACGATGAAATCAAAATACAACTCTGTTAGATTCATATAAATATTGCCTGTAAGCATGTGTCCTATATACACATCGCGAGTCAAGAGCGGTTTACTATAAATACGGATTGAGTTGATGTCTTCCCGTTTCAAATTAGTGGTAGCTGCGATTTCGCTTCGTGTGTTCGCCAGCGAGGCAGTGGGAGAGTTTAATTAATCGAAAACCATAAAATTGATTAGACAAACAACACAGAACACATACATAATATTGCCGGCATATGGTGTCGAATATGCATTGCTTTGGATAATTTAAATTAAATTACATACTATCAAATAAAGCTGTCGATAGTTGATTCGATTGGAACGGTTCTATAGTATTAAATAATGTTTAATAAATAAAATGAAATTCAATCGATTTTTTTATTGGCAATTAATCATGAAGTTCCCTGATAGATGGTTAACGCTGTTAACAAAAAATACAGTTTAGTAACGTTTTTGTTTCGCATGTCAAGTCCATTATCATAACACATACAATAACGTAAAAAAATAATTCAAAAACAAGATTCTTCAGGAAAAACGCAAAAATCAGTAATTGGTATAATCTGAACAATAAATACAACTTTGGTTTTCGCCATCAAGATTACTTTTTACGATCCTGGCTGACAGCTAATTGGTAAGAGATATTGAAAAAACCTACCAATCGTTGTAGTGCACATATTTACTTTAAAAATGTACAAAATGTTTTAATAATCTACCCGATGGGTGTATGAAATTGGTCGAAATATCAAGAACAAATTATAATTAAATAAATGTACAAAACAAAATAAATTTCGGTACAAAATAGTAAATAATCGACGTAGTTAAAATGTTCTTGCCACGAAGACTTTATATATTTAAATGTCATATACAGCTTGAGAGGAACTGCCTAATGAATCTAGACAATTAGTGAATTCTTTTGAAGTTTTTTTTTTAAATTTGATAGTAAATTCAAAAAGACTAGCTGAAAATTATTACTCAGTCCCATTGAGAGCAAATGTAATAAAAAAAGAAGCGCGGCAATAAAGTGCAGACCCGGGCGGGAATACTCTCGCGCCGTAAATCCAATCAAATTGATATGTCCCCGCAATAAGAGATAAAAACAAAAATAACGCGCTTAGGGAGAGGCGGCCTTAATGCGACTGCTTCGGAAAATATTACACCCTGTGGCGTTCTTCATCACAACAAGAGGGTCCTCTCAAAACCGAAGGACCCTCTTAGGCACAGACTCTCAACCGGGAGCGGATTTTAAATGATTAGGTGCACCGGTTTGACTGCAGCTTCGTAGAAAGCGAAAACGCGTTCAGAAGAAATAAAACGAATGTGACTGAGTGAATTAATTATTTACATAACCTCTTTCAGGATGTTTAAAAACATAAATCTACTACTTAATGAATATGTATTGTTAACTAGTTCCAAGTGATATCGCAATGTATACTAAAGATTCTTTTGCAAGTAATTAAATAATATTCTAGGTACAAAAATAATTGTGTGTTGTCTGTAAAAATCGCCCGCTGATTTATAAAACATAAGTGGAAGAATTTGAACAAAAAACAAAAAATATATTGCAAGTACGGAAACACTTTCACTGCTTATTAATGAGGATTATAGTGCATTCAAAATTTAGTAAAGGTTTAGAAAACGATGAATCAATTTGGAAACATTAATAAAACTTACTACAAACGGTTCAAATCAGCAGTTGCATTTTTCGTATGGAATGTTTGGTTATATATAATATCGTAACCCATATTTACATGCCAGGAATGATTATTCTCAAATATTAAGCATTCTCAACCGACCCCTACACGCACAGTAAAACAAACACTGATCTTAACAATTTAAAAAATATGGAATATATTATGTATATTATACACGTGTATGCGGCTAGCCGCCAGTGCGTACGGGCACTAAATAGAATTTTAAAAATGGAATGTAGTCAAATATTCTCAATTGATTTGGCGGTTACTATGTGGAAAGTCATTTTTTATATAAGATCGATATCTTTGTTATTTTACTGGTTGCGTTACTGTGAGACGTCAATTTTAATTTTATTGTAAATTAAAATCAATTTAATGTTTTTAATGTGAATTTTGGGAGAATATTGCACTTGAATATTATGGCATGATAAAAATATTAGAACTTCGACCGTTCGACATAGCTCTGACGATTAAAATTACATATTGAGTCTCTAAACAATTTGACATGGATTGGTAAGCTTATTTGTTCGTAAAGCAGAAGTTATTAAAATAAATAACTTGTTCATGCGGATACTTTCAGTGGATGTAGTAAAAACTGACGTGTCCCACGGGATTCATTGAAAACGCGGGTTTCGTTAAAACTGCGAACGGACTGAAAGACAAAATAAAAGAGTAAACATTCATATTCAGCAGCCGATGCAAGTCAACGTCTGAAATGAGGTCAAAGAATATACGAAGCATCAGTTTTATTTGGCGAGCTTATTGCTAGTATATACTAGTTAAATATTCAACTGGGTCAAGTTGAATGAAAAGACCATATTAGATATTCTCTGTATGCACAATATACTATTTTTCATCCACTCGGTATCACACAAGTGAAAAGATATTCTGTTATGAAAACACATTCAAAATATACTACAGGTTTACAATCGAATGAATCAAAAATATTAGATATTTTGAATGCGACGTTCTTGATTTATATTGAACTAGTTGAAGAACACGGCATGCGTTGCAATGCCATTCAAAGAAAGAAAAGGTTGTTGTTTTAATTCTGTTTATTGAAGAGCTTTTAGATTCGGATATACAATATTTCTTTTATTTTTTCGTCTGGTTCAGAGATGCTGCTAGTAATACGTATTTTAATTCTTTTTTTTTAGATTTAGATATTATTTTTTTCTTCAGAAACCTTCACGGGTGTGCGCACAACATACCAAAGTTTTATCGAAATCGGATGAATGGTAAAACAATGCATATAGGACAAACAGAAAAATCTTCTCGATAGATAGATAGATGAAACAACTACTATAAAATAATTGCTAATTGCGCTGTAAATTGTCTAGGATTTATATTTATTTTTTACTTACAAACTGCGATACAACTTTCGTTTGAAATATAGGATACAAAAAAGTTAAATTACAACGCAAGCCTTGTTTCAAATAAGTTCAGTGTAACAAACGCCGAATGAATTTATAAAAAAAACAAGCTTCATTATTTAAATTTTTGATACATATAAATGAAATAATTATTCCATTTAAGTATAAAGGAAAGCTTTAACAACCGCCAGGTAAAAAACCTTTATGTGATAAAGGTTCAAAATGTCTGCCGTACGGTACCACAGCTGGCAGCGGCCACCCCGTGGGAACCGAACGGAGGAAAATGACAAAGTGGGGTAGATGGCGGTGCGCGCAAAAGAGCGTTCGATCTACCTCATAACCTTTAAATTGCAAAGAGGTCAAACACCTGCACTCCAAAGAAATAGGTATGTAGGACTTTCGGTGGCAAGGTGGGTATCTTCAACATGAATATTTGAACGTAACAACGTGGCATTTGAGTATCGAGATCGATAGTATGAAACAAGGCCTTCGAAAATATTTTGACGGCGTAATACCGCATAATACAAACATAAATTACGTCGGTTTACTCGTCATTAAATTATATTGTTGAAATTTCATAATTGTTTATTAAATAATTAGGGTTTTGTTCAAACGTAGAGATAAGATGGCTTAACTCTAAACCTAAAACCGAGGTTTAAAAACCGTTAAGACATTCCATTACTCTTCTTTGTTAGGTTATGATAGGTTTTCATAAAAATCGCGATCGCTTAACTAGACCAATCTCTTTAATAGGATATAATATAATCACAATACCTACCTAAAAATAATATGAGATAACTGAATAATAATAAATGTTACAAAGGAATATAATATTAATAATGCATCAAGAGAAAAGTTTTTGCCTTCTGTAAAAACTTGATTTTTCTGGTACGATATTGAGTCAATATGAAACTATATTTAAACGACTAGATGTTCTTTTATAACGCAATAAAACATATTCAAAATATCATCAGGAATAAAACGATATATGCATTACATCGTTTTGAATTGTCTTTACGGTCGAGAAATTATGCTTGCAATCTTTTTTAGATAGGTACGAACAAGCTTACTTTTGCGCAACTTAATATTTCGTTATGACAATATGCACTTAGTGCACAGTGGTAACGTTTTTCTTAGCTGTGCAGTATACGAAGTTTTCAGTTGTGATCCTCTAACAACATCGTCATATTACATTCATCTGAACTAGCATTATTACCCATTATTATTTTAAGAATAAAACACAATTAGTTTTGTACTACTTATACATGTCCCACCAACACCATAAAAGTGACCCATTATTAATATATTTAATAAAAACGCTGACTATTTTATCTATTATTAGATTCAGGTCTCTTGTACGCGTGGTTTCTATAAACGAAATATTATTTATCACCTGAAAACGTAAGTTTGTTAGATATACCGTAGCATGGTTTATGCATGTTGTAAAATATACGATCTGTGTCTTTATTTTGCTCCGATAGAGGTGATTAAGTGGCGCTTCGCGGTGATACACATAAATAAAATGTGGAACTACATTATGATAGCCATTTCGTTTGATTTATAATACCGACAATCAAATAATATACTACGAATATATTATAGCATTAAAACAAACTTTCTATGTCGTACAAGTTGATGCTGATTTAAATATTAAAGTAAGAATCATTCATTAAGAAGTTGGTATTAATAGCAGGTATCATTTAAAAACATTAAGGACATTCGAAAATATTGGCTTCCTATGCAATTCTAAAACTAAAATAAGGCATTGGTATTCTTCAAAGGACATACACATAATTTACTGTTGATCGGTAGATCGCTTATATGCCGGTTTGAGAATTAAGAGGAAAACTAATAGCACGGTATTTCGAAATAGAAACAGTTAAAAAAACATTCTGAAATGTCTCAATTTTAAATTTGGATGGATTAAAAGCTTGACATATAATGTGTTTGCGTGATTTGTTAAATAGTGATTCCTGCATGGTATTTCTACTTAATAATAAAAATAATAATATGAAGGTAAAAACATAAATTACCAAACACATTATTACTACCAGATCAAGGCTACGAGTAGTTTAAGAAGAATTTTTGTTAATAAAATAATAATATCATCTCGATGGAGTAAACTGATATCATAATAACACGATCGTAAACATTTCCACCCCTAGTAGTGTGGATATTATATAATACAAGTATGTATGAGATAAAAACATGATTAATGGTGAGTTAATGACTTTCTGTAATTCCCATGTTCAGTATACAAAATTAAGGTACGAAAACATGACAGACATACATGCACATAAGATAGAAGTTAAAAACCAATTAAAAAATATATCTGTCCATACGGGGATTGGAATATTCGATCAAGGCACGCAATAAGCGCAAAACCACTCGTTCACGGCAATATGCATTGTATCCATAAATAACGAGATTCATTCATAAAAATACTTAATATTGATACTAAAAAATCAAATACTTTAAAGCAAAAAAAACTCTTTCATCGCGCAAGTACAAAGAGTTGCTTCCCTGACTGAAAAATTCATAAAAACTTTACACCCGAATAACTTCACTTAACAACGCCTGTACAATCTTAATTCACATTACTATATTAAAGGCGAAAATTCACTCAAGCCATTCCTTGCGGAGTATTTCGAGTGCCTTTACTCTGAAATAATTTGCATGGTTGAGACGTCTGCACCAGGTATGCTTGCTTGCTTACAGATCTTGAATTACTTTATTTCCCGTGGGTTAGTAGATTGCACAATCTCGGAAATGGCCAGTGAAGTAGAATCACATTACTAGATGTAACAGAACTACCGACAACTACCTTTTTCTAGTGTGCAATTTTATTTTAAAAATATGATGAACCTGATACTTTTTTTTATCAAACAGCAACTGATGAAACTTATGGACGATCTTCATCAAACAAAAATGAAAGAAGGGTACATGACAATAAAGACCGTTGTGGATATATAAAAACAATTACAGGCAAATGAAAACATAATATTATCATCATTCATTGATTTACTATTTGCGGCGTTTTAAAACAATATGTCTTACTATGTCCGCTTCCAACATATGGCCTCCTAATAGAGGTATCATAACAAGTTTTTTCTATGAGAACTGCTTGTTAGTCGGTCACTCAAACTCTCTTTTTTCGCAGAGAGTAGGGATAGAAGGGCTAGGACAGAACTAATAGTAAGCTAATCGCTCTCGCTTGGCCAGGATTTGAGGATCGGATGGGTGAGAGGGAGTTTTAGACATCGCAAACATTCATGACTACTTTTTGAATTGTTGAGATATTGCACATTTCTATGTATTTTGCCACTAAAGAACCGGGTTTAGCCTTTCGGCATCTTCAGGCATTAGAGTACTATTATATTCATGACTACGAACTGAAATCCATAAATCGATTGAAAAAACAATTAATGAAACTGTCCGTACCGGGACTTGAACCCGAGACATCCGTAAACGTAGCCAAACGACGCTACCAAATGCGGCACGGAGCCGACAATATTACAATTCATTATTTAAATCAAATCTACAGCGAAATTACGTCGTGTTATCCAGTAGCAAGATAATAATTCGTGTCTACATAGTTTCATATGTGTAATTTTAAGTGTATATGTATAAAATCAATGTATTGATTAGGGCACTCGAAATAAACGAAATTTCATTTTAAGAAAAATTATACTCATAAATATTAATAATTATAATGCTATCAGGTAATATTTTCATACGATACATTCCATATAAAGTAATTATATGTATATGGCAAACACCACTGTTCCGAAATAATGTACCGGGCCCCGCGTCATACCTTTGTTAAAGGTGGAAACACATAGGTATTAATAAACCGCAGGATAGCGTCAAAATAGGTGAGTGAAATGTGAATAATTAACCCTTAAGCTCGGTTCCAATTCCTCATAAGTTTTCGAGCCAGTAGGTTCCACAATTTGGTATGCTAAAACTTTAATGAAAGGGTGTGGGAACCAGATCAATATGTACAGATGAATAATTTACATATTACGATTTTAAAATACATAAATACAATACTACACACCGAGAGCTTTACCAAAAAACCATTTACTAAACTGTTAACTATGGAGCTATTATGGATTTATTTAATATCAGACAAGTTATTAATAACTAGTGAGTACCTGGCATGCGTAGCAATGCCACTCAAAGAAAAAAAGAATTTGTGTTTTAATTCTGTGTATTGAAGTACTTTTGTATAAATAATATTTTTTGTTTCCGTCTGGTACGTACACGAATAAATCATAAGGTTTTACCGAGATGTCGCTGTCTGTACGTATTTGATTCTTTTCTTAGATTTTTTTTTTAGAAACCTACATGGCTGTCGGAAATCGGATGAATGGTTATTATTTATGTAAAATTTGAGACTATTCATTTGAATAGTTATATTTTTTTGCCTGGCCTAACGAAAGATTCATATAAACCATAATAATGCGAACATAGCATAAATAAAGTCTTTGCAATAAGAACGTTTGCTTTGTAAGAAGTACGTCAAACCTCATAGATCTCGCACGGCATATAAAGCTGAGGCTCGGTGCCATATATTTTATAATAATAATATAAAAAATAGGTATTTACAATTATTGTTTGACTAAATTTTGGGTTACGAATTGCATATAATATGTATCTCGCTATAAGGAGCTATTTGATTGTAATTATGAGCACACGAATTTAAAGAACAATTTTTGGGTATCTTTGATATGCTAAGAAACTTTAAGAGGTCTTTTTGACAATATTTTTTTGTGCTGAGCGAGATGCCAAGGTTTGATTTTAAGTTAGTTAAATGCTGTAATCATGTCACGCGATATTCGAGTCCTCGATATTTTAATGGTTATAAAAGAAGTCTTACCGTATCTGTGGTCCTTGTCAGCAGGAATGTTTCCATTTGGCTCCAGCCTATCGAGGAACTCTTCGGAATAGCCATTGTATGGGAGCTTTCCGTCACATCGATGTGATGCCGCGTGGAAATGTCGGTGATGTGAATTGTGGTGGTCACTCTCGGGTTCGTCTTTAGTGGCTGTTGGTAAAACAAAGAAAACAATTAATGACAAAATTTCTACATACTTTTTAGTGATTATATTACTTTCTTTTTCATTCAAATAAATATTTGACGGTGTACAGGTTTATTATTATAAACACCGTTATTAAATCGCAGTTTATCCAGCAAGGCGTATGATCGTGACACTATTTCTATTTGGATGTTACCACTTTACTAGTTGAAATATTTTCTCGTTTACCAATAATACCACAAAAAGTCAATCCCTAGTTCCAGAAAACGACAAAGACAGTAAGGCTATTTATAGCCTCAACTCCCGAGTTCCCCCGACCGGTGGGTTGCGAAGTGCGACCCCAGGAGGGTTTGCCAGTTTCTGAATAAACTGAAAATACTGACTGACGATGATGCAAAATTCAACAACATTATTTTTATCGGTATCTAAATGTTTTAATCGGCGTCCGTGGCGCGGTTGGTAGCGTCGTTGGCTACGGTTACGGATGACTCGGGTTCAATTCCCGGTGCGAACGGTTTTCATAAATTGATCTTTCAATCGATTTATGGATTTCTGTTTCGTAATCTGAGTGTGTTTGTGATGTCTAAAGCCCCCTCCCACCCATCCAATCCTCACGGGGTGTAGTGAGAGCGATTAGCTAACCACTAGTCCTGTCCTAGCCCTATCCCAACCCGAAGTTGAACAACTGAGTAACAAGCAGTTCTCATAGAAAAAATTCTGTTAAGATACCTCCATTAGGAGACCATATGTTCCACATTGGGAGCGGACATGGAAAAAATGTTTTAATACCAGATATCATTTTCAAAAACCGTTTAATACAGATAAGTTTCTCTCTTCGCAAATCAGACTGGAAAACGTCAATTGCTGGTTACATGGGCATGATTGAAAAATCCTAAATAACTCCAAGCTTGCCTTTCTGAGATGATAACTATTTTAAAGGGTTCTGGGATTTTTAAGGGGGCATTGTGAGACAATAATTCGTTTGAAAGTCTGATACTTTCAAAAAATTTAATTCAGCAGAAATCAAGTCACAAATGCAATATTCTTACTACCGAAAATGTCTTTATACTTTGTGCAAGCCACTGGTCGTACTCTTCATAAAAAAGGCTGGCTATATCGGAAGTGATATATTATTCAGAAAAGCTTTTAAAATGCTTGGAATTAAAAACAACAACTGGCTACGGTTGCGTAAACAAACAACGGCAGAAAAATGTGGAATTTGGATATTTATAAAAAATATATAAATATTCAATACAAAATGTTATCATTTTTATTATTTCATGCCACCGATAATAAAATAGGTTTTTAACGAAAAAACCAAATCAAACTTGAGAGAAATATTCAATTTTAATTTGTAAAGATTTCCTTAGGGGTTAATTTGCATATTTTGTTCAACGTCTTTTTTATCATGCTTTCTAAGAATATATTAAAATATTTTTAGGTAGAAATGAGATGAGTTTAAATTTATATAATTCGACAGAAAATTTAACACACAGAAGCTTGATATCAAAAGAAATAGAAATCTGGAATGTACTCGACTATATAAAAAGGTCAACCACGCTTCAATGTAACATTATGTCGGGAAAAAAACAAAATAGCATTCGCATAAGCATTATGATGTAGGAATACGTGAGATGAAGTGATATTGTCTATCTCTTCTAAACAGTACATATAGCTAATCAAAAATTCTGACGATGGCGTCAAGCCGAAATAGATATCAACTAATTACTTTTAAGGTGTTAACTGTCAATTCTTGGTGGAAAGACATTATATTTTAAAAAATAAAACACAATTTGTTTGTACTACTTCCACATATTTATAATGATCAGGACCGGTTTCGCTCATCACGAGCATTATCAACTGAAAAGAAAAAAAAAAGAAGCTATCAACTACCTAATAAAATTCTCTAAAACTAAATACTTTGTTATTAATATTGATCCGAATACGGAATCGTTTTTATGGTTGACGACGGCTCTTTATAGTTATTAATTAGTTTATTTAATAATACACATATTATTAGAACTGATGTATCAGTTTACGTATATTAAAAAACGCCATTAATTAATATCAAAAGGAAAACTTTAGAAGCCGTATTTAATAATAAATTTAGAGAATCATTATAGCAGTAACGTATCGATGATCTTTGTGGTTAATTTTCCATGAAATTCGGTAGAAAAAATCTTGGCACAAAGGAATAAATTCAACCGAATTAATGCGGAATAAAATAGGAAACAAACCGACGTTACACGTTTATACAGGCGGGATGTTTAATCCGCTAAAAAGCAGAAGGAAGGCGAGCGGAAAATTTAATTCCAAAAAGTAGTACCACCGGCGGACGGATCGTAAAATATGTCTGAGTCGCCCATCTCATATTATGTCGGAGTCCTCTCCTCGAAAAAGGAAAAGAAAATAAGAATATGTACATTTTAAACGTAACAGTTACGCCACCTGAGCGGTTTACTGCCGCAATGCATGTCTGATGCGGCATTTGTTTTTCCCCCCAAGGACCAAAACTTACTTGAGTATTTTGGGTCCGTTTGACACTTATGCAAATTCAAGTATGTAATCTGAAAGCAGTGACCCCCGTCTCTAAAAATATTTTATTTTGTACATATACCTTAATTTTATATAATGACCGATACCGGTTTCGCTCATCGCGAGTATTTGGATCCTCGAGTACCTCGAATGGTTCAAACAATCCTAAACTCACATACCTTTATCAGAAGATTGGACACTATCGAAAGCTAAGAAGGTAAATAATACATTTGTTTATTTTGTTCGTGAGTAATCCAAGAATTCTTAGGATGAAGTAAACGTCGAATTCAACGTCAATTCGAACGGTATGTAATCAATGTACCCAAAGCACTACGATTGAAAACAATAAACGATGTGTGGCATTATACTGTAGGACAAATTCTCGAGTGAGGTGGGCAGCCATAATGGAAGAAATTTGTCAAGTAATGGATTGATAACGACACCGATAATAACTCTTAATGCATTATAAATTGGCCTGTTTTTTGTTTCAAATAACCTACATATATGCAAAATGAGGACGTTTATGTCAACAAACAAAATATACAATCATTTTAACTACAATTTATGACATCCTAAAGAAAAAAAGCAATATATTGTATTAAATGGAATTGAAGAAATGATTGAAGAACTAACTATGAAATAAGCCCTTCGCGGTTGAGACGGCACTCGTGACCTCCGGTATACCTGATGAAGATGTCCTTGTTTAATAAACAAGCAAATGATGTTTGAAATAAGAGAGGGAAATTTTAATGCATACAAATAGTAGAATTCTGCACTGACTTAATTATTATTCAAGACAAAGTTTACTGGAAAAGACAAAGCCTGTCATTAAACCTTTAGAGTTAACGAGTAAGTATCACAGTAAAGAAGTCAATTTTAACCCTACGCTTAAATAGAACTACAGGATTACTCCATGACCGAGATGAAGCTTTGTAATGCTGATCGCTCAAAATTTATTGACTCATGATTTTTCCAAATAGATCAGTATACACGATGTTTTAATCACTTTCTACCCTACTCAATCTAGCTACGAATGAGCTCGAATTATACAAATCGTACAATTAACTAACTTAAGTATTTTCATAAACTCATCCTATTTCGGTTATCCTGTCAGAATAGTGTAATTTAGTGACAGTATTAGAAACAGTTCACAACAAATACTCATTAGAACACCACATACTTCACATTGGGAGGACACATTGTTATAAAAGAGTGATCTGTCAATATCTGAGAAACCCTTAACTTAATATTCACGTAACTTTTTCAATTATCTCTCTTTTACTACCTTCTTGGGACGCATGTATATTTTAATAGTCTTAATTTGCACGTCTGACTGCCACAGCATTTTTAGACTTTCAAGCAAAGCGATCTGTTATGACAGGAGAATACTTTGATAAGTGTCATAAGTGTCGGCCCTGAATAACTCACTAAATTATTCAAGCTAACAAAAATTTTGCTAAGAAACATTTTGGATAATCCGAAAGACTAGCAAGCTGATAAAACATAATTATTAAGTTTCGTTACAGTCCACCAAGTCTGATAAACTTTTCAATCCTTTGAAGAATATTCAACTAAATAAAAAATACTTAAACTTAATCAAAATCACTATATATAAAATGTTATGCAATGCACACTCAGTTCCGAGGTACTAGCTACTTTATACATTCAATATTTCAATTTCAATACCGTAATCTATGACGGGTCCGGTTATAATAGTATTAGTATAATGAACAAGAATAACATTAATAATAAGTGAGACGAGTAACTGAGTTTTGTACAAAAAAAATTATCAAGCTTTTGATGATCATCAATTTAAATCAATAACAATATCATATCGTCGTTGCTATTTTTTGCCTTATCATATATCAACTAAAGGTAATAAAAATTTCGTACAAGATGTCAAAAGTAATTGAACGGTCATATCTTGGACACAAATATAAAGCCAAAGAAGGCTTTGTTGGTACATATTCCGGTAACGTAATTATTTTGAGATGAAAAGATTTTAAAGGTCGACAGTCAACACATACTTCTTTCTGAATTGCTCTGCTTCGACAATATTTAATTTTTAAATAGAATCTAATTCAGAACAGTTATTAGTATACTAAATATCGCTCTGAAGCAAAAACCACAAACATTATGATTCTATAGTATAATGCATTACTCTGTAAATTAAATAAGCTTTACATAACTTCCACCGGAAAATTTTATTGAATCGTTTTCTTTGAATATTCGAGGCGTGCGAGTTTTACATGCAAAGCATTGAATAAGACAGCATAATGTACGATATATATTTCCAAACAAATCAAGGACAGTGTTTTCAAAACAATACAACATCCTGAAACACACAATGTGAAGAGTTAACGAATTATTAAAGAAATTATATTGAATGGACGACTTTTCAGTCGGCATTTTAGTCGATTTCAGTATAAACTATAAGAGTCGCAAAAATCATTCTGGACGATTTTTTATGAAAATAAACTGAGAATGCTATCTTTTTTTATTAGCCTAAATTCTATCTAGTAAGCCGGATGAGAGCTTCAAATTGCATTCTACCTGGACAGGAAATCATTTAGAAATGGCAAAAATAATACATTTAATGCACAGTCGTTTTTCGTCATTTACTTACTCCAAACATGAAAAGCTTCCGAGTGCTTTTTGCAACTCGATGATTCATATATTCAATGAATAAACGTTATTTCGTAGTTTTCATTGCGTATTGAAGATATTCAAAATAAAATTCCGTAATAATCAACAAGTGCATTGAATTTTTTAAACAGATTTAATATACCATGAATTTTGGTGGAAAGTTTTTAGGTATATATATTGATAAAAATACAACACAATTATTAGAACGCACTCTTTCCACACGTATAAATATGAACGGATCCGATCGATCTAAGCCGTACCTGATCGTAATATAATAATAATTGTGATAAGAATTCCAAATTGTTTTTCATATGCTTTATGTAATGATCACATTTCAAAACGCGGGCCCCAATTGTGTACGGGCAAAATAATAAATAACATTTCCGTAGAGATCCATAAAAATATTTACGACATGTAAGAAAGTAACGGAGTAGGCACATCTCACAGTGGACTGGAAACGAAAAGTCGACGTGTATATTTCATGTTTCAAATATAAATTTTCCGCATAAACCACCTCCGTTTTATAAGGCTAAAATGTACGGTATGAATAAATTTAAATAACAACATCTTGCAGGCACTTAATAATAATAATACGATCAGCCGAAAAGTAAGATGGAGACGACTCGGAAGATATTTTATTTCATTTAATTTTTTATCATAAAAGACTGAATTTTTATTTTAAATTATTCACCAGATTGCAAAGCGAACTCCGTAAAATAAAAAGAAACACTATATAGTGAATTTTAATATATTGTAAAAAATAAAACACAATTCATTTGTACTACTTCCACATATTTATAATGATCAGGGCCATCAGTTGATAATGCTCGTGATCATTATAAATATGTGGAAGTAGTACAAATGAATTGTGTTTTATTTTTTAAAATTCAATGTTTTTCCACCAAGAGTTGACAGTTAACACCTTAAAAGTGTTTAATATATTGTAGTTTTTTTTTATAATTTAAGACATCGACTGAGGGTGCTTGATGGAATTTCAGTTCGAGTCCATTCGTGTCCATTCGTGAGCTCGAATGCCTGAAGATGCCGAAAGGCGAAACCCGGGTCGTTAGTGACAAAATACATGGAAGTGTACAAAATCTCAGTAATCCAAATTTGTAGTATTTTTTATTTATGTCCGTTTCCTCTGTGAAGAATATAGCATCCGAATGGAGGTATCTCAACAGAAGTTTTTCAACAAGATCTGCTTGTTGGTCAGTTGTTTAACCTCACTTTTTCGAAGAGAGTAGTTATAGAAGTATAGGGCAGTACACGACTAGTGGTTAGTTAATCACTCTCGCTACGCCCGGTTTTTAGACATCACAAACATCCATACCTTCGGATATAAATCTATAAATCGGTTGAAAATCAATTTATGAGACTGTTCGAGGGATTCAAGCCCGTGAGATACGTAACCGAAGCCAGCGACGTAGACTACTGCACTACGGACCCGGCGAATATTGTAGTCCTATAAGAAGTTCTGTTCAAAATGCTTTTCCTCCGAGAATTGACGTTAACATCTTAAAGTGAGTAGGATTATCAACTGATCCAAGGTTGGCACGGTCTTAAACGATTTAAAAAAAATTCGCACGAAAATCTCAACATAAAAAAAAATATTTTTTACTTTGCATGTGAAATTAAGCGGCATGTGCATGTGAAATAAAATAATTATATATATACTTCAATATGCATAACATACCAAAAGGAGAGAGTTAATGGTACGATAGAGGATAGAATGATTCAAATTTTGTAGGCTTAAATTTGTTTTGTCCCTAGCGACTCACGACATCTTCGGCATCTTCAGACCTTCAAGTAAACGAATAAGCTGGAACTGGAAGGAAGAATAGTTAACATCGCGTATAAAACAAAGAAAAAAATAATGAAATTTGTTCATACGTATTACTTTTATTTTGCAATGGATTATCTCTATTTAGGAAAATGTTCATGTATTTTTTTTCGGTTAGGTATCTATTATTCCATGTAGCAAAAGAACTTCTCACATTTAAGTAATTAGATAGGCGATCCTTTTGTGAAATCTATAAATGCGTTAAATTTAGAATGAATGTATTTTCGGAGATAAGCACTCTTTTCCTTAATTTAGTTTAAGATAATTCAAATGATTAGGAATAAAATTTAAAAAGTAAGAGGATGTAAAAGATCATGTTTTAAATTTCAGACAGCATTCAAATTATATATAAATTCGCGTAATTCTGCATCTGTATATGAAATCGGATTAACGTACATTTATAGTGAACACGTGGAATCCAATCAATCTTAATTAAATCATTGAAATATATGTGAACTCCAATTAGCAAATACAATACGAAGAATTTATGCTAAATTACTGCGACTTTTCTGTAATTAATAGTGAGGCGAGGGTTTACGATTAAATTGAAAGGATTTTATTAATTCAAAATTAAAGATCAGGATATCAGGCGAATAGAAATTTCTCAATCCCAAAAGGTATATTCTACAAATTTAAACCGTTCATACCCTCCATACGAAACAACTAATCCGACTATCGGTGTAACCAGTCACGGTAAAACAGAAGTCTTTAAAGCTTTCGACTTTATTATTACGATTTAAATTGTTAATTTAACTTGCATCACATATTTTAATTATGAGATTTTCTTCCTCGTACATTAGGTAGAAATAAGTAAATTACATTTCAAAATACACATTAAGCTTTTCTAGTTTTACAAAACGAAACCATTTGGAATGATGAAAGAGCATGACACCGATGCAAAAGACTTGTTTTGAATTATTTCGTTCTCCATTATAATTTTTGTTCAGCAAGAGAAGTTAATCTCTACGTGTCATTTTTAGTAACCTATGCCGTCGAAGAAACATTTCAAACCGAGTCCTGATTTTAAATTCAAGTTTCAATTTAATTGACGACATATGGAGAAAGTTTGGGCGAAATTGCTCGCAGATCCATGCTGAAATAGAGTGCATTGAAAAATAAAGCGACCTCCCCCTCTATCTCTGACGCGTGGTCATTGTGTGCTTACGTATGGGTGCGAAACACGGACACTAACATCGCAACGTTATATAAAAAGATGGAAATTGAGCATGACGAACAAAAAAATCAAAAGAAGTACCACTAGGGATCAAACAGCAGTGGCAGCCATAATAAATTAATTTTTAAAAAATAAAACACATTTCTTTGTAGTACTTCCACATGTTTAACGTTGAGCGATACCGGTCCTGATCATTATAAATATGTGGAAGTAGTACGAACAAATTGTGTTTTATTTTTTAAAATATAATGCCTTTCTACCAAGAATTGACAGTTAACACCTTAAAAGTGATAATAAATTACGCCAAATATTTTAAAACTATGTGGACAAGCGAGCTCAATCGTACAAAATTAAAATCGATAACCCTGTTATTCCACTGGTTGTATTATTAAGTGTGACGTGTTCCGCCTCTTTGAACATCATCTTTAGTAAACAACGATTTTAATTCTTCATTTAAAAATTAAGGGAGGGTGAGATTATTTCTTTCTAATGGAAGTGAGAAGGGGCTTAAAACACACACGACAATAATTCTAATTCCCATAACACTACTAATTACAAAATTATTTACTAGTGTTTAATGGTGAAAATTCCAAATGAAATAAATTGAATAGTGGTTAGTGGTGAGCCACCTGTTCTATTTAAAATGGTATTTACTAATAATTGATTACCGTTAATGGTTTTATAATTTCTAAAAACTCTATGTTAATTCATTTATTGTTTAGTGTTTCTACTTTAGTATTCTTATTAAACTTACTTCTCATCAATCATCGCAAAACTCTTCATCGATAGAAAAATCTCAACATTCAATGGTACATACGATACGTTGATATAAAAGTCAAAAAATAGTTAATATTCAATCTCCAATAGCCAATTTTAGCAGAAATATTTGGCAAAGAAAAGTTTGCAGACCTCGAAAATAGAATGATAAAGAAGAAGTTGAAAATAATTACGAGTTAGATGAAAAATACCAGTGCTGTAAACAGGCGATAGTTTCATTATTATTTAATTAAATATAATTAAAAAACAATGTAAGTTACTTTCCGATGACTGTTTTAAAAGAATTATCGTGGTCATTCGTATTATATAAGAATTATTTCAAATCCAAACAGTAAAATATTTGTACAACATAGTTTACCAAAGATCAAATACTAATTTATAAAAGTTTGTGAAGATTAATTTATTATTTATATTTCTATAAGTATTTTTACCGGAACAAACGAATGCGCACTACCATTCAATAATTGCTTTTGTTTGCTGAATTCGCCAAATAGTTATAGTGACGTTACCAAGTTTCCACATTTTTGAAACATACCTATCGAACTTTCAGCACTCTTTTCATCGAGAAAAATGTGCGTAATAATACGGAAAAGGTATTTACGTAAGCTCCAACTCCATTCACATTAATATAACATATTGGAGTGGAACGAATTCAATATGAAAAAACCAATAAATACGTGAAATCAAATATCTTTTGTAGCAGTTACATTCTCGTCAAGTGATATAAGAATGTGGCTTATCCGACCGAGATTGAATAATAGAATACACATTTCAGTGTCATTTATTGGATTTATTCAATTCGTTGACAGCAATGAACTGTGAGAATGGCGGTAAAAAGAAGAATAAACACAGCTTATTCAGCCTATAAAAAAGTATTAAGTGGACAAAATTGCAGTAATAGTTAATGGGTGAAATATCAAACCTTCGAATGAATCGCAGCGATATATGTAGAGCGATTATACATTAAGTAGTATCAGCTTTACAATAATTACTGCTGAAGAGAGTTGTTCCTGAGACACTACGCGCATCAGTGGGAAAAAGCGGCCGTGTTTTAATAATTTCGAATTAAATTTAGAAATCATCATACGGATATTGTAAGTTTTATTTTTGCAAGTTTTATGACGAATACTAGTATTCTTTACCTGGCCTCCCCCAAGATAGAGGACGCTTATATTAGGTCATTTAGACGTTAAAAATATCATCGTGGACTGTATCTCTTGTATCATCCACAAAATATAGTCCATCAATTAATAATAATGTTAAATTTGGATTATTGAGATTTTGTACACTTCCATGTATTTTGTCACTAGCGACCCGGGTTTCGCCTTTCGGCATCTTCAGGCATTCGAGCACACGAATGGACTCGAACTGAGAGACAGTAAACAGTGTCTAACGCTTATATAGAAGATCCAAATTTAATATTGAAATTCCATCAAGCACCCTCAGTCGATGTCTTAAATTAATAATGTTAAAGTTGAAAATAGCAATAACATAAGATAAAAATTTTCCCCACCTTCACTCTTGATGAGTGCCTGGTTGTATATTCCATCGGTATAGTTCAAGGCAGCGTGAGGATTTTCTCGACGCAAGATATTCAAAATAATACATCTTCAGACATGCAGTATTCTTCCAAAGCGTTTTTGGTTTGTATTTTTTCAATAATGAATCCCAACGTGCAGCTTGCTTCTATTGATTGTCATTGTCGAGCAGTCCTAATGCCAGGCACACTTCACGATACGTGTCACATGCAATTCCATCGACGGATCGGAGATGTTTGAAACTCGTTGAATCTTTGAAAGTTGTGCAACATCAGTCATATTGCATATTATGTAATAACAGTCCAAGTGTCTGTAGTGTAAGGACGTTGCCTTAAAACATCAAAAATATAGCGTTTTTAGTTTATCGTTAAAAATTAAAAGTTGAAAATAGCGCAGTTGAACTAAAAATGACGTTCTTGTGACCGACAGACATATTTACAAACAAACAAACATCCAGATTTCTACATGTAATCTGTGCTGTATAGTAGAGATATATAAATATATACGAAGAATGAAGAGTCTTTAATGAATATTATGAAAGATGAATCAATTAAACAAAGTGTAATCAAAATAATATACTTAAAAGTGTATCGAACCGGCGGATTCGTGAAAACCGATAAAATCCATGTAACAGGAAAGCAGAATGCGACGAGAAAACCGCGCTGAATAGACAAAAGCGTAGACTGTAACGTAGCAGCGAAGCGTCGCAAATCGGGATACCCTCTACGACTCATGCCGCCATGTCCGGATATTTGGAGCGGGTGATCTCGTGACGTAAGTATCGATTCTCTATTCCGTACCTCTTGCTCCACTCTTTCGGCCGCGAACACTCAAATGTCAGACCGGATCGTTAGGGGTAATACAAACGAATGAAGGTTAAAAATAATGCCACCGTCGTTTTTGTATTATACGACCCGTAAAAGGGTCCTAATAAATTATTAATTTATTAGTTAACCCTTTATCTTATTAGAACGGGTGTAATGAAGATTTAAAGACTGGATTTCAGTGCGCAATAAATGTATAAACGTGTTGGATCGCGGTCTCGCAGTCGGAAATAATTAATGAATGTAAACGGAATAATTCTGAGTTGAAGAGAATATTAAGCTCATACCTGATGCGCTAAATTAAATAAATATGGCAGCTTTAACCCAAGCGAAGTAAAACCATAATAAAAATAAATGAATAATTCCTCTTAGAAAATAAGTTTCACTACCTTATAAAACTGCTGTACGATAAATAACGCCTAGTTGTCAATCGAGTTGAATACACGACCACTATTATTTAAATTCGACAAAAGTAAATTGTTAATAAAACTAATTTTAGACCAACTGCGTTGTACTGTGTCCTACAGGATCATGACACATCCCCTCGTACGGCTAGATAGTCATACGTTGTTGCTATTCACAGTCAAACTGGAAACTGGACATGAGATCACCGAAAATGACTGGAGGCCATATTAGAGAAAACCACGAGGGTCTACATTTGTATTTCTTATACCCGTATTTCAGCGCATACCGTAAAGATACTATATGTGACGCCAGGAATGTTGTCACATCTCAAACTACGGTGAAGCTGCACTGTTGTTGGGCGACGGCATTAGAAACAAAGATATATAATGAACACTTTTAAGGTGTTAACTGTCAATTCTTGGTGGAAAGACATTATATTTTAAAAAATAAAACACAATTCATTTGTACTACTTCCACATATTTATAATGATCAGGACCGGTTTCGCTCATCACGAGCATTATCAACTGATAAAAATACAAACATAACAGGCTTATTTATATAAAATTGAGTGTAAAAATGAAGGTATATAAAACTGATGGTTCATGAACTGAGACAAGAAAATACTGATTAGCAAACAAAATATACATAAATCATTTGATTTATGTATAATAGCATAAATCAAATTATAGATAAATCATTTCATTTGATTTATGTATAATTTGTTTGCTAATCAGTATTTTAATATACATAAATCATTTGATTTATGTATAATAGCATAAATCAAATTATAGATAAATCATTTCATTTGATTTATGTATAATTTGTTTGCTAATCAGTATTTTTTTGTCTCAGTTCATGAACCATCAGTTTTATATGCCTTCATTTTTACACTCAATTTTATATAAATAAGCCTGTTATGTTTGTATTTTTATCAGTTGATAATGCTCGCGATGAGCGAAACCGGTCCTGATCATTATAAATATGTGGAAGTAGTACAAATGAATTGTGTTTTATTTTTTATAATATATAATGAAAATGTCACAAATTATAAAATACCATACTAAAATCAGAATTGTGTAAAATTACGGTGTTCCTCAACTAAAAAGATTATCTATTTTTCTAAACTATCTCTTCTTTAAAATTAAAACCCCCGGAAATGGTCATGCTCTCAAACTGATATCATCAAAATAATGCGTGACGGTTTCATACATATATACAAAAACCCTTTACAATTTATAATAAAATATATAAATAAATCACGGACGAAATTAAAAACGTTCCACCGGATTATAATCCGACGCATAAATAAATCACGTTCAAAATCATGCCAGGTAGGATGAAAGGACATGGTTTAAAACTTCCATTAGTTTCCTTTTACAGCAACACTCTACTTACTCTACAATATATATGGATACACAACATAACAATGTCAGACCAGAAGGATTAGATGGGCTTAGTTATTTCGTTGAAATATAATATATTATTTAAATTCATCCATTAACCTCATTTTTCAATAATAAAAGAAAGAAAAGGTCAACTTTAAATTAGCAACACTAAATGAAAACTTTAAAATGTATCACTGAAGATAAAACTGCACATTGCAAAAATAAATAACATCTGACATAAATAACAATAATATATAGAAAAACTAATCACGTAGCATAATTATAGCAATTTTCTTTTTATCACAATTACAGTATGTAGATTATGTTATGTTTATTAAATCAATTTACTTTAGAATGCCCATTTTTCTCGTGATATACGTGATGTTTAAATAAATTGATGGGACGCTTTGTCTAAAGCAATATCGGAACGCATTATGCCGAGATTTTACTCAAGGGGCGCATATATCGGTGCACCTTTTAGCACACATTAAGTAAGATGACTCTGCGCTCACTTTACTAAGATTTTATTAAATACAGAGCACAATGTAGGGAAGGGGAATTATAATAATAATGTGTAACGGTCGGGTGTGGCGGGGTTAATTGCGGGCGACCCAAACAGGTGCGACAATCTGGCGAGATAAAGGTGTTGTATGGTGCGTTCGTGCGTATCTGCCACAAAGAATTTTGCATAACTAAACATGACAGATTACTAAAAGATAAATTAACACGTGATTGATGACGTGTTCAAAAAAATTTCATAAATAATTATTTAAGATTCAAACATTGGTTAAGAAAACGAACCAGATATACGATGTGTACATTTTGCGAAAAACATCAAATGCCATCTGGGTAGCTACGGAGTGAAACCGTTCAGTGTTGCACGATATAAGGACAGCACTATATGCATTATATTTTATTTTTTTGTAATTCCTTAGGGTACTCAACATTGTACCCATCACCACCCGCTACAGCTTCACACTCTTACAGGGTGTATTTCGAAGCGTAACAACGTTCTGCGTGTTTCAAATGTTTGCCAGGAATGTCCGAGGAGAAATTCCTCAAGACTTGGTTACATGCACTCTAGTGTGCAGGAGGTTACGTTTAAAATAAGTGTTAAAAAAGGAAAAACAAGGTGGTTAATGTCTTTAGGAATTGCGTTCCAAACGCTTTCCAAAGGATGCCGTGAATTCTTTAAATGCGTTGTAATTTGTCAGAGATGCAACCAAGTCGGCATGACCGACGGAGCCAACAGATCCGACTGATCCGTCGTATCGTCTTGAGCAATTTTTCCCGTTCGTTGTCCATGTCTGGACATTTCCAAAGTATGTGATCAGCATTCTGGATCATATTGCCACATTTACATAGTGGACTATCTACCAACCGGCCAAGCTGGAAGAGCTTGGCAGCGCGGTGACTATGGCCAGTTATGAATTGGCTGGTCCAGAAATCAGAAGTCAGAACTTTGGTTATCTCCATTCGCCACTTTATTTTCGGAAAAAGTTTATAAATATGCCTGGCCTAAGAAGAATTATCTCATCGATTCTGCCAAATCCGCATCGCAGCATCCATTGCTACACTACGAGATGCAATTTTATGAACATTAGGAATGTATGGATTTAGTCGAGGAGGAGGCAGTAAAGGAATCCCCCTGTCTCAGATTCGAGACCCTTATGTTTACCCTTATTATTTATTTATTTATTTTTTTTAAATGCCCTAGGGTACTCAACGTTGTACCCACCACCACCCACTACGGCTTCACACTCTTACAGAGTGTATTCCGCAGCGTAACAACGTTATGCGTGTTTCAAATGTTTGCCAGGAATGTCCGAGGAGAAATTCCTCAAGACTTGGTTGCATGCACTCTAGTGTGCAGTAGGTTATGTTTAAAATAAGTGTTAAAAAAAGAAAAAGGTAAAACAAGGGGTTTAATGTGTTAAGGAATTGCGTTCCAATCGCTTTCCATAAGACGCCGTAAACTCTTTAAATGCCTTGTAATTTGTCAGAGATGCAACCAAGTCGGCATGACCGACGGGGCCGACAGATCCGACTGATAGTCGTATCGTCTTGAGCAATTTTTCCCGTTCGTTGTTCATGTCTGGACATTCCCAAAGGATGTGATCAGCATCCTGGATCATATTGCCACATTTACATAGTGGACTATCTACCAACCGGCCAAGCTGGAAGAGCTTGGCAGCGAAGTGACCATGGCCAGTTATGAATTGGCTGGTCCAGAAATCAGGAGTCAAAACTTTGGTTATCTCCATTCGCCACTTTATTTTCGGAAAAAATTTATAAGTATGCCTGCCCTTAGAAGAGTTATCCCATCGATTCTGCCATATCCGCATTGCAGCATCCATTGCTACACTACGAGATGCAATTTTATGAACATTAGGAATGTATGGATTTAGTCGAGGAGGAGGCAGTAAAGGAATCCCCCCCATCTCAGATTCAAAACCCTTATGTAGCATTACTGTTGCACCTCTTATTTGAATATGTAGATCTAGCGGAAGTATACCAGCCAGGACAGGCAATGCATCTGTTGAAGTAGTTCTGTATGCTTTAGTTAGGGCTATCAACGCACTACGTTGGCCGCTTAGAAGGATTTTCTGGATGATTATTTATTAGAAATTATTTATTAGAAAATTAATTCGCCTGTTGCTGATAGGAATATCTATGCATCGACAGAATCGTTGTAATTCGTTTGTTGGTATAATAAGTAGCCGCCAGGATCGAAAAACATACAAAAGTCAGCAGATATCTACTAGTCAAAAATAAAAGTATAATGCAAGAAAGTTTTCACATTTAAAAGAACCAATTTCGATTCTGTAAATACAAATTTACGGTTCAATGGAATAGAAACTGGTCGAGTTCAAACGACCATAAAAGAGTTTTTATCTGGATATTGAACAAGGGTATAATTCTTACGGTGCTGTAACATGAATTTTATCGTTAAAATAAAATTCGTGTTTTAGACGCCAAGGAATCGTGAATGTCTTTTATGCTACATGAAACGGCGGGCAAAGGGAGATTATTTAAAGATAATACGGAACGCTGAGGCTGTAAATAGAATCGTATAAGGATTTCGTCCACTTCCTATTTACAAGCGCAAAATAAAAACATTCATCATCGTATAATTCAGATAGGAATACAAAATGACCTCTTAGTATGATCGCAATAATTTATTACGATCATTAGCGTCAGGAAAGAGCGAACAAAAGTTGCGATAACTTTTTCTTTTTGGTACGACGAAGATCGTTTATCAGAAGCAAAAACGTCAGGGTAAAACATATACAGGTGTTGAACCAGTTTTTTATCATTATGCAATTGGAGTAAGTAGAACGTAAGATATATAACACTATAATAAGTATGATGGAGAATACCACAAACAATTGTTTTATTTTAATCAAAACAGTAATGTGTTTAGAGTACAACAACACCAGTTAGCCCTGGGATGAATGGAGAACAATTATCTAGGAAGCAGTTTATGGATATTACTAACCTCAGTATTGAGACTTCATCCCCTTAGAGAAATATTTTATTATATAATATTAAATAATGTAAATTCAAACAAAACTTTTCAGATGATTAATTCACAAAATTAATTCCAATTCACTAATCTTCGCTAACAACACATTATTAGCGTGTCGATTTTACAAAAGACATTAGCCAGCTTTATACACAGGCATTTCGAAGCGCGATCGAGTGGTTTTCGTGATTTAAAACGAGAAAGTGTTTGTGTGACGTTCTCGTTTAAAGGCGAGATTTCGTTATAAAGCACACAAACAACCCGATCGCGCGTGTCTACGTATTAAGCCGGCTATTGTGAAAAAAAATTAATACCATCAATTACCGAGTTCAAATAAGTTGAGTTGCGTAAGAAAATGAATAATTTAATTATGCAGCTAAACGAATTCAATAAATTTAACGGGTTAGAACTTAAAATCATAGATTCAATTAACACAATTAATTCAGCAATCTAGTATTATAACCTCAGCATATTACAACATTACAAGAAGAAAATGATGCTCTTATATACTGACATGATAAAGCACATTACTTTTAAGGTGTTAACTGTCAATTCTTGGTGGAAAGAAATTATATTTTAAAAAATAAAACACAATTTGTTTGTACTACTTCCACATATTTATAATGATCAGGACCGGTTTCTGCTGCGTTTCTAATGCTCGTGATGAGCGAAACCGGTCCTGATCATTATAAATATGTGGAAGTAGTACAAATTATATATCTGGAATAAAAATTATACGTTAATTGTCAGACTAATTTATTTATTAATTTAAAACATTCCATAAAAATTGACGTTAACGCCAGATTACAGTAGAAGATTCTTGATCTTATAGGCTCCCTTAAGTTCCTTTTCATCAAGGAACTGATACGAAACAAAGAATAAAACGATCTCTTTTAAAGTAACAATCCATGACCGAACGGTAACATAAGACGATGGAAAAGTAGCATAGCGCCGTCGACAGCCACCATTAGCGTGAAACGACGCAGTAAAATTGTTTACGGTTGATGCGCCCTTATTTTTATGTTCATTTCTGCGACGTCTATTACAAGTCGAATAAAAATATACCAGGGATGTAGAGGGCCCAAGGCGTATTGCCGGACATCGATACGACCCTAATATAAACTCCAGCGGAAACGAAATAATATCGCAGCAGTGCATTTCTTATAGTCGCATTGTAGCGTAAGGAAAAACATGAGTACGTTTCAATAATTACACAAAGAGTTCACTGATACTGATATTCACAACACTAAAATGTATAGTGAAGTAATATTAAATATGAAAACATATTCAGAATAGGAGGAGTTTCTTATCGTTGGGAATTTCTTGAAGGGAGGGAGGAATTGTTAACGCATATTATCGATTTTCAATCTGTTGAGTATTGAATGCATGGCTACAATGAACAAACCAACGCCACCAACTGTTAAATATCAATCATTTATTTAAATTTTAACTCTTGTAATTTTGTACATTTCCATGTATTTCGTCACTAACGACCCGTGTTTTGCCTTTCGGCATATTCCTTCATGCCGAAAGGCAAAACCCGGGTCGTTAGTGACAAATTCAAATTTGATATTGAAATTCTATCAAGCACCCTCAGTCGATGTCTTAAATTAAATCATTTGTTTATTAAATTTGGATTATTGAGATTTTGTACACTTCCATGTATTTTGTCACTAACGACCCGGGTAACGACCTCAGTTCGAGTCCATTCGTGTGATCGAATGCCTGAAGATGCCGAAAGGCGAAACCCGGGTCGTTAGTGACAAAATACATGGAAGTGTACAAAATCTCAATAATCCAAATTTGATATTAAAATTCCATCAAGCACCCTCAGTCGATGTCTTAAATTACATTTGTTTATTGTTTGCGCACGATTGCAATGAAATTAATATTATTTGTATAGAGTTAATAAAAACTATATAAAAAACAATCACGTCTCGTGTTTATTGATAAAAGAAATATTTTCACATGGTGAATATGTGAGAACTAAGTAAGATAAAAAAAATACCTCAAATCTTACCGAATAAGAAATATTTTCAGAGCACACGAATGAAAAACAAAGATTTTTACTAAAGGATCCGTGTCTTAAGAAAAACAAAAATGTTTATACGCTTTAACGCGGTAGGTAACTCGTGAATATTTAGGCACGAAAAAGCGAATACCGCTGACACTAAGTTGACGATAAAAAGCAAGAGCTACTCATTTTTTTCGAGAACCTTCTCTAAATGGCGACATAAAACGAAAGGGGATACATTTGATGCAAATATCATAAATTTCAAACCTTTTAGAATATTAATAAAAAGGTCTCGCTGCGTAAGGTGAAGTACGTTTCACAAAATAAACATCGCTAATATTCACATTATTTATAAACAAGCTAAAATAGTTAAATTATGGTTATTGACTACATTGGCGATTACTAAACAAAATTAATCACTTTTAAGTTGTTAACTGTCAATTCTTGGTGGAAAAACATTATATTTTAAAAACTAAAACACAATTCATTTGTACTACTTCCACATGTTTATAAGTGTTGATAATGCTCGTGATGAGCGAAACCGGTCCTGATCATTATAAACATGTGGAAGTAGTACAAATGAATTGTGTTTAATTTTTTAAAAAATAAAATTAAACCATAAAAAAAGTTTTATGATTCCTGGAAGACCAACCACTTTCACGCACTGATTTTACAATCCATTAATTTCGTTGCTTTCAAAAATACGGATGTATGAGAGGTCTTCATTCCTTTTCCCAAACAGATCTCGTTTAACACCCTGTGTTGAAATGTTCCATTATGAGTCCAAATGCGCAACATAAGGATCGACCATTCTTTGATTACCAGTATTAATACATAATAATAATTATAAGGACAATTATTGTCCTGAGATACTTTAAATATTACTACAATGATACAAAAATATATGCAATATATATGCAGAATTATTACCATCGTTCAATCAATATCAGCCTTTCTTGACTCCCTTCCTTTTCTCTAATGATGGCACTTAGATCAGGGGTCTCCAAACTTTTTAGTCTAAGGGCCACACTGACTCCTCCACTAAGTCCCAAGGGCCAAGACCTAGCTAGCTCATCAAACCAAGATACTGTAGTTTTGAACTAAGCGAAAATTTTCGTATTGAGACTAGCCGGTGAGTGAGAATTCCATGGTGTAGGGCACGGGGGTGGACTCCGCTCATTGTAAATTTTACAATGTAATCAAAATAAACTATGGCAGGCCGGATACTGGGTATGTCTTGGCCAGCGAGCCGTAGTTTGGAGAACCCTGATCTATAGTAGTTATATCGATATTTCGATCGGTAAGCGTCAGCAATGGAAAAAAACCCCTCGTTAACGGTTTAATTTCAAAGGAGTGTATATTGATTTCCTTTTCGTATTTGTAAAAACAATTTCATGCTCGTTAGATAAAAAAAATTAATTCAATATAACTGCTTCACATTTCACCTAGAGACGGCATTTGAATTATTTACACAAAAAAAAACATTCGATCTCACGTTTCAAAGAGCTGGAAAATCGAAAGTAAAACACTACTCTAAGACGGCCATAAATCACACTCCAGAAATAGTGAATAAAAATCGGAGAGTTGTCGACGCGCTATCGACGTTTCCCGACGCCCGATGAAAACAATAATAAATCGGCCGCAACGCACAATCTATCAGCGGGACGTTAATAATAGCGTTACGTTGCGTTCGGTCCGTGCACCCGGTCAATAGACTCGCCTACAAAAACAACAAATAATAACTAAACACTTGGAGACCCATGAATCCTTTACGATTAAATAAAACATAGTTTTATATAAATTCTTACATCTATTTAAATTTTAAGAATACGCAGTCATTATTACTTCAAAAGGGTTAATTACTTACTTGTGAGGGGGGGGGATTGGCGCAATAAATGTATATATACAAATTTTTTAATGAAATAATTGAAAACATCATAAATAATTCGTATATTAGATTTGGCTATAATTTTTGTAAATGGTAACAACAACTTAGACAATGCTAAGAAATGTAATCTCGAAATATCGAACAGCGATGATTTTTTTGGATTATACAAAAAAGCCTCTATTTCTAATAAAATATCCGTATTGTTAAACTTTAGTACATTTTCATTATAAGAAAACAATTAAATCGTACATAGGTATCGTAAATTTTAATATAAGAACCAAACCGAGTTGGCGTGAAACCATTATTAATTGTTAACTAACTCGTTAAGATATTTTTAAATGCAATATTGTAGAATATGTAGTATATCAACGTCTAATTTAAAATTCCAAATAAATGCATACATCTGCAACGTAACAATACCAATTTCAATATTCTTATATCGGCTCCGTTTTCTTTTGTTTTTTAATTTTTTTAAAATTCAAATCGGATGTTATTAAGATCGAAAATCCAAACCAGGAAATTATCGGTTGGTGTTGATTTATTAGTCCGTGGTATATGTTTTTCCTAAACACATTACAAAAAATATCTAATTATTTATTAAATTATTACGTGGTTCGAAATTTTATTGTAAAATTTTCCCATTTGCTATTATTTCTGTTAATGAACATTTATTAATTATTTTTAAACTCATTATATTTTTTTTACATAATTGACTTTTAATGTGGTTTGATTTCTGATAATAGATTAGTAGTTATTTATTTGTAAGAGGTCCTTCACATTTTAATTGTAGATTATTTCTTAAATTCTTGTCATACTTCTTGAACCAATTGTTTTATATATCTGGATATTATTAACACTTAATGTCGTATAAACAGCATTAAAAAAATTAAATTTGATCAGCTCAGGACCTGAGCATAATAAAAATGTTAGAAAAGTAAAAAACAATTTGTGATTTTTTTGTTCCGTAATTTATTTTTTAGGTTGCAGATATACGTTTTACCAACAGTTTACAAGTTTAGTATTGTTTGTTCAAATCTATCACTGTATCTAAGGAGTCAAACGTCGTATCCCTTCGCATTTAGCGGTGTACGGCAGCTCAAATCGTGCGCGAGGAAGCCGAAGAGTCGAACGACTGCAATTATTGTGAACCTTTTTTGGTCAGCTGATTTATTTTTATGACGTGCACAAAATGTGTCCGGGATGACAAAACCTTTTCAGACACGCCGAAGGTTTTATGACGCAATTGAATGAGGCTCTACGCGAAATCATTTGAATAGGTAATGCGGTGATACACTGCTTTTGATACTACGTAAACATGACCAAACCGTACATATAAAATAATGTCTGATATCGAAAAATATGTAGAAAAAAGAAAGCAAAATACATTGTTAAGTGATTGATATACATACAGTAAAAAGGTTAGTGATTCGATTGGTAGAAAGATTTTATGATTGGCGACTTGATATCAAATATTGCACGAAATGAACAACGCTGATTATTTTTGCACTTTGAACTGCATTGCAATGCTAATTAAGGTAAAAGTACCAGTAGTTGACCGCTTAAGAGAAAAAATCAACAAATATAACGATTAAATTTGGATTATTGAGATTTTGTACACTTCCATGTATTTTGTCACTAACGACCCGGGTTTCGCCTTTAGGCATCTTCAGGCATTCGAGCACACGAATGGACTCGAACTGACAGACAGTAAACAGTGTCTAACGTTTATATAGAAGATACAAATACGACAAATATTATTTACGAGGTAAGATATTATACGTCTGAGAGCCACACTGATACCTGAGTTAATATTTCGAGAATCGTTTTAATCCTTATTTTGTAAACACCACATTAACAGAGTAGCGAATTGCCGCTTTCCAACTTCTTTTGGAATTACCAGTGATTTTACAATTATAATAGCATTGTGGGTTTCGACGGGATGCAATTCGACGAAGTCGAAACCCACAATGGTATTATAATTGTAAAATCACTGGTAATTCCAAAAGAAGTTGGAAAGCGGCAATTGGCTACTGTCAATGTGGTGTTTACAAAATAAGGATTAAGGCGATTCTCGAAATTTTAACTCAGGTATGGCTCTCAGACGTATAATATCTTACCTAGTAAATAATTTTTGTCGTATTTGTATCTTCTATATAAACGTTAGACATTGTTTACTGTCTGTCAGTTCGAGTACATTCGTGTGCTTGAATGCCTGAAGATGCCGAAAGGCGAAAGCCGGGTTGTTAGTGACAAAATACATGGAAGTGTACAAAATCTCAATAATCCAAATTTGATATTGAAATTCCACCAAGCACCCTCAGTCGATGTCTTAAATTATATAACGATTAACGTTTAGTATTAGACCGTTTGCTACAAAAAAATTGTGTTAAATTTTTAACAATCGTGATAATGGGTCAGTAGTTGAATATCTAAAAAAAATGAATGTTCCAGTAGTTGACTATGTCTAAACAGAGAGTTTCATGACAACCTTTCATCAGAGGCTCACGGCTCCCTGTGAGACCACTGTTGGTTTAATCAAGTGGCATATGCTTACATTCACTGATTTCCTTAACAATTATTTTGAGAAATTCAAATACACTTACCGCATAAGGTCTTTTTTTCAAATGGCCGCTGACACCCCAATGACATATAAATGAAGATGCGTTAGTTCCTCAACCCGACAAAAGATGGTTTCATCTGCCTGAACTCTACAATTTAGAGTAATCCCGAGTCTACGTTTCTTATTGTAGGCATTTTGATTGAATACAGGTCAACTACCTGTACATTTACCTTCTATCTTATTTAATTCAAATAGCAATTGTGAATAATGAATCCAAAATTAAAATTGTGGCTTACTCGGAGGTGCACGGCCATTCAATACAGAAACCATAAATACAATAAAAAAATCATTATACGTTGGCAAAATTTAAAAATCGCTAAGAAAAACTACAATTGATCTATGTGATCGATGGATATCTTGATAGATAAGATATGATAGATAACAATAATAGAAAAAACATGTCAATCAAAAGAGGATTAATTTGAAAAGCCAACCCTTCGATACATAGTACACAGCACTAACATTACGAAAACCAAAACAAATAATCGGTGTATCGAGTATGCCGAATATTATTAAATAAGTTTTATTTCCACCACAGCAGATGAAAATCATATAAATTCAATTTTGCGCAAACAATAATTATTCAAAAATGCTGCTGAAAAACTTCTGTGAAAAATGGTTGCCGGAAAATACTCCGAATCGGATAAGTGTAGGTAAGAGATATTGGCAAAATTTTCGATCCGCACATTACGGGCAGACAGCGTCGTTAACTGATTTACGTCATCGCATCTGCCGTCGCCGATGTCGTCGACACTCGAGTGACAAAATCAATAACACGTTCTCATTACTAGGTGATTGTTTTCTCGGCGTCGAAAGACAAAACCCTCTGTAGCTTTTTGCGCGCCACGAAAGCTCATTGCCGCTAGCTCCGTTACGACGCTGCGAAGGTCGCGAGAATTATTAATGCGAAAAGTTTGTTTTGCAAAGTCCAATAAATTGCATTAAGTTGATTGAAAATACATTTATGCCCATTGTAAATAAAGACCTGCATCACTTAAGGAAAATTACTTTACATTTACGAAAAGTTACAGAAAGGTCCCCAGAAAATGTTCTATTACTTAAGTTCTACGGTTTAAGACACAGATACTGATTGAAAGATATCAGACAAAATGTAATTTTATTTTATTATATGTAATGCCTGTGTCTCAATGTTATTGTCTTATACTTGACATAGCTATATTTTTTTTTTTCAAAAAATGGAATAATAAACAATTTGATGAATAATTGACATTTTTTGTGAAAGATCATTTTTTCACCAAGGATTATCATTTTGACAATACTTATTACGGCATCAGCACAATTATATACTGATGTTGCTTGATATTAACCTAGAAGTGAAAGAAAATATATAAATCTTAGTACCCTAGCTACTCCATATTTCGCTGATGCAATGATTCGGTATATCCACGTTAACTTCCATAATATCTACAGCAATGATGATAAAGTAATCATGCCATTAACACTTATTTACTTTAAAATACACGTCATCGTATGGCAAATTTAGTACTACAAAAATTATCAAAGACTGTTGATAAGTATTTGGAGCCACACCATTCTCAGAATGGTTTAGAGGCGAAATTAATGAATTTGCCAACTCTTTACTTTAGATTAAATTAAATTTAAACTTAATGCGACAATTTAAGACATCGACTGAGGGTGCTTGATGGAATTTCAATATTCAACTTATTTTGGAACAAAATTAAGTAAATATGTAAGAAGATTTTACTTAGAGCGTAATAATTAGTTAGAATTTAGTTGTTATTATACTAGTTAAGAAGGTATAGACATTATATTATCAACTTTACCCACTCACTCTAAGAACGTCTTAGTAAATTTGCTATTCGATACAGATAATAAGATGAATTATTGCATATCTCTTCTAATCTTATAAGCATAACAACAACGTTAGTTTAATTTTAATGGTGGCATGACACCGAAATGGTTATTAAAGATATACGTTAATTCTTGTGGACTTGTAGAGTTCTTATAGAGTAATATTGCATTTTTACCGTGCAATTAGATAACACTCATTCACCACATTTTCTTGTACTGGGTAAATCATAAAATAAAGGCAGAAATAAATCACCAACGCGGATAATAATTTTCTTTCGAGGTGTCATAAATCTCGACTTCCGCGTGCGTCACTAAATGTCATCAAATAATAAGCGGTGTAGTCTATTGTCATTCTCCGCGGGGCCGTTCAAGTGCGGCAACGCGTCCTCGTGTCTATTCCAATCGCATCGCATCGTTTCAGCAAGTCGCACAATTGCGAATCAGTGCAATAATTCGATGCATTCATTCGAACGCTTCCCAGCCGGCGCGGCTGAAAGCGAACGCTATCACGACGCGCTACTGATTTACAAGCGTCTACTTCCCCAGTTTGTATCCAAGTGATGTGCTATCTTTACACATCACAATAGACTAGTGATTAAAAAAAACGTACGTCTAACACTATGCTGCTGTCTTGGCAAAGGAGATTATGAATTAAAATATATATTGACTGAATAAAAACAATTATTCGTATTTTTGACACTATTCTTCGTGGTTATCATTTAACTACTTCCTTATAATAGTATCTTAATCGATTAAAAAATGACCAAAATAAATTAACATTTTATTCATCCAGATAAGTCGTTATAAACGCAATTCTATCAATGTAATCATTAATAAGATTTCAATATTTTCAGTTACATAATCTACATCTCGAGAATGGATGAATCGTTAAAAAATATATGTAGTATAAAATAGCTACTAAATACTTTGTTATTTTATCCTATAAAAATAGCGAAATTGGATTTTAGTGGAAACGATGTGATAAGGAGGACCTGTTTTTACTACACTATAAAATACTAGTAATCTGTACGTCTCACAAAAACTGTCAAACGGTGAATCCATCCGTCAAGAAATTTACACAGGTGATGATGAATGTCATAATTTTCAGCTCGCTCAGTCTTTTCCTTTCAGAGTTATGGACCAAGAAAGATTTAATTAGAATCAAAAATCCGATGGTTTTGTTTATAAATAAAGCGTTCACTGCTAATAATTTTTTTATTAGTTTCTTGGATTTAAAAAATAATTCAATAAAAAATATGAGCACCTTTGTTATGTAGTGATGACGTAAATGACAATGTTAAAACCGTTATTGCATCAACGAGTTAAATTAATGCACTTCATGATGTACAATAAAATGCAATTCACTTAGCCCCGACCAATTTGTTCATGTTTAATACGATAATGTAAAATATAAGCACCGATGCATAGGATCGAACGCAATTGTTAAATTATTGATATGTATGCAAATATTCCATGTTTACAATGCGGTATCTATTGTCACTAATGTAAATAGTCGAATTACGAATTACACCGCATGAATGAACAAACCGGGAACAATAATGCAACAATGAATCGTGTTTGCGGAATGCTAACATTATAACGATTGAGCAGTATGCTTACAGTAAATTAATGAATGTTTTTCAGTGGCAATTCACAACAGAATATCAATCAAACCGTATAAGTCATATTTATTTGGCAAAATTCTTTGGTGTCTCATGGTGATTATTTATCTACATAAGTATAAAATAAAAAAAATTAACGCTTGAACAGTTCTTGAATACAAATTTTACGTAAATTCTTAAGTACAAATTTGACTTCATTAATTATCCGGATCTGTTACACACACACTCAAATGGCAGGCAATCGAAAACGATGTGATGTGGCCAAAGGGATGAGTTTATTAATAATATGATGTTACATAAAACAATAGCCACAAAATTATGAGACAATCCTATATTAAAATGCATGAAATACCAAATTGAAATATCAGTTTCAAAAGCTGTGCTTAGGTATACTGAGATACTCATCCTTATAAATACGATAGCGTTGGTCGTTTGTCTTCTTCGGCAAAAGGTATGCATCATCATAAAACTGCAAATTAAAAAATGCTTGAAAATTAAAATTGTGCGTGAAGAATATAAAATCTTCTTAAGGCAGCCGAGATAGTACAAATGATATTTGCATCTTAGATATGTAACCCGAGTTGGACCCTATGTTTTACCATGACTACAATAGTTTAACTAAAGTACATAAAAAATGTGACCCGATCACAAAACATTTAAATACAATGACAAGCAATTAATCAAACAAGAATAAATTTATAAACGGTAGATAATAACGGTTTTGTTATTAAGTGCGGTTACGAGAAGATAATAAATAATGGAGAGATAAATAGGCGATAAAATTACCGCGACGATTTGAATACAAACAATGAATGCGAGAGAGAGTATTTTTTACAACGAAGCATAACTTCATTTTATTGGGTGGCGGGTACATGACTGCATCAGCGTAGGATAAAACGAGTGATATGACATCGCGAGATAATTGAGAACTAAAAACACAGTGTTGCATTCATTAGAATTTAACACTTCTTGTGCTAAATCCAATATGGAAGGATTTATCATTTATTGTCCCATAATTATTATTTCCGTCGGTACTGTAGCCGAGAGACCGACGCTCTTGTGCGTTCGTCTTACTGGTTGCCGTTGCCATGGATTCGAATAACCGAACGGATACTTTCACACGGCGATAATTCAAACTATTTATTTTTAAATGTTGTAATCCATATATTCTTTTCCTACCATACAATTCCAAACATGGGTGTAGCAAAAGAGATTATCTAACGACGCTTCCTTTCCTATTCTTATCTTTATATCCTTATTATTATGAAATACAACAAAAATGCAAGCTTTTATGTGTATTAAGAAGTTATGTACAGAAGTTCAATAATCAATTCATTATAACCCAACGATCTCTTACCTACAAAATTACGGTGATACAATATTTAAGAATCGGTTTAGACCGAGAGCAGTTCTGCTCGACGACCCTCCATAGATGCAAACAGGGATTTTCTTTATTTAAATTGAATAAACACGACCCCTTGTAATAGAAAATGACTTTCCTCTGGATGCTTCCTTGCGTATTGTATGTGCATATGTGTATGCGTTTATATATATATATATATGTTTATGTGTGTGGGCGCGGTATGCGGGGAGGTATATTTATATAAATAAATGCAATTAGGGCCCACGTGAATTGGCTTCACAGTGGATTGCTTAGCTTTGCAGCGATCACGCCCTTCTATGTGAAAAGATGGAAGTGAAACAAAAAAACATTAAAAAAATTAACATTAGAGATGAAGGAGACTCAAAGAACTATGATGCTAACGCGCCTTAGGACTTAACGCTCCATCAAATTGATATGTACAAAAAAAATTATCGCGATGAAAATTTTGTGATTTTTACAATTTAAAATATTTTCGAAACACACGTATTGTTTTTTTAATTAGAAGTATCGCATACAGGCGGTTTTATAAAACAAAAATAGCTATATTGGTAAGGTAACTATGGAAAAGGAAAGAAAGTAGGTATATTGATTATTTTTATTAAATTTGTGACTGTCAAAGTTATTGCCAAAATCAATTCCTTACTGAATCAACGACTCGAAACAGTTAAGAGACAAAACAAAAAAGAAAAAACAAAGCTTCATCATATCAAGTTGTTTTTATAGGGGCATCGTTCAGTCGTAAATAAACAGCATGAGAACAGAGTGGTGAAAGGCGAGAGAACACAGCGTGATTATACAGACTGTGCTAGAATTAATAATTACCACTTACCCGCATACTTCTAAAACAGATTGTATCGACAGTAAAATTTTGTATTGTCTTTTCATCAAGATAAGAATAATTGGTTCAAGAATTCCATTTTTGCCATGTACGTAAAGTGAAGTTAAGCGAGCATGGTCAGGTAAATTTGTAGAGCAAACTAATCTGATGTTTCCTATGGGTCCGGCGATTACCTTAAAATTATTCAGTCGTTTAATAGTGTACTGTAAATACCTTATAATTAATTAATAAGGGGAAAAAAGCAAATTTCAAATTCTACAAAAATTATTAGACAAACTTCACGCCATTTGCTTCAGTTCGCTTCACGCCATTTGCTTTTTTAACCTCATTACAATGAAGTTCTGCCAAGTGAACGGGAATTCAATCAATATTTGTATGCACTATATAATTAATGTGTTGCATTGACACACGTATTTCGCTTTTTCATTTTCGACATAAACACGCTCACAGTAATATAAGAATGTATTGATTCTTCTTTATTTTTAATCGTTTTCCTCACTGGTAACGGTCGCGACCTCCGCCTATCGCAACAACTCCGTTTTCCTGGACGATTCTTCGCCTCCTGCACTCCGCTGCTTTGAAGGCTATCGGTAAATAAAGGCCCGTGGCGTCCTACACTTGGTCACTTCTGCGAGTCGGGATCCTTCCGCGTCCCCTTATGCCTTCGACTTTTCCCGTGCTGACGAGCTTCTCAAGATGGTCGGTAGTTCCAATTACAGTTAATTTTTAACAAAGACAGAGTAAAAAGTGAGTAGATATCGTTTGTACAAATAAAATTATAGGAAAGATCTTTCCAACTGAGCTTATACATTTTATTACTTTAACCAACATGTAAAGAGATTTATTGGTTCAAATTTAATACAAATATTACGGAATACGACGTTCAGCGTGACACTCTTGAAAATAAGCTTGGTCTTTAATTTGTACCTCTACCTTGCACGGCAAAATAAGTTTATTTGTATTTATACGTTTATTCTCATAAGCCAAAAACGTCCCCGAAGTTGTCGTTGATATTATTCTAAATTGAAACCTTAACGAGACCTTTTGGTTTCAGTATATATACCTCAATCACGTTTTCAATGTCCAGCTTCCCATCACCTCGTCTGAACCCATTACGGTTAGTTGATGTAATAAATAACACAATATCCTGACAATGAATACGACCCATTGTGAGTGTAGTTTATTTCTTGGGCATCATAATGAAACCCTGTCAACAATGGAAAGCCAGAGGATGGGAAATATTATGCTAGCGTGTTTACCAACTAAAACTTTCCAACAAAGTTACAACTACCACTTACTATAAACCGACAAGTTACAATAATAATTGGACATTATATTTCCCTCAGCGTTATAAGGATTGCAATAAAACAAAATAAACGATATTTGGCAGAAATAATTCCTTAAAATTACATTTGTTTGTAATTTTTCATACTGTGACCCGATAAAAAAATAAGAGTTTAATTCACATTTAGTATAATGTTATATTTCTTTCATATAATGATATTATGATTGTTAGTGATTCATGTCCCGAACTGAAATCGGCCTGCGGCAAACAGCAATAATTCGCAGAACATCTTTCTTGTTGTCAGGCTTTAAAGCCCCAGGCTTCGGCCGCTGGACAAATTTTTACGGAGTTTTTTAATTTTTGTAGACAGTGAACGAACTGTTTGTTTGTTTTTGTGTTTTGATTTGCAAATTTTTCATTTGTATTAAAACTATATTCCACAAATTTTATGTGTTAAGATTTATATATTTGTGTAATGTTAAACCATCTTTAATGGATAATAAATAAGTTTTCTGAAATGGTGTTTGTCTGAGTAGCCCTTCCAGGACTACGGATAACCAGCCGCTCGCCTCAGAATCTTTCGAAACCATGCATAAATCCAAAACATACGATGGTTTCAAAACTTCGGGGGCAAATTCATATTTATTCTATTTTAAAAAATAAAACACAATTCATTTGTACTACTTCCACATATTTTCTATATATTCCACAAATATGTGGAAGTAGGCTTTCCACCAAGAATTGACAGTTAACGCCTTAAAAGTCATATTTATTCTACTGTGGCTAGGATAATTTCCCTAGATTTCCATTTGATTTCGTTAATAATTATTGCTGATTATTAAAATATTGCTCAAATACTTTTTAAAATAAACTTTAAATTGCTAACTTATCACATATATCGCCGTTGTTCTGGAAGAAAACACTAAATCGAAAAAATGACATATTGAGTTAGATATACCAAAAAGTTTCTTATTTCAAACCCTGTCATATGAAAGAACTAACTTATTTTTATAAAGTATACCTTTACTTAAAAACGGTTTTGTACAAACAAACAAAATGAAAAAGGTTCATTTCAAACATTTGGCCAACTTCAAAGTCCAACTACTCAAAACCAGTATTTTTCGGTTAGTGTCTTCTTCCAGAACAACGACGATATAATCACTAACGTGAGGAGAAGAGGCGTTACGCGTCCGTCGTCACGTTGGTAATACAACTAGTGGAATTACAAAGTTACCGCCGAATCAATAGAAAATAGAATTACTTTTTTAAGACATCGACTGAGGGTGCTTGATGGAATATCAATATCAAATTTGAATAATTGAGATTTTGTACATTTCCATGTATTTTGTCGCTAACGACTCGGGTTTCGCCTTTCGGACTCGAATGCCTGAAGATGCCGAAAGGCGAAATCCGGGTCGATAGTGACAAAATACATGGAAGTGTACAAAATCTCAATAATCCAAATTTGATATTGAAATTCCATCAAGCACCCTCAGTCTTAAATTACTTTTTCATTAAAATCTCTTCCGTCAATTTCCAATTCAAAGTTTGATTAAACTTAACTTCAAAAATAACAGTAACGTTTTAGAACTCCATAATAGGCTATATAATGCATTTTTTAGTTGAAGAAGCACTGTATGATATAGTCGATAACTATAGCTATTCTTATATCTACTATTTAAAACTACTTCTGTTCGCATGTATAAATAATAACTTAGAAGAAATATGCAACGAACCTCTTTTCAGGCTATTATGGAGCTTCAAGCCATTCTAACTATTCTAACTTAAAAGCAGCGTGAATCCAATAAATTTGTGGAAAAAATTGAAATAAAAAATTGGTGCTTCATAATTAATGTTCTGTCATTTCTGGAACATGATATCTCATATCAACAAATGCGAGAAATTAAACTATGACACAACAGGCATAGGGCTATGACACAACAATTTATTATAAGGAATTATTAGTGTGACAGACAGTGTCGATTATCCTATTAGGGATATCATCATCAATTGCCCGGTCATTGTCCTTTAAAACCATTAAAAAGGAACCTGCAATCATATAATATTGATCCAGAATGATGTAAGATCGACATCTGTAGATAGATTTTCGAGATGTTGTTATATTTTTTTTCAATTAGTAAGTTTAGTAGTAAATAAAGTTTTTAGGATTCTTATAATATAAGAATCATAAGAATGGCTAATCTCGTAATAGCTATTTGCGGATCATCTCATGCATCACGTTGTATTTCAGAACCTACCACTTAACAAGAATAGCTAATATTTTTGCAACAATTCACAAATTGAAAATACAGATAAAAATGTACATTCGGGAGAAAAACCTAATCGATGATCAAATCAACAGCAATGCAACACCTCTCCTTACACCATTACGATAATTTTACTTTTAAGCACGACTTATTAATACACTTAAAATAAATCTGAAATCTTTCAATGAAAATTCAATACATCTGTGTGAAATGAAATCTTATTAAATGAATTACATTAAAATCAAACTTAACACTAGTATATAAAATTTGGATTATTGAGATTTTGTACACTTCCATGTATTTTGTCACTAACGACCCGGGTTTCGCCTTTCGGCCGGCGTTCTATTGCAAAAACTCTCTAGGCAAATTACTTATTAACAATAAAGATAGAGTAAACTTTAAGAACAAATCTGGTATTTATAAATTACAATGCAATGATTGCCAACATTTCTATGTGGGTAAAACCACACGTACATTAGATATAAGGGTATCAGAACATTTAGCTGCCTTTAGATTAAAAAAAGAAACTTCGACATTCGCAAATCACTTGCTAATGGAGAACCATACGTTTAATGCGGATGATGGGGTTAAATTGTTGCATAAAAACATGGGGGATCATAAATTATTTTATCAGGAAATTTTAGAAATTAATAGAGGCCAGTTATACTCCTTACCAATCTTGAATGAGCAGCTGAACCTTCCTAATTCTCCGCTATTATATCCGATACGTTGAAACACCTAACAGATATCACTAAATGTGGAATGATTGTATATATTTACCCATTCGTCGAATTACATCCCGTCAAAACCCACAATACTATTATAATTGTAAAATCACTGGTATTTCTAAAAGAAGTTGAAAAGCGGCAATTCGCCTTCGGCAATCGCCACTCTGGTAATATGGTGTTTACAAAATAAGGATTAGGACGATTTCCGAAATTTTAACTCAGGTATCGGTGTGGCTTTCAGACGTATAATGTATTGCCTCGTAAATGATATTTGTCGCATTTTTATCTTCTATATAAGCGTTAGACACTGTTTACTGTCTCTCAGTTCGAGTCCATTCGTGTCCTCGAATGCCTGAAGATGCCGAAAGGCGAAACCCGGGTCGTTAGTGACAAAATACATGGAAGTGTACAAAATCTCAATAATCCAAATTTAATATTGAAATTCCATCAAGCACCCTCAGTCGATGTCTTAAATTATACTAGTATATAACTTTAAGTCTCTCCTATGCTAATGTATATAGGTGAACAGTTAATGCATAGTTCATGATGCCTAATAAACAATCGGTAATGACCATAACATAATGCTTGTGGAACTAAGTACATTGCTACCTATTATAATCTTTAGCAAAAAAACTTTGCATTTCTTGGACGAACAAACTAGAACAAAATATACTGGTTTAAGACTGCTCTGAAAATGCGAGTTTTTCAATGTAAGATTTTTACGATGAATATTTCATGTTTCAGGAGCTATCGATATGAAGATTAGATACAGTAAATTCAACATACTTCGAACGATAAATAATACCACGGGGTAATCAATCTTCGAAAACTCGAGAGAATTTATGTGTTTTGAAAAATATTAAATAAACTACATATTTACAATGGCTTTCTGGTTAACAATCGAAAATGAAATTTAATTGTGTGGGTTGTTCTTCATGTTTAAATTTCATGCCCACGTTTATTAAAAAAACTACAGACTTTATTTATAATACAAAATTTTAAAAAAGCATTATTCACAACAACTCCAGGTATTATTCAATAAAAATCATCTTTAAAATAAGATACAAATATTAAAACCTTAGTATTAAACAAAAAAACAGAACAGATATATGGTTAAACGTATAGACATAAAAATTATTGTATAAATTTCGCTCCGAAGTCTCGGCTTTAGGACTGCACGCGCTTTTTAATCCCGGAAAGCATTGAGTATATAAAATAGGTATAAATAAGTAGCTTATCAATGTGCCGATTTTTGCTGTCAAATCAATCAATTGTAACTTGTAACCTATAATGTAATTATTTAGATTAATTACTATACAAGGGGTTTCAATTCAGCCTAGATTGTTAAAATTGATAATATTAGAAAATATGGATGAGACCCCAAAGACTCAAGAAAATATTGTAAGACAACGGACATTAGCAGTACTATTTTATAATTCTCAAAATGTATCATGGACTATATATAACCCCGAGTATTCTTGAATACATACATATTATAACACAAATTAGGCCTTAACTATTTCGGACAGCTATGTAGCCCTTTTAAATAGGTTTATATTTTTAAATTGAACACAACAGCAAGTTGCGAGAGTTCATTAGAAATTTCGGTTTTGCTGTGACGCATTCATTAACTGCCAACGACTCGCCTCACGTCAATCAAAAGATGTCCGCACAACAAAAGGGTGACAACTTTATCACTGTCTACTACGACAATATAAAATAGGTAGACGTTTACATCCCGAAACTTTTATTTTTATGAATTAATTTATTGGAGAAAATTGTCTTGGTTCATTGATCGAATCGTGTTTTTCCATACTTTATTAAAGTTCAACATTTAGAGCGGCATTTCTTTTTATATATTTTTTTTACATTTGGGGGGACTGCTGAAATCTGAGTGGACCAGTGCATCGTTGCATATTGTTATGATTGCACTAGTTATATCACTCAATCCGTTGGTGTATCCGAATGGTTCTGCATTAAAATCAGTTGAATACAAAGTCAGCGAAACCATTGTGGCCACCAAGCTTTTTGAGTTTGGCCTATTAGTGGATAGGCCAACATGTAAATGTGGTGCTATAAATCAGGATGCTGAACACATCCTATGGGAGTGTCATTTAATGCATGAAGAAAGGGAGCTGCGCAAGTCGGTCCAATGGAAGGTTCGAAGGAAGGAAGGATCAGCTACGCTGACGTGGTGGCGAATAAGGCAATTTACGAGGCCTTTAAAAAATTTGCGACGTCACACGGAGAGCGAGTAGACCTCAACTCATAGAAACTTTTAATTTAACTGGAGAGATTGATATTCAGCACACTTAAGAGCACGCCACCAAGTCTTGGACAGTTGCTCCATAGACACTCCCGATTAAGGGTAAACTGTAGATACGCTTAACGTTTGTTACGCCACTGGATACTGCCGTATAAAATTAACGGATGGGAAAGCAGTAGTGGGTGGAGGAGAGAAAGGTAGTTGAAAACAAAGTGGCCCTTATTTCAAGAAATTTATAGATATAAATAAAAACATAATTTCGTTGTTACGTTGAATAATTGTGTGGAAAAGGGGGCAATAGCTTCCAATAGATTAAGATACACTAATCTAGAGAATGTCAACGAAATATCTTACATCCTTAACATAATTCAATACTCAATAATAAACACCTACAGTTCATAAGCGATTCTCTTATGGAGCAATCGTTATATAATGCACGCGTTGCAAAAAACTGGTTCGCAAAAAATACGATGTATTGTAATTCACAGCATGGTTAAAATAATAGTATAAATTGAAATTGAAATGAACATTCGATGGCGCCGCAGAGTTGCCAGCAAAAAAAATATTTGAAAAGTCCGTTCGCACGAAAGCACACCAGTCACAGTCAGCTGACCGCTTGACGCGATGGAATTTTAAAAATGTTAAAAGCTCCGAGTGCCAACACCCGATACCGTATCTCTCCTCGCACTCCATGCGAGATCGGTTCGCTATTTTCGGAGCCAATTATTAATTCATTGGACACAATACTAATTCAAAGCATGCCAAAAATCAATACAAAACGAAAAAAAATCGCTAAAAATGTAATAATGAAAACAATCACACCAAGCATTGATGCAATATTGCAAATACCGTATTTTTTAATTTTTGAAATTTGAATTATTGAGATTTTGTACACTTCCATGTATTTTGTCACGAACGACCCGGGTTTAGCCTTTCGCCATCTTCAGGCATTCGAGCGCATGAATGGATTCTAATTGACAAAATACATGGAAGTGTACAAAATCTCAATAATCCAAATTTAATATTGAAATTCCATCAAGCACCCTCAGTCGATGTCTTAAATTATACATGTATACATCGTCAAAGCGTTTAAATAATTTACAAATGTATTCTTCTTTTCTTTTCTATCTTCTCATAATTTTACACAATTACAAACTAACTTATCCTGGGCACATATGGTATATTGACAACTAAAAAGATATCGACTGAGGTTGGTTGCTTGATGGAGTTTCAATATCAAATTTTGTATATTTCAGTACGTGTTGTCACTAACGACCCGGGTTTCGCCTTTCGGTATCTTCAGGCATTCGATTACATGGATGAACCCGAGCTGACAGTTACTAAATGTACAAAATTTGATAAATATTTACCATCACTCAAAACGGATATTAAACACTAATTTTACTTCTTACTACAGAAGTATGGTGTACGATCCAAATGCTTGTATCGAAAATTTATTAGTTAATATATATTTGTAACTTTTAGTTTAAAAGCGCTGTACGATATATTCGTCGAATCTAAATGCAAGAAATCTTCGATTCGCTCGTCGTTTGGCAATTTTCTAATATCTCTATAACCTTCTCGATAATAAAAGAAATATGTATTTAATACATTAAAGATGATATTTCGTTTGTAAACAATAGATATTTGCATTGTAAACTGCACTGGGAAATAAAAATCAAATTTATTGGCCTTACAAATTTGCAATACGATTGTAAACATAAGTTATGCATTTTACATAAAATCACGTATATCCGTATTACGGAACTATTTTCTATGCGAGAAATATCAATACTATTCTGTTATCCGTTTTAAATTCTGCTCAAGAGAAAACAGTATATTAATATGCAAGAGAAAAAACTACGTAAAAAAACATGAATGCAAATACACCGCTCCTAGAATGCAAATAATATTTTGCAACAACAGCAGGAGAACATTTTTTATTAGATTAAAACCGTACTTGCAGACAATTTACGTAAGATCTAGCTATAGCTTGCATTGCGCGGGCATTTAAATTTTCCGAGAATCGCGATATTATTCGTATTTATGAGGGAGCAGTGACAGTTGATCGAAATACGAGGAGACTGTGCCAAAATTACATCATTGAAGATGTTAGTAAGTTTATTGGGCCATGATATGAGTCCATTTGGTGAATGTAATTATTGTTAAAAATGAGGACAAAAATACTATCAAAAAGAATGTACATCATTTATATGTTTTATATAGTCGTATCATTATCTTATACTATAAAAGAACGAATTGTATACAAATTAGTTGACAAATATTAATTAATTTGGAATAAATAAGCTGTAATTATGGGTTGCTTTACTAGTTGGGATTGTAGATGCTAAGCTCTAAAGAAACTTTGATGAATTGAATGAATATTTTGCTATTTATTGCGAAATGATGAAAACAAACGATTCTGCGATATTATTACATATTCGTCTTTGTTTCTTTTTATAATAACTTTGATAACTTTAGTCACAAACGTAAGAATATGCAGAAAATTTAATTTGAAAACAATACAACATTTCGCCAAAACTATAAATACGTTTAATAGAGAATGTGTCGGTCGAGTAGTCGAGTGGAATTTCGGTGGATATATCCCCGAATGGAAGTTTCATATATTGATTTTTCGATCGAATTTTGAACTTCTATTTAGTTATGTGATGTTTTCATTTCTCTCAACCCACATCCGATCCTGAAAACGGAACTTAATGCTAACATTCTTTCCTTGTCCCCTACGAAGACAGCGATTTACTTACAATCATTCTTGGTCAAACAACTTCTCTTGAAATTCTCCTATATGGTCAGTATTATGTATACGAAGAACGGACATAGGAACAAATCGTGTTACCTAATATTAAAAAAATCCCATTTCAATGTCATTTTCCATGCTCAGCATTTATACACTCTTCCTAGAGTACGCCAAGCTGAAAATGGGTCATTCGGTCGAAACAGAGGACATCGATGTAACTGATATGCAAAATGCTCCCTATTACAGGGAATAACGCAACGGTTATCTTTATTAATTACGTGCTACGGCTTCTTCGTGGTTATTAAACTAGCGGCGACGCGTCGACGCCGTCTGGTCTGGCGTTGCGGCGCACCTTTTAGGCGTCAAAACGGGTGCAATCGCTACGCCGCGCTACGATGACCCACCAAAGAATGCAACGATTATATACACAAAAGCATAGCGTTGTGAAAAGCGTATAACCATACTGTGTAAGCTCTAAATATATCGGTTTCGATATTTATTTTATAGGCAGGTTAATAACATTAATAATAAGGTTACATATATGTTGATTTAGTAGCTTGCGTAGATACGTTATTACTTATCTTCTACAAAATATGTTGCGTGGTATACAAAAAATTAATCATTGACGCAACTTGAAACAAAATAGATTAAATAGCTTCTTTAAGTTCGCTGTTTAGACTAGATAGTACATGTTATTTTTCACTTCGCGCGTAAGGTATATGTACTATCATTTTTTTTCGACTTTTTTTTATATATCTGGAATCAATGTCCAAGAGTTCTTAATTTTAATTAAATTTTCGATCAATATTTGCATAAATAATGTATCTTGACACTTACTTTACGTTTTCGCGCGAATTTATTTTCAGTCAATTGATCTGTTAAAACGCTCACTATGGCTAAAAATAGATCAATTTCAACAGTAAAAAATGGATAATTATGTGAAATATATATTAGTTATCACAAATACATCAATAATTAAACTAAACTCGTCGCATTCTCGCTAAAATAAATTGAAGAAAATTAAAAATATTTATTTTACGACTTTGCAAGCAGAATGGCTGCGGCTAGTCTTCATATACATCGCCAACACGCACACAAGCAAGCGCGTAGCCATATAAGTATGTGTTATACATAGGGCTGACGATTAATGCTACGTACCGGCAGTTGAAAGGTGTAATTTGAAAGACTGAATATCGAGTTCTTTTTAAAAATATATTTCCTTATGTTCTACTTGACATTTTCATGATCTGTCTAATTTCTTTACCTATACATCAACAAGTGTTTCTTTATAGTTTGGCCGGAAATACGATATAAAGTTTTGCGCGTTCATCTGGTTAGGTACGAAAACTATATCTTTACATACAAGAGACACTCCAATACAAGTATCGATTGTCAATGATTTTTTTCCTATCGTTGCCAATTACTCTTCAATACGTTCCGTGCGTGGAAAATACACAGATAACAAGACTTATTATATTGCCTGTGTATATCGGTGCACACAAATATTACACTCGAACTAGAGGTGACAAAAGAAATCCTCGCTCGGCAGCAGCGGAAAAAAATTCCCACAGCAGTGAACAGCTACCGGCGGCCCGCGAGACCTTCAAAAGAAAGGGAAAGTCTTTTAAGCCGCAGAAACTCTCGGTAAATAGACCTCTTTGTACGCGCCATGTCACTTTTCAACCTGGCGTGGCACACCCCCTCACACCTCGACAGAAAAGTTCAACTATCTCACGCCCACACAATGACAACACCATTATTTTATATAAATACTAGAAACAAAATAACAATGCTGATCTATAAATGGATTACCATCGTTAATAAATATACAAGTATGAATAATTATTAAACCAAAATAAGCGGAATACCTCAAATCCCTCACGTATTGGAAATAATAATTGGTTATAATTTATACTTCACATAATTACAAAATATAAACATGGCATTATATAACTTGGAAAAAGTACGATTGAGTTTACGTTTCAATTATAAACTAAGTTATAAAACGTTGTCAATCAATACAACACTCAAATGTATTGAAAAAATATTATATATACAAAGGAATCTGGATCTATCTCTTTTTCGCATTCGTCGTTTTCCCGCATGTATCGTGCATTTTTAAAGTCCCGGCTAAATATTTTGGCTCGTTTGTTGATATAATATACCATGAAACCGCAAAGTTTGTGATACATTCCGTTCCATAGATATTTACCGATGACTTTATACAAGTCGTTAGACTTATCAACTGTATTCAGATTTCAATCACCTGCAAAGGAGGTGTAACAAAATCTTTAAAAATAAAGCATAACAGAGAATGAGGTGTAAGCGACGCGAGAGGACGAAGCAGCGTACAGCAGCAACACCACACCGGGCGCATTATAATAACGCGATTAGACGGCGTGAATGAAAATCGTAGATAAACGATCGGGGAAATGATAGCATAGAGGTGATACTTGAAATAGAAATCGTTCTTGTTAATGAATTGGATAGCATAGTGGGATCAGCGCGTTTTAATAATATTTTAAACATATAACTCGATGAAAGACGACTACTTCGTGGTTAGTGTCGTTGGATAAGGTAATGAATGTCTCGGGTTCAAGAATCGTTGTGGACATTTTCATGAATTGATTCTTCAGTCGATTTATCATGAATTTTTGTGATGTCTAAAGTTCTCTCGCACCCAACCCAACCTAAGAAAGGTATAGCGCCAGCGATTAGCTAACCACTGGTCTTAGCACATTCTTTCTATCCTTACTCTCTTCGAAAAAGAGAGGTTGAGCAACCGAGTAACAAGCAGTTGTCGTAGAAAACTTCTGTTGAAATACCCCTATTAGGAGGCCATATGCTACACATTGGGAACGGATATGGTAAAAAAAAGGTAAAATATAAGCAGACGGATATAAATTATTTATGCTTAAAAGATAGTAAAATATAATACCCATTCCCTATAATATCATATGATGGTGATTTCTAGTAATATTGTGAGATAAATTAAAACTAAGTATAGCTCTCGTTAGTAGACAATACTGTTTTTATTTCATTTAAAAAAGAAACCTGCCAAACGAAAACCTTCAACCGAAATATCACAATTGCGTTATGCTGAATGTTAAATTAATCAAACCAAATATCTTTACTACTCGCTGCGAATCGAAACCGGAGGGTTTTTTTTACTCTAGGTTAAACCAGCGGGTATACGTATTTGATTGCATAATTATTCGACTAATTTAAAATTCTAGACTTCTCTGGGTGAAGGCTAGTATTTACTATTCGTTTATACAAAAGCGTTGCGCGCCACTTCCACTTACGATAAAGTAAAAATAAAATGCAAATTGACATTGATAAAATATGGTTTTGCAGGAATACATTATTTATTATGATATCAAGGAACTGAAGAAATAATTGCCATAAAACAGTCGTATAAACGTAATAAAGCATATTATCAAGATTCATAAAAATTCCAACCACCTTTTATCAAAAAGTGAATCATAAAATAATTTCCTTCCAATTTCCCGATTTTTACGCGAGCTCAATTTGCGTCCATGATATTTTTCCTTGCTTGTTGAAAACGCGCAATCAAAAAATCCTACAAAAAAAAACGTCAGTTCCAAGGAAATTGATTGAATAATTTTTCCGAAATTAGTATAAATATTACCGGCCATTTTAAAAAGTACTTATAACAAGAACTTGTAATTTTTCGTACCAAGATTGAGTTTCATTTCAATTCTAAAATAAAACAATTACATTTGAAAAGAAACTAGGTTTGATCACGTATTTCTTAAATTGCCACTACACGTAACTACATAAATTTAATAGGATAACATATCAAGGTATTTATTCATACAACATTTTATTAAGTAGTTGATAGTAATTTTGGCTTGACGCCATCGTCATACGTATATATAGGTAAGCTAAAATAAGCTTAAGTACAGTTCTGACGTCAAGTCGAAATAGCAATCAACTACCTAATAAAATTTTGTAGAACTTACACCTTGATATTTTATTCTATTATAATGGAGTTCTACCAAAATGTCAACTCAATCAATACATAAATTTACTTTAGATATTTATTTAATTGTGGGTTTTGTGGGGCGAGTGGTTCTAACTTTTCGTGTTATAAAGTAATAAAATATCCCGCGATACTATCCGTTTCAATCATTCATCGCATAAATACAAGCGAACAAATTTTTCTACTGATTCTCGGGCAGCCTAGGAATTTCCCAAGTTCTACGAGAGGCTAAAATCGAAGCGACAGTTTGAAACTCGTACAAATGATACCATGTCGGAAACAATTTCACGGGAAAAGTAATTCGGGCGTGAACAAACAAATACACGTTTTGTTAGAGGGCCCCCGCTCGAGACAATTGATGGCTCGGGATACGCTCGCGCAAAGTTTCTGCATCTCCTTTATTGTATTATTTTAGCCGCAAGGGGTAGACTTAGAGATCAGGTCTACTGACTGAATCAGAGGAATAATACGTAGGTTACATTCTGAGAACCTTTAACAAGTTTGTTTAATCTGTAAGTAATAAAAATTGGATCTTATTACATAATATATCATAATAAATTGGTAATTGATCTTTTCGTTATTCATGCAATATCAACATTAACATTACCCGTCAGCATGACATACCGTTAACAAATAAAATATAAAGCCTTTAGAGACTGCCGATAGAAGCAGATACAATACGAATACATTTTAAACAATTTTCTTAAATCACCAGACATATTCCCTGCGGGAAAGAGGTGAGTCGTAAGTGGATGATGTGAGAAAGAGAAATTACGCAGAAACGATTGCGTAAATTATTCCGGATTTCTAGAATCTCAACACCTACAACTTTCACTGCAGGGTTTGCGTTAATATCTCATCAGATGAGAGATAAGTAATGTTCACACTAATATTATGTAATCATTTTTTTCATTAGCGAGACGAATGATAATAAAAAATTTTATAATGGAGTTAAAACACCTGCCAGATTTATTAAAGTTAAAAACGAATAGCTTAGAATTCTTGTTAATCCATAAAAACCTTAATAACAATAACCTTATTAACCCAGTCGACGGTAACCTCTCCCTCCCCACTCTGCTAGCACTACCGGCCTTGGAATCAATACCTAAAATAATGACAAAATCACGTAGACAGTGGCACACTTTGTAATGAATATTAATTGTATATCTCTGAAAGTTTTCAAGCTATGGGAAAATAATTGAATAAAATAATATCTATCTAACTCTCTTTCGTTAATATTGTTCAGACATCCGTCTGTCCATTTTTCTTAGTCAAAAGGAAAAGTACATAATTTTAAATTATTAAAAAAATAGACGTATTTCGTTATATAAGACATTCCGCACAGTTTTGCTTAGATTTTAAATTTGACTCGATGACAACGTGAATGGATGACAATGACTAAGTTCAGAAACTAAAACTGAGTGTAAATATTTTAAGTAGGTAGACTTCGTACGGATATTTATTACTCGACTACCTTTCCTCGTAAAGTTTTGACGTCTTCGATAGAATGGAGAAGAACGCAAGGCACCCATCAATCAAGATAAGTGGCCACTTCGAGTAAAGTTCATGAATGAAAAGCCTGTCGATTTTCGATATGTTTCACGAGTAATCGAAGGCCAAAGTTCAAAGGGCTCTCATAGACCGATATACCTGCTTAATACTCCTCAGTGACTTTGAGAGTGGTCCTATAAACTTTCGCATTCCTATGCATATTACGAAACCTCCAAGAGAATTTCCTGTTTAGTATTATAAATTTAAGTTTTAATGGAAGAGAGCTAATTGGCTATGAAAGTTTATGGTATGACTTGCCTTGTCTCTCCGGAAAGGTTTCAAATGAGAACCAGTTAATTATCAGAACAAAACTGAAATTTTAAAGAAAAGTTTTAGGAAGATGGCGTAATTATTACGTGCCTATCCATTGCCATACAAAGTAAATACAAATCATTGTGTAACAATTGCAAATTCAATGCAAATGTTTCACAATATTGATCACAATCAAGAACAAAGATAATTCTAAAATAGATTACCCATTAATTCACTATCAATTCTTCAAGGAAAGGTAATAATTTACCAAATCTTCCTAAATAATGATTGCAAATTTAGAGTAAGAAAGAATGACATATTAATTGTGTATACCCACATCCGCTCCCTACTCGGAGCATATTGCCACCACACGGTTCCTCCCAGATCCTGTCGCCCGCCAGTCTTCCTGCTTCCTCCCAGGACATCCCGGCGTCCCGTAGATCCATCGAGTACATATGGATGATCATCAGCGGCCTTGCAGGGCGACGGAATCCATCCAGTTGGTAGAAGAGACAGACAAGATTCAGGCTCCCTAGGTCCAAAACACCACACGTCCAAAACAGACCCATTTTCAATTTTGGATGTAATAAGAGGCTGGTCCGTCCGCTTTCTTACCTCCGAGTTCATGACAAAGTCAAACCACCGTTCCCCTAGCATTCGCCACAGGCATCTGTTTTCGCAACACAACCGTAAATCAGCACGGTAAGAATGCATGCGTGGCACTACAACCGTGAGTTGAAAGTTACTCCAGCTATCTCTAATCGGATTGCGAGCTCTTTGCGCGGATTGCCATCTCCCGTGATGTGTGCCCCCAAGTACCTGAAGCCATCGACTCTCTCGATGTCCTGCCCCGCACTCATCACAGGTAATCCGTGTCCGGATAGGGGCTGTTGCAGAGCACCCAAATATTACAGATACGTCAGTATATTTGAGATCGGAGACTATAGCCATACCTCGGTCAGGTGGAATTGGCTTCCTCGGGGTGAAATATTATTAATTAAGTTTTTACTGCTTTATCGATATTAAAGAATTCTAGATTATGAATATTTAAAAGTTCACAATATTTCTACAATAATTTTGACAATTTTATAAAAGTTTATGGGAAATCTCTAATACTATTAATTATTATTAGTGTTATTGCTCTGGTCGTCTGTGCACGAATTGGAAGCTGTCGCATGATAACATACTTTTCGAATGAGCGAAATATGTGTCACTCAAAGCAACACAAATGTGATATTTACAGAGTTATCAATTTTATTTATTTTTGTCCATCAAATTTCGTATCATTACATGCTTTAATACACAATTCACCAGCTACAAATATAATTTACTCACTTTCTAAAATCTTAAATATAGATCATAAGCCATTACTGTTAGACGAAGAGTCTGTAATTTTCTGTCTGGCTGCCATTCGATTTAATGAGAATATATCAGCGAGCGCCAGATGGATTGTCCATACCGCGACTAATAATCTATTGTGTTTATGGATTATGTACAAATTGCACGGATACAATTTGAAAAATAACCGACCGCGTTGCAATTACGACATGTCATTATTTATCTCGCCGTGTATTTATTCTTTCACTGCTACCATAATCCAGATACCATTTAGTGCATGTCGATTCAGCGAGAATATTTCGCAGATCACTCGACTGAGTAAGCAGCCACTGCCAACTGGGGACTTGAGTACCCTACCCTCCAATTAAACAGTAAAAACTCAATGATCGATCGAACCGTAAAACAGTGGTTATCTTTCCAAAGATATCCATAGTCGCTGGCACTCTTAAACTGCACTCTTAAATAGCATAATTGTACGATGTAATAAAACTAAATTAACGAAATCGATTAATTACATAACTTTATCCTTGATCAATTTAATTAATTAATATTTTTTTTTGAAACGTACTTTAGCCTTGAAAAATATAAGCGTCTAAAAAGGTATATAAACAAGTTGGCATAGAAACATAGAAATAAGCAGCTTCAATTATATGCAGTATTAAATTACTATGACTAAGAAGGTCGTGGCAAAACGTAAAAAACTTTTATATAATTCGCATAGTAATCCGAAAATCTATTTCAGAATCATAGATGAATTGTTTTTACGCCTTCTGTTTGGTCAAGTATTTAATTTGTTTAAACAGTCGCTGAGTGGAGAGTTGGTTCTATCAACAATAAAAGTAGTTGAAAAATAAGAACTAAAAATTGTGGTTTGTTCGTATCAATAGTATTATATATTATATACTGTTACGGGATAATTTTGATCAAATAATCATATAAAATGTTGACAGTCACTGCGATGGAATAACACAAGTAAGAAAGTCTGCATAATATGAATACATAATGTGAAGTATTATCTCTTAGCCGAGAAGGCAGCGCGACACATTGTTAGATAGAACGAATAACAATGCAAAATGCACGGCAAACGTTAAATAAATGACGCGTACGGGATTGCTACGAGATCACAAAATGCAACTAATTATTGTAGAAACCATATATCTGAATATAATTAACAAAGTAATAATTACTATATGCAGACTAATATGCGCCTGCGACTATTCTGTGAAGGTTATAATGACATCTCCATATAGTTACTACACATGCTCAGTGAATTTATGGTAAATATGTCAAATGCAAGCAGAGAAGACGACAAAAATAAATATGAACTTTAAAAATAAAACTTTTCCCTTTTATTTCTACGCCAAGACAGCGTAGATATACGCGCAAACTTCTTAGAGGTTTTCAGTGTAAACTCTTTTGAAATATCCAAAAAGTCCACCAAGTATTGTGGTGAAAAGCCGGCTCGCGTCGTAATATTTTTATTCCATGCGTCTCTCAGGATTAATCTACGGGAGGGTGCGCCAATTTCCGGTGAAAATGTTTGTACACGTACTAACTCCTTACACAGCTAACCGACACGCTCATTCTTACGCGTTGTATATCGTAACTTTTGTGGGAACATTTTCCTAAACCGCTATTTAGACAGCTTTCGCATCTATAAGCAGTCAGAGCATTAGAGATAATTTATGAGATTCAACGTATTTTTGATAACATAATATTTCGAGCGAGACAGATGAAATTATTTATACAAATTCTATCGACGCTGATATAAGCTTCAAATCGACCCGATCATATCGACGGTGTTGTGGCCAATTGATGTAACCCTCAATATTGAAATTGTTCAGGAGAGAGTAACAACTACTTTTATCTAAAACATTATAATCTTTGAAATGCACTCCTGTAAATTCTCATGTTTGCAAATACGGGATTATACGTCGATATAATAGTGGCTTACATCAAGTGAACGAGTCAGAATTTTTAAACTTAAAACCAATAAATGTTGTTTCCCTTCCAAAAAGTGGTAAATTTATTTTTCTAATTTACATAATTTGGCCGAAATGTCATCTTTAAAATGAGATACAATAATTAACTCATTTTAGAATTTTTTGAGGGCTACACCGATTGGCCAAAATACAATCGATATATTTGTTGATATAAATAGGTGTTTCAAAAGGAGCTTTTGTTGTTTTAACATTTGGGTGTCGCTGCTGAAGTCACACTGGGCAACTGCCCAATTGCACATTACAATGATGCAATCAGTAATGTCAATCCTTGTGAAGAAAACGTTCATTTCTTTGCGTTAGTGTATTCGAGTTATTTGTACAAGTTTGTTAAGAATTGCCCTTTATATCATGATAAATCATGACGAATTTAATACAGTAGATGAATACAAAAAATCGTCCTTAGATAAAAAAAAAAAAATACTACCATTGCTAAATTCGACAACAAATTTAAAGATCGGGTGTTTTGAAAGTTTGCAAAAAAATCTTGTCAGGCTAAGCGACCTTTTTTTTCATTCATTGTTAAAGTTTGAAATTTTTTAAGAGCCGTATTTCACGATTGAAAATCAAGAGCACTTTTGCCAAACTTAGGACGTTTCTTTCATCCTTTTTATTTAAAATAAAAAAAAAATTGCTGATTTTCAGGATTTCAGCTGTATATATTTTCAGTCCGAGTAATATAAGTTGAAAATTGATGTCGAGTTCCTACGTACTACAATACATAGTTACTAGGCGCGTGCGGTGGTTTTAACTCTTTCTCGCTCAATCACATTAAAAGTGAAAGTGCAAGCGAGATGCAAGGGCATGCGGCGCATGCTCTTGTATCCTTCTTGCTCATACCCAAATTAGGTTATGCGACAGAGATAGTTATAAGTCCACTGCACGCCGATGATAGTTACATCTAGATTCTAGATACTATAGATGTATCAATTAAACTAGGCCGCTAGTTTGGGTGCCACCGTCGGGTTATGTACGTTGCCATACTCAACCAGACTTTTTAATGTCAATACCGCTAAGTATTTAACATAAGAGAGTATCGGAAATATTTCAAGGAATGGTTTTAAACACGTAGTAACGTCTGAAGCATAAACGTATCGCACATGCGGAGGGTGCAATTCAAGGGGAGGAAAGCCCGATATAAGAAGCTGCACGAGCGAATAATACGACATGTAGAGAGCTTCCAGAAACTTTACCCTGATTTTAATGTCGGTTTCCAACGAGCGCTGTAAACATCTAGAATGCTATGTTCCGTTCAAATGCATCTCGCAATTGCCGCTTTATTAAACAGGAAGAGCAACTACGGAATACACTAGAAAATTTATTGATGTAATATCTCACACTTCTCTGAGAATTTCCGGAACTTCTTTTGAACTATACCCGATCAAATATTTATTAAATTTATAAAAAACATAAGCGAACTAGGATGAAAAGATGTACCAATTAATATAAAACAAAAAAAAACAGTGTTTAGTTCAACAAGAATTGTCTAAATATATTTATAATCAAAGTTTTAGGTCTGATTTATATTATGAGATCGAATATATTATGGAAATCCTCCACATTCGATGTAAAAATCAATTTAATATAGGGAACAAAATGAGTATCATTCGATATAATAATAACCAGAAAAAGATTTAAATTCCATCATGATTTCATCATTGTCACACATAATTTAAGATATCGACTGAGGGTGCTTGATGGAATTTAAATATTTAATTTGATTTGTTGAGATTTCGTATATTTCCATGTATTTCGTCACTAACGACAAAACCCTCTAATTTGTGATAAGTTGGTAGTTCTACGAATTGCATTTTAAAACCCTCCGTTCCACACATAATGCGTTTGTTTTCCCAACTAGGAATAAGGGTCATTGTTGTCGGTGTTGGGAGTAATCCAGACGTGAATGTAGTTCCTTGACTTAGTGATAATAATTTGTCGTATTTCATCTTGTATAAAACAATGTTAACTATTTACTGTCTGTCAGTTCGAATTCATTCGTGTTCTCGAATGCCTGAAGATGCCGAAAGGCGAAACCCGGGTCGTTAGTGACGAAATACATGGAAATGTACAAAATCTAAACAATTAAAATTGTCACATATTATTAATCCTAACTGATTTTCATAAAGATCATATACGTACATAAACTGATGTAACGATTATAGTAGTGACAGAACAATAATGGCAATCGATTGTAGACCAAACTAATTGGCCGAAGGAATAATCTCCTTATATGAGGACAAAACGGTGTTTCCTTTTTTGTTGTTAGCGAGTAAACGAAAATTGCTTAGTGCCCTCGCTTATCGCATACCTATACGAGCATTATAGGCACACGTTCTTCATAAGGCGAAAACACTGTAAGTTGTTATAAAAGGTAAACACGGGTCATTATATCTTCGCTTCACGAGAAGGCGCCAAGTCAAATATTTGTCAACACCTACTTTGGGAAGTCGGTGAAGATTATCTTACAAGCCTTGGTATAAATGCAAATACATTGTTCAGGGATGCCTAATTCTATAAAACAACGGAAGAGCATTGTGGAAACCTTCTTCCGTAGTTCCGTAGGGTCAATTTTAATTTAATTCCAACAAAAAAAACATATTATAAACTCTATACAAATGAAAATAAAACATAATAGGTAATGAAAAGATATTTTTTTAATGAGAAGCCAACTTTTCTTTTGTTAACTGATCTTTTAAATATAATATGATATTAAATTTGGATTATTGAGATTTTGTACACTTCCATGTATTTTGTCACTAACGACCCGGGTTTCGCCTTTCGGCATCTTCAGGCATTCGAGCACACGAATGGACTCGAACTGAGAGCTCTTTCTAACGCTTATATAGAAGATACAAATGCGACAAATATCATTTACGAGGCAATACATTATACGTCTGAGAGCCACACCGATACCTGAGTTAAAATTTCGGAAATCGTCCTAATCCTTATTTTGTAAACACCATATTACCAGAGTGGCGAATTGCCGAAGGCGTTGCTAAACTTCTTTAGAAATACCAGTGATTTTACGATTATAATAGTATTGTGGGTTTTGACGGGATGTAATTCGACGAATGGGTAAATATATACAATCATTCCACATTTAGTGAAATCTGTTATCTTAAATTATAATATGATATGCTAACTAATATTTAACGGCAACTATAGTATGTAGCTCTTTGCATATTCCCTTTCTTTCTATAACAATCAACGCTAGAATACACATGTACAAGACAAACTCAGTTAATTTTATTAAAAAGTTTAGTTGCTAAGGCTTTATGGAACGTATCAAAGTATTTAAAATATTTGAAAATATCTTTTTTTTTCAAAAGATCATGAAGTTGTCATTGGGGACACGAGTTTGCCATCACTATTGAAAGTATTTACAATATAACAGTGCAAACATTCATGAATAATTTTCATTGGAAAGACTCAGAAATGAGAGGTACGTATAATGTGAATTTTAAGTCAGATAATATACGATGAACTAGCAAACTTACATGCACAAGATATAAGCATTCAACTTACAATCGTGAGAACTACATTTAAAATTGAAGTGGAAAATATTTTTCTATTGCCTGTTATATATATACCGCTGAATAAATAATGGTAAATTGTTGTTTAAAACTCATCGCATTAGCACAGTGGCAACTACCACGATGAACACGTTCAATAGTTTTCAGAACTAATCGTAATCAATGACACCTATTTTACACCTAGCCTGACACACGTTAGGTGCAGCAACTTCAGCATCAACACTAAGTTTAAGTTTCCGCACAATACATTTCCTAGAACCAGGTCTATGAGGATTGAGAAATAAAAATCGAAATTGAATCATAGACCAGTTGACTTCTAAGCTTTATCGAAACGTTTCGACAGACAAGAAAAAAAGAAGAAGCGAAGTTAATTGCAAATGTTACGACTGAAAAAATAAAATAATTAAATATCGACCTTACTTGGACTTGAATCCGGAACAATCGAATCTAAAATGGTAGCTTGACTATTGTTTGGCAATAAAATTAATTCACCTCGGCCGTGTTCATCACTTGTACGTTATCGCATCTGAAACTGAGTTCCTTAACAATAAAATTACTTATTGGTTACTTTATAACATATGTAATAAATTAATTCACTAACGATAAAAATACACGTTAAGCAAATTGTTGAACTTAAAACACAATGAATCTGCGTAATAAAATTATATAGCGTCATAAAAAAAACCATGAGAAATACAAAATGTTCTCATTCTTGATATACGATACTGACAAAAGGCATACAATATAAATTAAAGCCAAACTAAACGAATGCAATAGGAGCTTTGGATGTTAAGTCCCGCAAAACTTCGAAGTATATATTTTATTCCGGAGTTTTAAGTAACAGACATATTTATCATACGTTTATGTCACGATGGTAAGCTGTCATGAAAAGCTTCATGGATTTACATACTTTCAAGAGACTCTGCAATCAAAGTGCTGCTTTTAATTATCTATACAGCCAAATTTGAGTTGTTGATATTTTGTACATTGATATTGAAATTCCATCAAGCACCCTCAGTCGATATCTAAAATTATACAGCCAACATCATCAGTGAAAAGACAACTTTTTAATAGAACTTAATGTTATCGGTGGCTTGAAATATTTTCACTTATTTTTTTAATGTCCATTATACATTACTTCAGATATAACAAATAGCTCCTAGATTCAATTTACATGCAAAATGACATTTAGGTGGTATGAATAAAACGTGAGATGTTTGGAATAAGTAGTATAAATTGTTATGGTAATTAGTAGTCATTGTTTATGTCTTACCCCCTCTCCACGTCCAGTAGAACGAAATAAGCCCACCCTACCTTTCATTTTTAATTTAAGAATTAGAATCATTGTTTACATTAGAACTAAATAGCTTTGTGATTTTATAGTTAGTCTGAAGATGCTTCTTAAAGAGGCGAAATGCGTCACGTTAGTGACAAACCCAGTGGAATAACAATGTTACAAATTTACAATATTTAAATTTATACTATCGGCGTCCGTGGCGCAGTTGGTAGCTCCATTGGCTACGGCTACGGACCTATCGGGCTCAATTTCCGGTGCGTGCAGTTTTCATAAATTGATCTATCAATCGATTTATGGATTTCTGTTCGTAGTCTGAGTGTTTGTGATGTCTAAAACTCCCTCCTAACCCACCCATCCGATCCTCACGGGACGTATAGCGAGAGCGATTAACTAACCACTAGTCCTGTCCTAGCCCTGTCCTTCTATCCCTACTCTCTTCGAAAAAAGAGAAGTTGAGCAACTGAGTAACAAACAGTTCTCATAGAAAATTTCTGTTGAGATACCTCCATTAGGAGACGATATGCTTGACGTTGGGAGCGGACATGGGGAAAAAATGTATACTATATAAAGTAACCAATTTTAATTTTATATTAAAAATAAATTTCCACAAGTTACCGCCGAATCCATAGAAAATAGTATAAATTGTGTTTTCATTATTCCCACAAAGAATTATTAGCAATTAAAATAGATACATAAGATTAATTAACTAATAATTATGTTATAACTTACAACCTAATTAACTAATAAGTTTTGGCATAGGTAGAATAACATTGAAAGATAATAACAGACGTTAGTATTATTATAATAAGGACTAATAATGATTCATTCGCCTTAAAATCAGGATATAAATGAGAAAACAATGTAGAAATATACTCTGAAATGAAACAAGGTACAGCCTAGGTACAGGTTTAGCTTAGGAGTAAGAATTATCACGTCTGCTCACAAACTGAATATGGGATATTATAGAAATAAAAATGGATGGCGAACGGTTGTTAGGCATTTCTTGACTGAATTCAGGAATGAAATGAATGCAGAGTGTAGACTAATAGACGGAACCAAGACGTCGTGTCTAATTTTACGAGACAAGTACCGGTAAAAGTATCGCGTAACTGCCGTCCTCCGAGTTCCGAGTTTGGTTTTGAATATAAAAAAGCCATAATACAAGTCGATTCATTCCCTCGCCAACTTTAGGTCTTTGAAGTTAGCAATGCCTGGCGCCCGCTTTGCAATGCAAAGTAGCCTTTATGGTGAGCAGAGGGCTGAGGGCTTGTACGTTCGCCTAAGGGCCACAAATCAGATTCCAACTCGGGAAAATGTGCATCCTATGATCTTCTTTAAAAGAGTGAAAGAGTGAAATTGCTTTCTCTTTTTCGCTGTGTTTCAATACGAATTGGAAGGATGTTTTCATTTATTACGAAATAAGTAATACTATTTCATGCACAGTCCTTTATAAATTAAAGACAGCTTAATAATTTTGTTTCGACACTTCAATGATACTATTATTCATGACAAAAATATCTCTCCAAGTACTATATACTGTAAATTTGTGCGTTTCCTTATTTACAGATCGAATGACGCGAATTCCCTATTATATGTGACAATAGTGTTAATGTAGTAGTTGCTGAGAATTTTATTGCATTTAACGTTAAGTTAAAAATATAATTATGAGTTGTTTAGAATGCGCATTCATTGTTTTAATAAATTTAATGTAGGACAATTAAAAAATAATTAAATAGAAAAGTCATGAAAATCTTGAATATTCTGTATTTAAATTCTGTCAAATATTAGTTAATGGAGTTAGTTTGAAGAGAACATGCATACGCGAATGTAAAATATATTAAATATACCTCTCAATTCGATGAATGTATTAAACACAACATAACTATTACATGGCTACTAATCATACGTTCAGCAAATACATCCATACATTAATTCAACCTAAAAAAATGATAAGTCGAAAACAGAAACGAAATATTATTATGAGATACAATGTACACCGGATAAATAGGTGACGTGACATTATGGATTGACGCATTACTTTCCCGATTCGAAATGTTTTTGTACAACATTAATCTTTTTTAGTGCGGAAAAAAGGCAACAGTGTTGCGGAATAACCAAATAAAAACAATTTATGTCGCATAGTTAATAAACTGTTCTAATGGAAAAATAGTAAAGTGATAAAATATAGCCAGTTGATTTTAATTGCATGATATTGAAAATTTTACCAATAAAAGGTCTAGAATATTTATTAATGAAGTCAATTCAAGCATTTCATCTAAATTCAAAAAAAAAAGTGTGGTCCGCAATACTTTCTATTTACAATGCCGGCATTTAATTACAATGAAAGTATTGGCATAAAAATTAACAGAAAAATGTTAAATTAATTCGTGTTGATGCTTTTAGTCAATAGAAAAATAATACGTAAAAATTTAATATTGTTAGAGCACTGAAATGTAGGAGCATGTACTAATTACATATAAAGCTAATTCAACTCGATTTTTTTTTCAATCGCTAGCCGCATTGGAAAATGTCGTAAATCTTCACACAATAGTAATAAATGCGTAAATAACAATTTATACTTTATAAATTGAATACAACCCTAAAGAAAAAAAAGATATCCTAAAACTTTTATAAACTTGACCAAATGAAATTAAAGATAAAAAACATAGTTGAAAAGTTTCGCATCACCCACTTCTCGTTTACACTTTATCTCGCCAAGAAAGAAAGAATGAGTCTTTACAACCCACACATTTCACTTTCGCTTGAAACGCCCGAGGCTATCTCCTCTGTGGTCATTCTAATAAAAATTTCTTGCCTTTTCATACATTCGAGTGACAAAATAATGAGTGGGCATTAGAGGAATGCGGTGCAAATGAGCCTTTCAATATAAACGGTGCATAATGATGATGCAAACTATAATACTGTTGACGAGAAGTGATATATTTTTTCAAATACGTATTCTTGCTTGAATTCGGACAGAACAAGAAATGGATAATTTTAAACTGAGCCATGTAAGATAACCCAATCTCTTATTGATTTGCTGAATAACTTACCACTGAAATGAGTGATCCGTCCAGAATTAATGTATGCAGAACTTCGTATTCGAAAAATTGTATTGAATTTGTAATACTTTAGCAGGTTCCCGACTAAGTAAAATACTAGATTTCACAGAGCAAGAGTAAGGATTTCTTTATCAGTTTACTTTTACACATTTACCCATGGAGAGACAGCACTAAAAATGAAATGTGTGAATAATAAATAACTGTTGACTATCTGGCTCAATTTCTTGCATTTTATAAATAAATTATAAACTTTTAGTTTCGTAAGATCATCTTTGGTCATTTCAACTAGAATTATGTTTTGTTTCGAAACAGCTACATGTTGCAGAATAGCACTCAACCATTGGAAAGAAGAAATGTAATGTAACAGGGAAATTGAAATAAATGTGACCTAAAAATGTAGTTATAAATACATTCTATACGGATCACATAGTATAATAGGATTAACTCGACCAATCACAGATGAGACTTATCAATTTAGTATCATGAAAAACCATGTGGTATAAAATTTATCATACATCTTGCGTTGGATGATTTTTACATAAGTATGATAAAGTGAAAGCTTGCATGACCGCCTTTAAGGAAACGGAGTAAGATAACATATGGTGAACCATTTGTATGCTGGGAAGTCGTAAACACACATTATTTTTGGTGTGTATTGGAGTGAACCGCAGAGTTTCGGTGTAACATGAGCTATTATAAAAGGAAAGAAGATTTAAGGCGAAAACCTCACCGAAACCCATAAAACAAAACGTTCAAATAAACAAGCCTAGTTCACATTGAGATAAAGGCCACTAAGTAAAAACATAACATAGTAAGTCAGAAAAAGTTCTTTTTGCTGTTTTTACTAAGGTAACAATTAGCGTAAACTTCAATGCAATTTTAAAAATGACTGGATTCTGTAAAAAATATACTTGGAATATAAAATATATCATGAATTCCGAATAGTCATTTTAACGATAATTTTAACAAATCGCTCAACATTCCATTTCAGTGTGGGTGAGAGAAGAGAAGGGTATTTGAGTGAGACCAGTGCTATTTAATTTTGAATAAGCCTTTACGACGAAAATGGTCAAGAATATCACATACGCCCATGATATTGGATATGCAATATAATGTAAAACGGTATTCAGGCAAAGTATTGCTATAACGTCAACATATTACTAGTGTTTGAATTGAGTGATGGAATTTTTAATAAAATATATCATTTTGAAATATTTTCTTCAAAATACATAGTGAAAACAATTGAAGCATCTTATGTTTGAAGTAAATCCTTCACAGCGTCAAAATGTGAAAAATACAAAAAGAAAAGCTTTATAATTGCAATTATAGAACACAAAAAAAAACGAATAAGAATGAGCTCGATAAGAAATATTATTGTAATACGAAATTAGACTTCAACAAACTCGAGGAGAAATTTCATATCATGAGGCATTCGTCAAAAATAGCGCGAATTCAAATTGGAGATTGTTAATAAATATTAGGTAAAAAACAATATTACATTTCTCGGAAACGAGGAAATTTCAAACAAATTTGTATCAAAGACAAAAGCAGCTGTGAGCTGTGAGTAAGTAGGTAGGCACGTATTACGAAGCCAAACAATTTTACAAAAGAGGAACCCAAATAAGTAAGGATTATGGTGCTATTATTACGACGACTAAGAAGGCAAAATTAATAATAATAATAATAAATAGAAGATTTAAAAAGGAGATATTTTTATGAGAAAATTTAAATTATTTCCGGAGTAAAGCGAATGCAATCAAAATAATAATGTCTGTCATTAAATTTGAAGTATTAATTTTTCAAAATCAAGTCATTGCGACAGCATTTCAGTCTAGACATACACTACGTATACATTATATATAATTCGAACAGCAGAATTTGGTCGATGGACTCTGTCTATTATTTTTAGTATGACAGTCCAAAAGCCTTATTGAATTAATATCGTCTAGTCGACGTGTTTTTATTAAATCGTATTTTACCTATAAAATTCTCAGGTAAAGAAATTTTTGTTATGTGTAATGAATTAGAAACATTACACAATTTTCCTTATCATTATTATTATTATACATATTTAAGTTAAAGGAAAAATGACTATCCATTTTACATATTCCACCTTTTATGAAATCATTTGAACCGATAAACTGTTTTTTAAATTAAAAATTAAACACTTTTAAGGTCTTAACTGTCAATTCTTGGTGGAAAGGCATTCTATATTAAAAAATAAAACACAATTTGTTTGTACTACTTCCACATGTTTATAATGATCAGGACTGGTTTCACTCATCACGAGTATTATCAACAACTGATATAAATACAAACATAACAGGGCTATTTACATTAAATTGAATGATAAAAATTAAGGTATTTATATATAACAGTATAATTCTTTAACTACTTTTAAGGTGTTAACTGTCAATTCTTGGTGGAAAGACATTATATTTTAAAAAATAAAACACAATTCGTTTGTACTATTTCCACATATTTATAATGATCAGGACCGGTTTCGCTCATCACGGGCATTATCAACTGAGTTCATTATCAGTTGATAATGCTCGTGATGAGCGAAACCGGTCCTGATCATTATAAATATGTGGAAATAGTACAAACGAATTGTGTTTTATTTTTTAAAATATAATTCTTTAACTGAGACAAGAAATTACTGATCATCAAACAAATTATACATAAACCAAATAAAATAGTCTACAATTAAAATGTTAAGGACCTCTTACAAATTAATAATTACTAATCTGAAATCACAAACATAGTTAAATTAAAAGTCCATGAGCAAAAAATTTTAATGACACTACTGATGCTTAAATAATCATTAAGCAAATAGCAGATTGGGAAAATTTTAAGAAGAAATTAGTGAACCATTTAAAAACAATGAAATTTATTAATATTAACAGTAAACAGCCATCGTAAATGGAGAACGCAGAGCAGCCAGGAGCATCCAACAAATTTTTATATCTGAAAAACAAAATTAAAGAGACAAGAATCAATTCTTACAAGTTAAAATAATATAAAAAAAAAAACATTATATGTATAACACAAATTAAGCATAGATTAATGAATTGGATATAACAAAATAATGAAACATTTTGAAGCTGAATATAAATTTTCTAGAACGCAACATCTATTTATTCTATTGAAAACAACATTATTTAATGTAGTCTCAACAAACATTCAGCAGCCGAATATCAAAACCAACTTTGTACCCACTTGAAGAACCCTTCATTTTGCAACTCTTGTAAATTTGTTCACAATCCTTACGTGAGCAAACAATGCAAATTTATAACTATTTGAAACAAAGTCAAGTACCGATCGCGAGACATGGAGACGAATTATGAATGAGAGTGACGTCCCGACTAACGCAAACTTTCTGACTATTTAGGGCTATAATTAATCAAACGAAGACAGACCCCTATAATAAGCAACGTTTCATAATGGCTCTTTAATAATAAAATGTAAAGGTATAAAGAAAATCGTTTTCCCAACAAACAAGGACCAAACAACAATACAAACCGTATAACTTGGAAAACTATAAGAAAGCATTATTCAAAAAAACTTTTCCAAAAATGAGTGTTATACTATAACATAAAAACAGTTTAAAACCTTTTTTCAACGAAGTTATAATTATCATGAAGTTAAAAAATATGTTACGAAAAATTTAACCGCCGTCATTTAGTTATAAAATGTAAAACATTCCCAATCACAATGGTAAAGTCCACAATTCTACATTCATTTTGGAAAGATGCGGACAATACGATGTTGTCACTGGACGCAGCTTTAAGGCCAAAAAATATGACTAAACGATTTATATAGTCATTCAGATCAAATTGAAATTCATTTAAAGTTATTATGTTAATGAAGCTATTACATTTTTATATCATCAATATTTTCAAATTATACCATGGTCTAATCAAGCAAACTAACTTTTTAGTGCTATAGTGTACGTATTTAATTATTAATTTAAAAGTTTCTATTGTTTTGTATATGAATTAATATTTTGACGTACATCACTCTACAAAGTTTTAATACATATAGTCTTTTAGGGTTTTAACTGTCAATTTTTGGTGGAAAGACATTATATTTTAAAAAATAAAACACAATTCGTTTGTACTACTTTCACATGTTTATAAAGATCAGGACCGGTTTCGCTCATCACGAGCTCATCAGAGTTCATCAGTTGAATATGCTCGTGATGAGCGAAACCGGTCCTGGTCATTATAAACATGTGGAAGTAGTACAAACGAATTGTGTTTTATTCTTTAAAACAAATATTCTTACTTGTATCGAAAAATCAGATGGGTATGTATTGTAATTGTTTTAATTTTAGGGCTCTGTTCAATTTTTTTAAGTAAAATTGTTGCTACATATTTTTAATGTATTAATTTCACAATGAATGTATAGTTTTGTCATTTGTAAAATTAAAGCATAAATTTATCGATGTATTTGCTCATGCTTAAGAAATACGGAATTGTTTAAGGTTCACTACCTACAACGACTTCAAAGAAAGGAAACCTTCAAAGTAACGATTTTATTTGTGGCTTGGAAAATTAAAAGCAAAAATGTCTTCCCTATTCACATACACGATCCCTATATTCTAATTTACCAAAATAACTGCACGGCAAAATGGAGTTTCTTAATATGTATTTATTATTGGAGATTATCAAATATTTACAATGGTGACTGTCATAAACATGGGAGGGCAGGAGTGTATCACACCATCCATTAAAATTTCAGGAATGTACCAAAGCGATCGACCTTTAGAATGCAATATGTAACACCTCCGCCAATCCCACCGCACCTTACCATATTGGGTTCAATACCACAAGCGAAACTAGACACTCGTAAGGCATGAAACTTTAATCAGTCGACGACACTTGGACCATGCGGTGACCAATTTTATTTAAGATGTAGAAAGTACCACTTTAAGGATGCACATGGTGTCCATTTTGGTACATTATGTTATTCTACGAAGTTAAAACTAATTTCTATTTCAAATCTTTGAAAAAGTGCACGTGCTGAGCAATTTAATAAAATTAATTGAGGAAAAATATTCAATGAAGTAATATAATAAAGAAAGTATGCTTCATTGAAAAATAAGCATAGCTGTACATTATGACAATAATATATGTTTAATACAGGTGTTGGGATCAAAAAACCTAAGCAATTTCTTGTCTAGTACAAAATAATGAATTGTCATGTTTGAAAGGAGCCCGAAATGGGTGTAAAATTTTGTTAATTTAAATGCGTTAGAGTCGTTTACATGAAACGTTTGAAGCCGTACTTATGATCAACAAAAATTAATGGATCACCTCTTCATAAACTATTATAAAAGCTCAATTCATTGAAGATTATCAGTATATAATTAGTAAACGTTAAGAAGTGTCTTGTAAGTGTAAGATGAGGATAGTTTTCAATATATATAACCGTTTATTTGGCGAATAATAAATACCGATGAACTATCAAGTTGTAACTTGTTCAACGCAGCATAAATTATTGATATTATTATGTCACTCTTTTCTCGCTGCTATTTCGAAAAAACATAGGATCAAAATAAGCATTCTTAAAACAGTTCCTATGTAAGTATTGCCTCATTTGATTGTTTGAAATAGTATGAATACATATTAAAAGAGAATGGTTTGAGAAAATTAAGCGGAAAGATTCGAATGTATGTTTCGGTAGACGGAGTTTGTTTGTAGGAATGTCAGTAGTCACGTTTCCGATAGCATTATCAAACCAAATGTAGTCATTTAATTCCAATAATTCAGTATAGAAAAACGATATCTTCTAGTCAACTACCAACTTATTCAAGAATTATCAAAAAAAAAATAAGGTAGTTGCAGCTGCACAGTATTGTCCTAGTGAGAAGAAATTATTGATAAAGCAAAGAGGATACATACTAATAATATATATATAACATATACATTACTTTTTTAGGAAATTGCATATAGAAATAAGTTTAAAAAAAGAATCAGCGGAAGGAAGCGAAATGTATAAAGATTCCAAATGCAATGAATTTGCTAATATAATTGGTTTTAAAAATAACAGTGCCTTATTTAGAAATAGAGGCCGCACGCAGAGCCGACTGCACTAACTTGCAACCGGAGGTTTCCAAAGCAATAAGGATTTTTATTTTTTTAAATTACAAGTTAACTAATTAGAAAAAATAATCTACTTGATCGAATGAAATAATATAACGGTTGTATCCAGACCTGGCTTACGTAAAAAGAGCGACACCAAAATAAATCTCTCATTACTGCTAAATTTTTTATCATGTTTATCTTTCGTAGGTACACTAAAGCTTGTAAATTATTGATAAACATATTAGTCTTCTAAATGTTATCCATTTAGATGATCATTACCAATAATAAGCTGGATGAATGTTACCAATTAATCTACCAATGCATAAAATAAGTAATGTATCTGAAAGCATTTTGTATTTCTTTTATACATTGATAAATTCAAGCCCTTTAAATAATTAATAATCTCAAAAAGAATAAAATTTGGATTATTGAGATTTTGTACACTTCCATGTATTTTGTCACTAACGACCCGGGTTTCGCCTTTCGGCATCTTCAGGCATTCGAGCGCACGAATCATCAGTCAGTTCGAGTCCATTCGTGCGCTCGAATGCCTGAAGATGCCGAAAGGCGAAACCCAGGTCGTTAGCGACAAAATACAAAATCTCAATAATTCAAATTTGATATTGAAATTCCATCAAGCACCCTCAGTCGATGTCTTAAATTATATCAAATAGAATAGATTGAGAGTAAATAATTTATAATTTAAATAAATATCCAATGAAACCGATGATTTCTTTCGAATTCATATAAGCGATAACAAGTTTGTAAGGAAGAGTAGCGAGCATTAAAAAATACCTATAAAGTTAATAAATCGCATTGTTAATCATACAAAATAAATATCAATTTCAATGCTTGGTAATGGTTATTTTTAAATAACATGCTTTGAGTATCATAAAAGGAGAAAAGCTTTCAATGAACTTCTTCGTGCTTTAGTATTTATTTCATATTTGTTTCAAAGCTTATTATTAAATAATTTATTTTTTATCAACTGACAAGTTAGTTGTAAAATCAATCATTTTCAGCTAAGTTAAAACTAAAAAAGACAGTTTTTAATGTTTATGTTAGTATTCAAAAACATAGCGTCGGTGAGTATCGCGAATTGAGGATTTCTGAGACAGTTTTCCGTAAATCTTGTTAAATTCAGCGAGGAAATAAATCATGTCCCTTTTCCAGTGTGCAATGTCTAAAAAGGACGGCCGTAGGAACAAATCAAATTTTCAGGAGGGTGTTTCTCGTACACATTTGTCATTTAGGGATCCTTTGTCTTGCGTAACGCGACACATTAATCAATAACTTTCAATAAAACGAAAGTTGGAGGAATATTTTTCACATAAAAGCGTTCGCGCTGTTTTAAAAGCTTGCATGCAGACACGGCCATGAATCACCGTGCAATCCTGAAACATAAAAGCTTCAATGTTTTCATAATGCAGGGGATATTATTGTTGGTCAATTAACTGGTGTCAACGGTACTATATTCTCAGTGGCAGCGCGTACAAGAATAAAAAAAGGAATAAAAATGAACGGAATCTTGGGGTAGTAAAAATAAGTTTGCATTAATCAAAACTTACCAGGACGGTATGCGATGCTACAATAATTAATTCAGTATACATACTCAACAAGTATATCAATCATTTACCGTAGCGGCTAGAGTCTAGCCACTAGAATCTATGAGAATGAAGATTAATTGTTAAGGAATTTAAGTAACATTAATTTAAGACATCGACTGAGGGTGCTTGATGGAATTTCAATATCAAATTTGGATTATTGAGATTTTGTACACTTCCATGTATTTTGTCACTAACGACCCGGGTTTCGCCTTTCGGCATCTTCAGGCATTCGATCACTCGAGCACATGAATGGACTCAGTTCGAGTCCATTCATGTGCTCGAATGCCTGAAGATGCCGAACGGCGAAACCCGGGTCGTTAGTGACAAAATACATGGAAGTGTACAAAATCTCAATAATCCAAATTTAAGTAACATTTGTGATTAATAATTATATCGCAAGACTGAAAAATCTATTATACCAGTTTGGAAGAGTAGTAAGTTGAATACATTTATTTATTTTAGTTGCTGAACGGGGTTACGCGGGGTCATACGATACAAACGTGAATTTACTAAATACGACCGGAAATAAATTAAAATGTACAATATTGTTGTTCAACTGGTTATGTTACTAGGTGTTTTATATAACATAAAACATTTTCAGTTAATATCCCAAATAATTCTATTATTGTTATAATTTAAGACATCGACTGAGGGTGCTTGATGGAATTTCAATATCAAATTTGAATTATTGAGATTTTGTACACTTCCATGTATTTTGTCACTAACTGACAGTTCGAGTCTATTCGTGTGCTCGAATGCCTGAAGATGCCGAAAGGCGAAACCCGGGTCGTTAGTGACAAAATACATGGAATTGTACAAAATCTCAATAATCCAAATTCCATTATTGCTGTATCCTTTGCCAATGACCTTAAACCAATAAATCATTCGCAGTCTATATAGATGCCCCTATTTGATAATGTTATTTATAAATTTAAAATGATTAATTAAGAGAAACCAGCCCGATGTAAAAAAAAAAAAAAAAAAAATGCTTTGAAACAATTTATAATGTTTATGAAAGCTTCGGTTAAAATAGATGTTAATTTTGTTGAACAATTATATACAGAAATAAACATCTCGACTTATGCACGTTTTATCATGAACGCATGTTTTTCGATAACTGAGACTTTATGAATTCCCAAATGATTACATCCCTGCATGAGTCAAAAGTTAATTTAGTTATAATCTTGACTATAGGACGCAAGAATGAGTTTTTCCGTTTCATTTTCGGTATTATTATAATGTTTGTCCAGCTGCATACGGTAATCAAATATTAATTCGAACATACACGCATCAATAAAAAAATGCATAACAAAGCATTTACCCAATCAGATGTGAGAGCAAACAAAAATATTGGAAAACAATTAAATCATTGTCGAATATGTAAAAAGTGGAAATTTTGCAATACATTGCATGAATATTATTAAAGCTTTCATTTGAGTATACTGTTCAATGCACCACTTACCTCTATAGATTAAGAAATATGGTTTTATTTAAGATTTGTATATAGATTGTGAAAGTACGAATTGATTTGAATGCATGACATGTTATTGACCCTCTATCTTGCTTTCAATAAGGCAAGTGGCAAACATTTGGTGTTCAAATTTAGCGCAAGAATTCGACTTTCGTATAAACGCCGCCATTGTTGACATGAAACCATCCGACATTTTATTTGTATCGCTCGAAGTCGGATAAAGAAGCAAAGGATATCAACACATTCAGCCGACCGAAAAATATTAAATTATTTAATACTATATCTACAATCCAAAAATGATTATGACATATAAAATTAAATTTCACAACTTTGTGATGGCATAACAAAATGAATCTCCACAAAGCAACCGCCGACTAATCGAAAATATTTTGGATATAGATTACTTAAAAAAATGTCATGACTCTATCATAATCAATGTCATGTCTTTAATAATTATGTCATGATACTTATTGATATCCTTCATTTGATTGTGACGTATAAAAACAAAATTAATTTGAAACAAGATAAAGCGTACGTCAGTGCTTCTCCTTTCGTTTAAGATAAGTTAATGATACAAGGGTGAAATTATGACTGCTTTCGAGAGTGGCTTGTGTAAGAATCAATGAAAACATTAAAGAAAATTATATCCAGGTATAATAATCTACTGAAAAACCAATTGATCCATTCGAGAATTCGAACCTAGGATAGGAGAAAGTACACAGCAATAACTCGCGACTACGAGGTTGGATTACTATAGCATCCGATGAACTACATATTTTTCCATCCAGTTCATTTGCACAACATATGAAAAGAAAATAATTAAAAATAATTGAAATAATTAAAAAAAATTATAAAGTCAATACAGCAGAATACTTAGTCACGACAATAAGAAGACCGAATTTATTTTACACTACTGGAAACATTTTTGATAAAATATTGTCCGTTGCGATGAAAATTTGTATTAGGGCGTCAGCGGAGTATCGGAGTAAGAGCACTAATATTGAATCATCGGCGAGTATAATGGCCATTGGCCGGTCCTGCTGCAGCCGAAGCAGCTGGCAGGCGGCGGAGCGAGGTGAGGCAAGGTGCGAGATGGGCGGTGGTAATACCGGTCGCAAGGTAAACGGCCTTGAACGTTCACCGCGTGCATTGCGCTCGCGGACGTCACGGCTGATTCGCGGAGTCAGCCTCTCATTGCCCAACCAGCTCTGCATTCTGTTATCTGCACCGCGATCGCATTGACATTTCAATATGCACCAGAATAAGATTTCATGACTGTAGGTACTTATCGAAAATATAAAGCTTGTCAGAACTTTCACGTTTCACTGTTTAATTATTCTACTAATGAATAGTTATTCTTCTGACGAGAAGCAAATTAGAGAGCACTATACCTGGTGTCATTGCATCAAAAATAAATAAGCGGATTACATTAGATTTATCCGATATCGCAGTATTAAAATCGTGATGTGGGATATACCAGGGTTAGATGGTTATTCAAGCGAAAAACACTTGCGAATGAATTGCAATTGATGAAACAGGTAATGCTATTTTAGTAAGTATTAAAAAAACATGACTGTCTTTATATCGAGAAATTTTCAATAAGTTGTGGTTTCGAGATTATTGACTTCTAGCTTCCAGTTAAACGTTTAAAGTTAAAATACAGATGCAATACAGTTATAAACGGCGTATTTAAATGAAAAAGATACTTTTTTTTTAAATAAAACACATTTAATTTGTACTACTTCCACATATTTATAATGATCAGACCGGTTTCGCTCATCACGGCCATTATCAACTGATGATTATAAATATGTGGAAGTAGTACACATGAATTGTGTTTTATTTTTTTAAATATAATGTCTTTCCACCAAAAATTGACAGTTAACACCTTAAAATTGAATAAGATACGCCAAATGTAGTGGAAAATGTATGTTTATGAGTAAAAATGCGAATCGGTAATGTTTGAAATGAAATTTGCACTACAAGCAATATAAATGACTACTCCAGAATAAGGCTTTCTTAACTTATATTTAAAAAATAAAACACAATTTGTTTGTACTACTTTCGCATGTTTATAATCAGAGCCGGTTTCGCTCATCACGAGCATCATTATCAGTTGATAGTGCTCGTGATCATTATAAACATGTGGAAGTAGTTCAAACAAATTGTGTTTTATTATTTAAATATAATGTGCCTTTCTACCAAGAATTTAAGTTTAACACCTTAAAAGTCTAAAAATACGACATTCCAGAAGTAACGGTTACGATCCTTGGCTATGGAGTCTAAGACGAAGAAGATATATCCATAATATTATATTGCATAAAGCGTACTCCTTAAAACCCCATACAGTTTCTTATCCATATTAGAGAAAACTGAAAAAAACAATGTTACTAAGTACAAATAGACAAACTAAGTCTGCTGCGTTTTTCTGCCACGTATTAGCACTCAACTTCAATATTTAATCAGTCCACTTGGCATTTGGAAGCCCAATAGGTCTAAGAGCATGGTGTAAGATGTACTTCTTACACCATGGTCTAAGAGTATAATCGTAACGAAACCTAGACATACAAGAAAGAAAATTCTGTTTATATTTCAAAACAAGTCAGTAAAACATTTTTGATTATCTTATTTTGTTTCTATCAAAACTTAACCGTCACCAATTCCCCTAAAAGTCGCATGCTCAAAATTTTCATACGCAAATTGCAATCGCAGAATGGAAGAGTTCTATTTGGACAAATTTTGTCTTAGGACATTCAAGTGATGACAAAGCATACATGAATAGCTAATTTTATTGCCTAGCAGCATCAAACACGTAAAGATTTTTTTTTTTAAAAACTTGATTATTAAAGACAGGCGAATTTAAACTTCGAATGATAAAAAAAAATCGTCGCGCATTTCCGAAATAAAAAGAAATTTATTTTTACATCGAGAAAGACAAGTGAAACGTGCCAGAACAGGTGTTCCAATGATATTATTTACCAATGCAGTAAGCATAATTAAGTTTGCTCACACGGTTTGTATGTAAAGTGTAAACAGTGTGGGAAACTACGTCAATTCGATACTGAGGCAAGTATTGATTTCTGAGTAGACCGAAACAACCGACAATTATTGTCGGTGACTACGTACATCGTTTGATACAATGGATGTACAATTAGAGAGGCAAATTAGGCTCCATCGTATGACGCGTATTTTGCGTTAATATAAATTAAACAGACTCATGAACAATTACGTAAATTTGCGGTTAGATTCAAATGATCTCATTTACAGCCGATTTAAAAATAAGATACTAAAATTCCAGCATAAAACGTACGTTAGAAAAAAAACTACACCGACACCAAATAATAAATATTCCTTTGTATTCATATTCAATAAATAATATAATAACAAACAATTCTTTTATTTGTAATTTCAAAAGAGCGTCGTAGATGATTTTTAGACAAAAAATATTGTCATGACATGCAGTATCGACATTTCAAAGAACTTTTATACGATAATCTCGTCAGTTCTTACTAAGTACTTACTATAGTGTATGGCAGTGCTCCGTAACCTTTTCTCTTTCACTCCACACCAAAATTTTCCTCAGATGAAGCGGCACACCATAAATATACATATACAAAAAGGGTATACACTAAGCGCGTTCAGCGAATTTATATAGAATATCAAAGTATTTAGTTCTACAAAATTTTATAAGTTGGTTGATAGATATTTCGGCTTAACTCCATCGTCAGAACTACGTTCACCAAAGTAGAAAATTTGTTGAATTAAATATTTTGATATCGTATCGTATTATAATGGAATTCTATCAAGTAAATGCCAAGTCAACGAATTTTTTTTTCTCTTTCTCGCTCAATCATATTAAAGTGAAGGGTACAAGCGTGCATAAAAGCATGCTAGCGTTTGCTCTTTTATCCTACTTGATTTTACACAAGTTGAGGTTGTGTGATAAAGATACATCCATCGCACGTCGATAGTATACAAAGATATCAATCCTTTTATTTTCTAAATACACGTATTGGATATAATTACAAATTATTCGTTGTGGCACATCTAGCATCACCTCACGGAACACAAGTGTGTCGCGGCACAGCGGTTGCGGAGCACTGGTGTATGGCGTAATAACCCTGAAGCCAATTCTTTATAATATAACATATAAAAGGTGTGGTATACATTACGATGCACAGAAAAGTGTTTCGCTCAAGCCGAACTCATCGTCGGACTAAATAAATTATAAAAAAAAGTTTCACACCAATTTATTACATATAACTTGAACGACTAGTAATGAGAGAAACACGGTATTTAATAGACATTTATTATGATAAAACCCACCGAATCCAAAGAAAATGATTAATTGAAAATAGTCTCAGTGTGCTGGTTAGAGTATTCTATTACAAAACATTCACATGTTTACGGCAGAAGAATTGTCAAACTCGAGAAGTTTCAGTACATTTTCAAAGTTTCTCAAGAACAGTGCGCAGATGTACAGTTTCTTGAGAGTTATTCAAAAAGTCAGTTCCGTTGCTTGTTCGCGTTCAGATATTATTTAGACGTGACGTACAAAATGGCGAATTATGACGCTTCCCCGGCCAGGCCATTCTCGGCCATTGTTACAAACAAAATGAATTGCGAACAGTCTCAACTGCGGTCCGCAAACCTTTTTAAGGCATGTAAACCAAGTCGTATTTCCTGTACGAATACCGTTTTTTTTCTGAGAACGTTATCTGAAAATGTATCGCGAAAAGAAGGTAATTTAACTCAACGAACTCTCTTATTTTCTACAACAATAAATAACAGTAAAACGACTAAATTTGCATTTACGGAAGGGTGTCCAGAATTTCAAAACTTACCTTTGAAATTCTAATTTACCTGTTTATATAAATAAACAACTTTCATACATTTTTTAGGGTGTTGTCTCAATTGTTTTTCCCATTCAAATCTTTCTGCTGAGACAATATTTAGTTATACAGTATTCAGCTAGAACAAATGCAAGACACGAGTATAAAGTTTCCGCGAGAAAAAAAAATAGGTAACTGAAAGCACGCTTTGCAAGCTTGATTTAGTATCAGTAGGTAAAATATAAGTAAGAAAAAATTCTATTCACTTTGATCAGAATTTATGATATTATTTTATTGTAACACCTTTATATGTAATATCTTGGTATGGATAATCCGTGCGACAAATGATTTTCTTTAAAACCAATACAGAAAATCGTCAGGTAGGTCTATTCTCAGATGTATTAGTAGTCAGTAAGGCTCAACATCTTTAAAACGAACGTAATGATTTTTGTTGTTACTATAAATATAATATTTTGTAAGCCGAATACGTTTCAAGCACCATCGTACGAAAAACGTGTAAAAACGGAACAGCGAATTCTTTTACAAATACTTTACACAGAAAAACTGTTAGTACACATATATATATACATGTAATAAATTTTGTATGTACAACTCGTATTTAATAACGATAAACACTGAATCATTAGTGAAAATAGGAAGATCCGTGTTCCATTGTGTCTTTCATGTATTTTGGATTAAACTATAATAACCCCTGCATGAAACCTTCTGGCAATTAAACCGTTATAAAATCGCCATCAACTGCAATAAATAACGATGCAAGGCTCTGTTAGAAAGGTGGCCTTAGGGTGTATCGGTTTATAATTTCAATTTGATCGCCGCACCTTATGCGATCTCGAGTCGCCACTGAATTCTTTCCAACAATAACAACACACAATTCTCAAACTGTATTAAAATTTGTAATTTTTCGACAATATCTCTTCCCTTTTTTCAGATTTAAAAATAGATTAATTTAGTTGTTTCGATTAACACAACAAATTATACATCATGCTAATCGTATCTTTTTTTGTCTCAACCACCGATCCGACATTTTTTCTGACAAAAATAGAACACACAGTACAGTCTTCACCCAACTTCGCTTTCAGTATCTTATCATAAACCATAACACTAGATATAATTTAAGACATCGACTGAGGGTGCTTGATGGAATTTCATTATCAAATTTGGATTATTGAGATTTTGTACACTTCCATGTATTTTGTCACTAACGACCCGGGTTTCGCCTTTCGGCAACTTCAGGCATTCGAGCACACGAATGGACTCGAAGTCGAACTAACTCGAACTCAGTTCGAGTCCATTCGTGTGCTCGAATGCCTGAAGATGCCGAAAGGCGAAACCCGGGTCGTTAGTGACAAAATACATGGAAGTGTACAAAATCTCAATAATCCAAATTTCATAACACTTGAGTTTGACGAATGATTCGAAACCCCTTAAACATGCCATCATTTCTCTAATTGAAAAAAAATACCGTTGGAGTAATCCGACGCAGCTGCAAAGATTAAATATTTTAACACAATGGAGCGGTATTGGTATGTGTATTTATATTGTCTCTATGTGGATTTTGACAGAAGTGGGAAAAGATTCAGTCGTAAATTATTATAAGATGTATTTAGGTATCTCATCCTTAAGAAAATATTATATGTATATCAGTGATTAATTTGAAGAAATGCGATTTTCATTACAAATGAGCTCGTTTACTTACAAATTTTAATGTACTTTAAAATTATTATTTTAGTAAATTCGAATTTTAATACCATTTTCAGACTTCAGAAACTATTCGGATAGTTTCAGTTTAACTATTCGATATCCGACTAGTCGATAATGACGAATAGTTAAAATACCTAGAGATGACCCACTGGCACCCGAAAACGATGTTCTGAAACCTCGTTACATAAGTGAATTAAAAGTAGGGGAAAAAGCATATACATGAAACAATAAATAAACACGAAAACACAATAAACTATTGTATGAAAATTGTACTCAATATGGTTTTATAATGCAAGCTATATTTAAAAATAATATAACATTCACTATGAAAAATATTTTTGATAGATCAGTTTATGAATTATTTTATAAATACAATGAAAAGGAAGTTACATCGTTGAATCAAATAAGAATAAGTATTATAATATATAAAAAAAACACCCACCCACTTAAGTGTACTTATCATAATCACTTCTAATGTTATGGAAACATTATCTTTAGAATTGAAATATTGCCAAAGCACACAACAAACGCAACATTAACCAACAGAAGACTAACCTTAATTCCAAATAATCAAATGACACGCCAATTTGTCATAAAAGATAACACGAAAAACTGTTATTTCTTCTGTCATTCATACATTTCCTTTTTATCTGAGGACATAAATAATGCCGCTTTGTTGCCAGAACATTAGGAAAACTGGCGTTAAATAATACAACAGCGGAAGATAAACTCTCGCGTTTTAAAACCAGTCACAACTGATTTGCCGTTCGTTATTGTTATAGGAATGGAAAAATTGTTAATTTACTATTCAAAAAAAATGTGGCAACATTCATAAAATTGTGTACTTGTTGTTTACATTATAACAGTCAATTTCGATTCGCTGCTGTCCGTAGGTCAACTTTACTGTGATGACTTTTATGCTCCACTCGTCTCTCACACATATAAGCAGACTTAATAATGACAATATTTTTACATAAATTTCTTAGGTATCAATAATAACTGATATAATTTTACTCTGTAGTGTAATTTTATAGCACAAATCAGAGGTCGCAAAAAAGTCGCTTGTGAGCTACCGGCAGAACGTGGCGTCGTTTTCAGTAAGTAGCTCGTATGAGAAAATAGAAAAAATATAGGACAGCTTCGTAAATCATTTTTTTAATCGGTTTATGGATTTAAATTCGTACGCATGGATATCCGTGACGTCTATAATTCCCTACCACTATCCGATCCAAAAAACGGTAGTTAGCGAGAGCGCTACTGACTATTTCGGTCTTAGTCCTATCCTTTTATCCCTACTCTCTTCGAAAATAAAGTTAAGTTGAGAAACTGAGTGCAGTTCACGTAGAAACACTTTTATTGAGATCCCTCCATTATGATTCCATATGCTACACATTGGGAACGGACATGGTAAAAAAAACACCGGGGTAATTAGATGCATCATTACATTTACTTACTGTAAATATTCGTGGAACTCTCAGAATAAATATATTGTTATTCGAAAAAAACGAAGCTGTTTTACATTGAATTGTAATGTTCGGAGTTGGGTGTACGACAATTTTTAGACGAAAATCGCATGGATAACTTGGATTATTAAATAAACACTAGTCGATTTAATTTTAAATAATTTTTCGTTGACGGGTTTTCAAGCTTAAAGATGAAAAAATAATAATAAAACGGTAGTGAAAGCGGAACGAAATAATTGTGCGAAGCGGAATAATTATGCAGTAGTTTTTTTATTATTTTTTACGAAAGATGCTTTTCATCCATTCAACCGGCGTAAAAACAATGACACTGGAATTATATGCACACTCTTTGATACAAATGCATTCAATTATTACAATTAAAACGTTTTGGTTAATTATTATTCATTCAACTAATTAACAGCGTGTGTACTTTTTATTTTATTTTATTTCTCGTAAGGGGGATTGTTTTTTGGCTCCACTTTCGCTAATTCAAATAAAAATGACAATTTTTTAAATAAGAAATTTAGAAAGACAAGCTCTAAATAATATAAAACTGATGGTTCTGGGATTTATTAATAGATAACGTCTCACTGATAAATTTATCCAAATTGAATTTTTAATGAATTCAAATTCTTAACATTTTCTGCGATTGGCAAAGCAATAAAGGTTTCACCTTATCTCTTACATAATTCTATAAAACGGGTCCTTAAACTGCGGAACTGCGTTGATTATTATTCAGTATTCGAAATATAGCAATTAATTCCTAATTTTAATATTAAGTTTTATTTTAGATAGAAAGAAACATGCAAAGTGGATCATTAAAATATGAAATTGGTGGGCCCGTAGGGGGGATGCCATATAAGCAGACAGTTATATTTTTGCGTTATACAAATTAAAACATTCAACACAGCTGGATATAAACGTTGGTATAACGAAATAAAAAATATAACACCAGCCACTATAAGTTGCAAGCGAAAACTCGACCCGATTGCTTTTGTCAAGTTAATTTAATCTATATGTTTAGCAAATTATCTTTCAAATTTGACATAAAAATAACTTTTGAATAAATGTGTTTGTCATAAAGTGTCATTAGTATTAGACACGTTAGATAAGTATATTAATTAAAATACGAAATTTGGTCCAATTAATTGTATGTCTTAAACAAAATACATGTACCAATACTGTCAATTATGAAGTATAAAATGCTCCGAGTTATTTTAGGCAAAAGGATCAATAACACAACCTGGCTTGGTTAATAAATGTTTATATCTAAGGTAGTATTACAAATGTGCTAAATGTATTCAATTACTAATAAGGGCTAATTGAAATTATCTTTTTATTATGGCAAATATTTTTTAATTTATGTGTACGTAATTTTGACCGAACGATCTTTTTGATCAAAATGCGTGTATGGTATCAAAATTTCTCTTGCAGCCAAAGTGTTACATACTCGTGTAGAGGTAAGTTTGTTTTCCCATGTCGAATAAGCTTCATAAAAAAATCGTATGTGAAAGCTCAAGTGACCGTCCGAAAAACAGTGCCAGATTTCTTAGATAGCTTTTCACTCCCGACCGGTGCTCGTATGACAAAACATAAATGTGGAAACGGGGAATAAGTAAGTAGTCGTATGCCAATCTGCATAACAAAAGAGGCGGCACGAAGAGCATTAAGCCCGCGGTGGAATGCGATGCAAACGGGAACAGAGAGAGACGAAAAAATGAGAAAAAACAGACGCCGACTAACTAACTAGTGTGCAGAGACTTTCAATTTTATTCTAAACACACTTTCATTAGAATTTTTCAGCTAATTTCCAGCTAACTTTATATTATGACGCGTTAACAAAACTATTGATGGGAATAGAAAGTCAGATCTCTTATACTTTCGTAATAGTTTTACAACAATCACCTTTTAATTGAAAACTGCTTCGAACAGCATTGGCAGTTGAAAAATACACTCCTGACATCATGTCGTCTTACCTACAATCGAGAAGTGGTGTATAATGTAAGAATCTAGTGTGGAGAGCACAGTCACAATGTATAGGTCAAACAATTATGCAGCATGTTTACGTCCTCTAAATTAGAAATTGATTTTTGAAAGCATACTATAATAAGTTAAGCCATCAAAATAATCATAAATGTATACGCGATACCTGTTTTCCAAAACATTTTTTAAAAATGTGAAAATTTTTATTCATAAATTTTTTTACGAAAATATTAATGTATTGATAGCAAAATATGTCAAACAATACTGCAGAACCCAGTAAAATCTACCGCATTTATTCTATATAATTATGTTCAATATGTAAAGTAAGTTAAGTAAATTACAAATCCTACGCTGCAAAATACATAATAAATTTGTTTACATAAAAAAATAACATTTACTAACTTTCTATGCTAGTGCTAAAATGAGAATAATTTTAAATTTCCCACTGAAATGTTTGCATTTTCTCGGTTGAAAACCTCTGACCGATCTAGTAATCGTCTGAGCGACTGATGACGATAGCAGGCGCCGCGACGAGATGCGGTCGACAAGTTAATTCGGGCGACTGGCTGGTCCGGCGACGCGCGCCTCGACCCGCACGAAGGCTCAGCGGGCAGCGTCGCTTTTCACGTTTTCACGAGACCCGCGCGACATTCGACCGCTGGAATGTCGCACTTACCGTAACATACATAACCTTTCCCGTCTAGTACCAAACATTCATAATGAATCAGTCTCCAAGAGCTTAATGAGAAAATGCATACATCAGTTTCTTTCCCTTTCATTAAAGCCAGAAAGTTTGCATAATGTTGATACTAAAGTATTACCAACATTACTTGGCCGCCGCCGAATTTGGAACTAGAATTTTCATGCTAGAATAAATTTCTCCAATTGTCATTATATACAAAATAAAAATCTTGTCTACTTTTAATAACCGTCGCTAAAATAGAAGTTTTTGAATTTATTGAAATTTCAGTTCTGGTTGAGTATAGCAACATTCCGAACGTGAGGGTGGCACTCTCACTAGCGACCAAATTAAATTGGTACATCTATAGTTGTGCATGCATAGTAGTATATGATAATAACAGGGAAAGAAATAAAATGATCATTCATGAGAAAACTGTTTTTATATGGTTAACAAACCTATCGTTCAACCTTTCATCTAAGCTAAATTTTTGCTCTCTCCGCACCCCATTATTGGGATAATGATTTCGAGGAGAGAGAAGAAAACATTGCATACTTTTTTATTGTATACAAATCCACAATTTAATTGAAAAATCAATGCATGAATGTTCCATTCCGAAATTCGACACTTAACCGTGCAATCGATTATAACGAACCACGAGCTTCGACGACTCGGCCACGGCATAGAATTTAAGCATACCTATACACAGTCTATATTAGGAAATTGTATATACATGTATAGGATAAAATGAATTATTAGTAGATTATTTCAATAAAATAAAAACAAAAGTAATTTATTTTGAGACACGGCGACAAATCACATACCTCCCTTCTTTCCTCAAATCACTTTATTGATTTACTTAACGCAGGAATCTCGCTTTAGATAAATACAGCAACTTACCTGGAAACAAAAGAAACAGTAAATTAGTACAATGCGTTTTTTATCAGTAGAAAATGAATGCGATGAGCATAACTTGCCTCGATCATATATAACATTGTGATATTGTGCAAACATAATTTGTTACATCTTTATAAACATAGTGCCATTCCAACAAGAATTGACAGTTGACAGTGAACACCTTCAAAGTGATAAATACATATTGAGATTATTTTTGTGATTTTAACAGACAACTACCTACATAAATATAAGTAGATAATATATCATGTTTATCATCCAATGTATGACATAAAAATTCATTGACATAGGATCGAAATTATCGTTTAATATTCATCGCATGTATTTTAAACAGAATACACTCGAAATAATGAGCAGTGGTAAGCAAGTGGCGTCTCAATAAAAGTTATCATGAAAATAAGCGAGAAAAGACATGAATTAGAAAATGTATAGAATATAGATTTTTGGGTTATCTAGGATAGTATTTAGTGTTAAAAAAACTCGATACAGGACACAGCCTAATATTTAAGAAATATATTTCAACGTGTATCAAAGTAGTTTAGATATGGTAGAACCAACAATATTATAAATTTATTTTAACTGCATATATGTCGTCTCAATAAAAGTTATCATGAAAATAAGCGAGAAAAGACATGAATTAGAATAATGTATAGAATATAGATTTTTGGGTTATCTAGGATAGTATTTAGTGTTAAAAAAACTCGATACAGGACACAGCCTAATATTTAAGAAATATACTTCAACGTGTATCAAGTAGTTTAGATATGGTAGAACCAACAAGATTATTAATTCATTTTAACTGCATATATGTAATGATTGTATCTAAAACTCTTATCTTTGAGAGAAACAAACTAATATGAAAACATAACATGTAATTCACGGCTGTAACAAATAGATATAATAATGATGGATAGATGACAAATATACCATGACATAATGACCAAAAAAATTAAACGAACTTAAGGAAATATTTTTTCGATTAAACTTGCCCATTGAACACTAACAGCGTCAAATTTACGGGAGCGCCACATGCTCAAATTATAAACCGTTCATACGATTTCATTTACACGCCGAAAATCTATAGCTTTCGTTATATGAATACATCAAAGACATCTTGATAGCTTTTTTTAAATTATGACAAAAATATAAATTCACTTTTACTTACACACAGACTGAAAAGAGTCATTGTTACAAAATTGGCTTTATAGTGATAACTTCATATCGACTGTGTTTTGACCAATTGTTATAAACTTAAATTTTTGATATCCGAGATGCTTTCAAACCTTTTTTGTAATAGGAACATATATATCGTTTGGTTAACCACATATCTTATTGATCTTTGGTATGGACAAGGTGAAGGATTTATTAAAAACCATGTTGATAATGTCTAAAAAAAATCAAAATTTATTCCAACTGAAACTGTTGCGCATCACTCTTATAGAACAATCGTACCTGCATTATTACAGATTTAGCCTTGAACTAAAACAAATTTCCACGTTGGCTTAGCGTCACTTTGTTAAGTCGACCATGAAAAACCACCATTATTATTAAATTGTATAGGTACGTTAATACTGAGCGAATCGGCAAACTCCCACGCTGAACGGCGGGTCTGCATTTACAAAGCGATCACGTTTTTGTCGAAGCCTGAAATCTGTTAAAAGGCCGCGAAAGCCTGAAATATTTTACGACCCGTCGTGAAGAATTGCCTTTCAAAAAATAGTTATGACATCATTAAGGACGAGTCACCGATACTGGCTAGTTACACCTCGAAATAGCGTGACTCTGAAAGGATAGAAAGCAACAAAGCCCTTTCACCTCGCCCAATACACCAAGGCGGTGGATTATTTTTTTTATTAGGTAATTTGCGTTTGACTACAATTTGTACGAAACGAAATTTGATATTTGCCTTTCATTATGTACCTATGAATAATATTATGAAATGATGAGCAAATATATTATTAAATTAAGTTTTCATTATGTACCTTTAATATAAATATTTATTTCATACAATAATAACAATATTATTATAAAAATTTATAAAATTGCAGACATGTTTGTTCATGTTTCCGATTCGATAATTTAACGATGTTTCTTAATAAACGAGCCTAATTAATTTTAAGTAAAAAAAACGCCTCCACAAAGGCTAATTATAAAGTTAATTAATATTGTGAAGGGAAGATATTTTAATTACAAACGGAAACTCTAATGGAAATAGTATATATTTTATAAACAATGTTGATGGACGGCCTACGCAACGTTCACGTCAAGATACAAAATGGTTTACTACGGGTAATGAAATTACACAGAAAATACATTGCTATTTGCGACTGAATTATATCGATATAAATTTGAAACAAACCGCCGAAAAACATCAATCAAGCGTATTTTAACAAACTGATAGACGCGAGTTCATTGCCGACGAGGTCGGAATAGTTTTCAAGTGTTTTGAATCGATCTTCGCATAATAGATTACATTAAATATGTGTTAATCTGCTATGGCTAAAATTAACTTTTTAAGCTATAAATAAAATTTAAAAAAATATTCTGCATACCTATCACAGCAATCACAACAACCACGTTGCAAATTGGTTGATTTATATTTTAAGTGTAAATATAAATTATGAATTTAATTTATGTTTGAAAATATTCATCGGTTGAATAAAAAAATTGTATGTAATATGTATAATGTGGAAGCCACCGGCAGATCTGAACTTCAGTTTACTCGTAAGAGTGAGAAAACTGACAAGTAAAGTAAGATCTGGGGCTAACTAAAATGAACTCATGAAGTCCATGACACATCTCCTAGGAATTTCATCACCGTTTTGTGTTTGTTTCATAATATCACTATTCGTAGAGGTGATAGTAATCCACAGAGTTGGAAATATGTATAATGACTTTCAGTCAAAGGCACTCGGTAAATGTAAACGGACAAGCAACGGTAGCTTCTTAAACCTTAGATATGATGGAATATGTAAGAATATGCTTCTGCATACAGCTCAAACTGCTGAGAAATAGCAATAGCAAAAGTACGGTCAATCTGTTGTATTCTTATGGCTCGCCATTGCATTTATGTGTGGTATTATTGTTCTACATAGAAATGTACTACAATAATATTCTTATAGTTTTAAAGAACTCCATACACTACAATTTTATATGGTAGTTAAATCATAAGCGATTACATGAGTAATTGATTCTATTTGAGTGTAACTTACTATTCCATATGTCTTAGTATCCTATTCTTACCGAAATTCGTTCAAAAACAACTTTATTTAAATGAACAAAATTGTTTTTATTGGAAACGGTCTCACGGTTTTGAAAAACCACAGTTATCGGATTCAGTTTACCCATAATCTCATACTCTTTTATTTAATATTACTTCCAACACAACAAAAGCTCGGCACCAAAGTTACTGTTAACGAGATTTTCCCGTTGTGAAAGTTTGGGATTTTATTTTAAAGCACATAGAATAAATACCCTTCCAGAGAAACTACAAACAAAAAATTACACGCTATTTCCCAACTCCGACAGTGTATTCATAACGTTTACTTTATAATAACAAAATACATAGTCGCAGTTTGCAAAATATGACAGCAGCATGGCCTCATGTTGCCCTAATACACAGGAACAAACTATCGTGGACCTGATTTTGACAGCAAAATCCGAGACAAAAGCCAAGCAATAACTTTTCAAACCTGTCCGCTATTCTCTCGTCGCCTCTTTCTCTTTATAGCTGTGGAAGATTGATTTTTATTTTGTTTTACAGGAAAAACAAGATAGTTTTCTCGTCGCAGCTAAACGTTTTCCGGATTTAATAAATAGAACAAATTTTATAAGCGAACGATTTTTTTATGTTCAGTTAATTTTGACATACAAAGGGAGACATTAAATTTAAATACAAATAGAAAAGACAATGCAGTTTTATGAAAAAGGGGAATTATAAACGAAAAAAAAATATTTTCTCGTAAAAACTTGTTCCAGTAGAAGACATAAATCAGTACCTGAGAGGCTAATAGTACTATGTTCATTTTATCAATTTTACAACAGGAGCAAAAACGTGTCTCTAAAACGGTTTTTATTTTATATCAAGTAGCATAGTTGTTCTCTTATTGTTTTCGTTCTTTTGCAGTTGGATAGATAAGGGTTTGGGAGAGTTTCATTTACAGGTAAAATCATGATTTTTTTAGGATGTAATGGACATAGGGTTGTTTACCTCTTAAATACATTGTGACATAGGACTGATTTTGGATAGGGTTTTTCGGTAACCAGCCCACATACGCGAAAGTTTTATTATTTACCTATCTATAGATCTCAAAATTCCACATAATGTGACATTTATAACTCAATTTTGCCATTTTCGAACATGGCACTATTAGTCTCTGAGGTATAGAGATTATTTAAATAGATAAACTCTCTAAGCTTAAATATTCAAATATTTTGTAAAAAAAGGTGGGGAGGACAATAAACATAGCAAAACTATAATTCGACTGAGTTTCAAAATTCTTGCAACTGGTAACATTCACACGGAAACATTTGAATTTAGAACAAAATTTGAACGATTTTGCCAGCAGAAAGATTTTTAATAAAATAATTCAGCAGAGCACGGCGCCGTCAACAGGAAGCCAACAGGCCGCCAACAACGGAAGAAGATATTTGCATACAATCAACTTTGTTTGAAAATAACATATTATTGTTCAGCTGAATATTGAAATATGCACGCAGACGTGTCCCGCCTTAGCTGTTGTGAAGTGTAAGTTGGTTTCATAAGCATGAAAATAAATTGAACGAGTCAAGGGAAAATTTTCAATCTACCACTAATAACATATAATTTACACCTTAAAAACGATTCTGGATCGCTGTGGAATGACAGAGCACTGAGTTAACATACTAGCAGATATAATAGCGCATATTATAATGTTAGCAAAAATTCAATGGATTCGCGATCTATCATTTTTGAAGAGCAGTACAAAATAAACAATAAATACAGAAAGAATTAAACATTAAACAATTTATTTATTTAAATATGATGACATCATTGCATAAATGACATGCGTCATTCTCAAACAAACGAATCCCAACGACCAATTCTGTAAAGTGAAGGAGTCACTCGTTTGTATCTAAATATGTCGTTGTTCTGGAAGAAGACACTAACTGGAAAATACTAGTTTTGAGTAATTGTACTTTGTAGTTTGCCAAATGCTTGAAATGTGATACGTTTTTCATGTTTTTTGTTTGGACAAAACAGTTTTTAAGTAAAAGTATAATTTATAAAAACAAATGTGTTGTGTCATACGGTAGAGTTTGAAATAAGAAACATTTTGGTATAATTATCTCAGTACGTCATTTTTTCGATTTAGTGTTTTCTTCCAGAACAGCGGCGATATGATGTAAACATTACAATATTCGCGTCGAGAAACCAACAGAGAAATGGATAATTATTTAGTAAAAGATTTAGGGAGACAATCGACTTAGATGTTCAATTTACGACTAGGTGACTCATTTTCCATGTCAATTACATAGTTGATTATGTATATTTTTTAAAACGAACGATCTATAAAAATTTTCTTGGGACGTTTTAAAACGAGCGATTCAATTGTATATTCTTCAATTTCTGCAAAACTATAAGCAATTTATACGACATTCCATTATTATGAAGCATTTCACAATTCACAATAACAGATTCTTAAAAAAAAACAAAGAATATCTTAGGAAAACATTTGAGTTTTCCCATTTTTTTTTAATGTGATTTATATTACCACTGACATTTAACTCAACCTTGGCATTGCAATTTTTCAAAAAAAAAAAAAAAAAACTGTAAAACTAAAATAATGTGACCTTGTTGTTATCTTACATCGCAGAGAACTAGGGCATCTATTGAGATAAAATCTCACACGAAAATTCACCACACGTTATTTTAACAATGTAGAGTAATTTAAATAAATAAACTAAGCTTCTGCGTTTCGTGTCGTTTCATACAAACTGTAGACATGATATCAATTTCGGACAACAAATATCGGAAGCAATCACAAATGTTGGTACAGTAAGGTAACGATTTTACATACTCATGAAACATACAATTTGTTTTTTAATAAAACGAATCGTATTAGCGATGCCCTGACGATAAATCGTTATTTGAACAATATTTGACATACATTTAATAGAGGGGCGATAATCAATCGGAAAATGTTTTATGTGCGAATGCTAACAGTTATTTTTCAGAGACAATCATAATGAACTAAAATTTAATATAAAATTGATAACTTAGTTATTCCACTGGCTGTGTTACTAATGTAAAGCGTTTCGCTTCTTTAAGAAGCATCATCAGACTTCAGACAGAAGAACCAAGTTATTAATTTAAATTTTTTATTAAAAATGAATTTCCACAAAGTTACCGCCGAGTGTTATAAATCAACTAATGTCTGACGTATTTTAAAGACAACTGCGACGTTACCAACAGTATTGTGATCTGAATTCGAGCAAATATATTAATAATCATATAAATTCCCAAAGTTAATTATTTCCATGAATAAAGGTCGTCCTATCACAGAAGATTACTCATTTGACATCGCATGAAGTGTATAATAATAATTGGTTTCATAGAAACGGTTTCCTAGTTACTATGCCGACCCTACATGGGCTGTAAAAAAACATATACTATTTTTAATGGTTATTTTGAAAAACAAATATCAGAATCTCGATGAAGTTATCTGGGAAATAGATTGTTTGATTAATATTGTAATGCAATGTGTTGATTATTATCTTGGCGTAGCTACATGTCAAATTTGATTCGCAGTATACCGAAACTGATATACACTGCTGCCATGGCGATAAATGGTTATTTGAACAATATTTAACACGTAACTAATAGCCGAGCGATAATAAAGCCGGAAAAATATTTTCCTATCGAAATATCGTATGCCACAAGCGACGCGTAAATCAATCGAACAACAAAGAGCCATCGAGTGGTCGTTAAGAGAGTAAATTTGCTTTATCAAAATTATCAATGTAGACATAATCATCTCAATTCATTAGCGACGAAAATGTTCAAATAAAATGACATTCGTATTGAAATTATTTTTAGCACGCGTTGTGATATCCGTAATGTTGAACGAGAATTTGCTAAGCATTTTTTGTATGTCTAGAAATCTCTTTACTGAACTAAATAAAATTGTAGTGCCGAGAATCATTTTGAAAAAATATTTTTAACCGGTTTTGTCTAATAAAAATCATTTTTATCTGTATTAATATACATGCTATATATCGCCGGCTTAACTATCAAACTGCGTATATACAGAGACTTTTAAATCTTAAAAAATTTGTTATAACCAATGTTATTTTTGAATCTCACATATGTTATATGAATAATGTTAAATCATTTAACATAATTATGTAAAATTCTATTGTACAGTCACATACCCACAATAATTATTATTTTTACTACTTAAGAACATCACATTGTTTAGTTGCGAGTGATTGACAGATAAATAGTCAATATGGATTTGTTCAAAACTAGTAATTCCGATGCTAACATGATTGAAAGTCAAGTGGCAAGTAAAATAAGTATGCCTAAGCCTCCCTAGTTTTACGTGAGAATTGAAGGATGTCTCGTCACAATGGGACGAAGATATGGCAGCGATAAAGCTACTGGAATCACGTGATGTTAATTTGAATTACAACGATTCTTCAAAGTGTTCTGTTGATTGCCTGGGAACGCTTTGTTAAGTAATCTAAAAAATAGCAGTTATTAAAGGTGGTTTAAGAGTTAACTAGGCATGACAAAAGGGGGTGCTAGTTTCGGAAATTAATAAACCTGCACTACGAATTTACAAGGGGCAACGGTCAAAGAACTTGAAAATGTTTCAAGGACGTGTCGAATATGTTACATTTTATTGGTGTAGGTAAAGAGCATTTCAATAATTTATATTCTTTGCTTTTTAAAAAGACAAAAATTGCTGTTACATTAAAAATAAAAACAGTTTGATGCGGGAATATTGAAAGTTTACGAAGCTGAAGGCATCTCGAACAGAAGCCAATTAAGATAAATAATGAAAAATTACTTTATTTTTAAACTAATAACTCTTGTTATAGATGAATTAATTCTGATCTTGCAAACAAATTAACTATTCATCGTATTATCTATTTAAAGAAACTGAACAATTATATTAGTTTAAACATTTATTTTTGATACTATAAATTGAGTAACAATCACTTGACGTAAAAACAAACGTTCAACAGTCAATCGAATAACATCCTTGTGTTGAAAATCGTCAAACTAACAGTGACGTAAAAACTCACACACAGTCACAGTGAAACGTCCACGACAGCCAGATGACGTCTTGAGATAGAATATGTTTTTACTGTCTCTGTACATCCTTGAACGATAATATGTTTACTGAGAGAGAAGTGAGTCGATCCATGACAGGTTGTCGTAAACGGATCGCGGGAAAATAAAGCCACACTCACAATGTATTTAAGCACCAGTATTATAAAAGGACAAACGAGTCGCATCACTTCGCGGAGTCCTTGACAACGAGTGACCTAAAGATGGCGATGCAGCAATGAGGGTCGCGGATGTACGAACAAGTGAACGTCAGAGAAAAAAGCTCACTTTATAATATAAATCTATTTTGATTAATTGAGACGTTAACTCGTGGAGACATTTAATGACATTACCAAAACTCATATTCAAAATTTTAAATCAAAAAATAGTACGTGTTAACAAGTGAGAAATGACAAAAAAGATAAGAAAACTATTGATAAATGCATTAAGAGCTCATCTTTGACTCAGATTACTGTTATTGGCAGCCAAGGGTTATTTGTCAAGCGAATAAGGTGAGAAGAGAGGATATCATTGATGTATTTTTTTAAAATTACATTATTTCTGTCATTAATGTTCAAACATAGAATCCGTTAAGTTACACAAATTGTGCTATTTGTATGGCAATTAACTTTAATTTTAAAAAATCTATCTACACTCGAGAAGTACTCTTTACGAAGTGTCGACAAAGCAAAAACGGATCGCCGAGTGTAGTGTGTAAAGTAGATAAGAAATCCAACCGACTCCTTTGACAGGATGCGTATAAGGACATCCCTTTGAAGTGAGAATTACAGCGTATCACGACACTAAGAAAGGCAACTCGAGAGAAGTGCAAGAAAATGTGATAAATATATTTTCCTCAGGCTTCGCTTGCGCAAAGAAAACTTTCATGGTATATTGATTAAATTGACATTTACCGTGATGAACTCGATTATAATAGTCCACAAAACAGCGAGTATTTAGTTCTAAAAGGGTTATAAATATTCTTGATAACTTTATCGGCTTCACGCCATCATCGAGGCAGCTTCAGACTGCACGCCGTTGACGGATTTGTGTTGGCTCATTTATTAAACTAACTTATAAAATATATTTAATTTGATCAAAATAAATAACATGTAAATCAATTTCTCCTCATTAAAAATTGTCCTTACTTTATTACTCCACCTGTTCTGTAACTGATGTGACACGTGTTTCGTCTATTTGAGAAGCATCTTCAGAGTAACTATCTTATTTTTTTAAACTACAACGTATATTATTAACTATTATATTCAGTTATGTAGGTACACAACACACAATCAGTGGAGTAGCCAAGTTATCAATATTAATTTTATCTGTTAATAAATATTTGATAATTATTGCAATTTAAAGAAACGTCTGTATTTTATTATGTTTAGTTTGTTGCATTTCAGAAAAACATTACAAACTATTATTAATGTTGAAGAATAAACAGGAAGAACAATCAGCAATAGAACTACTCGGTCGACATACTGTCTTCTTGTTTATTATATTGACAGATTGGACCAGATGCCTGTGGATGTAAGAGAAATATAACAAGAAAAAAGTGGAGTGTGCCGAGAGAAGCGTGAATTGGATGAGAAACTTGTCAAGTCGTAGAAAATAGTTTCGCAGAACGACGTTCAACGCATACAACGGACAGCAGAGCTAATTATTTTTTTCTGCTGACTACAAAAGAAATCAATAAAAATTACCGATTTAAATGTTGACAAAGTCTTGAAACATACTTACATTTGATTGAGTGTTTCGATATTATAATATATCGTATTTCGGTGGAGAAATTCCAGATATTTTTCTTCGTGTTTTAAGTAACTATAACAAATATTTTAAAAGTGGTGGCTTCGAAACAATACACTTTTTACAAAAAAAACAGGACTAGTTATTTTACGTGTTGTGCAACTAGGATAAAACTAAATCATCCTGAATATACTTACAGTTAATATTCGACACAAAAACTAATGATGGTTTCCAACCAATACCGAACCGAGTCAATCGTATACCTATATTATATATATTTAAAAAATAATGTTATGCTTTAGAACTATCATCTGTTCACTCATTTTGAAATGCTCATTTGTGATATTTACGTGGTCAACTGTCTAAAAGCTTTCAACAAAACTATAAATGTTTTTAGATTCATCATATTTAAACCGTTGCAGCATTGGAATGCTACATGGACGCTCATACATAGAGCTTACGGAGCTTAAAAGTTCTTGGAAACGTTTTATAAATGGCAGTGGCGAAGAGTTTGTCTGGCTGATAAATACAGCGATCCCACACCCATTCCCGGTCGAAGTAAAATTCTAACCGTACTAATGGACTGTTTTGTTCGCCTCGATCAATCTCTCCCCTATAAAGCCAAATAAAACTGACAGGAGTTGAAAACTTTGCCGAACTGTTTCTCTATATTACAAAGCCCTTAAACCGATATCCTAACTAAACCTTCCAAAATTAGGGACAGTACCACAAGTAACACGTAACCATAAATTCCCTCGTGAAATGCTTTGCAGAAGAAACTCGATGTGATAATATACAAAATATTAATCAAAATTTAAAATTAAACATAATACACTTATTGATTGAATTTCGTAGAACTTCGTAATACTAAATATTTTGTTATGTCATCATATTATTATAAACTTATAAACAGTGATATAAAGAAATAAGCTAGCGTGTTTCTAATGATAGAGTACTTATTATATGCGAGTTATTTTTATATAGATTTGTTTCCAAATATTAACCTTTTTACAATTTTTTTCTGTTTATTTGACACAAATAATAAAAATAGTGTGACTGTCAAAAATCACTGATAGATATGTGTTATATCCATATCTGAAGATTGTTTTTTCAATATCTCATAATGGCACTAGATAATAGATGACAAAATGCGCGATCCTTAGAGGGTTAAAAATAGTGGTAAGTTTTGTATTTAAAAAAAAATGATTACACCTCAACGTTTTATATTGAAAATGAATCATTATCAATATAGATGCATATGTGTTAAGTAGAAGTTGTTCAATATTGATAAGATAATAAATTAATCTGTGGTCTTGATAATAAATACCTGATGGATTAAACAAAGAGAAACGCATGCTATAATGATAGTATCAGTTATTTTCAACCGATAGTAAACGATCAATTCATTCGGTGCCAAATCCGTTGAAGATATTTCGATTAGTATTTTATATCTCCAATGTTACGTGATTCAGATTTTAAAAATACGTATTATAAAGTTACTTTTTTCATTATTGACAAAATATAATTTACAAATGTAGAAAAAAGGTTAATGAGATTCCTTAATTTCATATGCTTCGGGTTTACCAATACCAATGCAGCGCCTTCCTGTCAATATACGATTTTTTACAAACGCAAAATGGCCAGTGCTTGTTGACAATCATTAGTTTTGTGACACTCCACAACTAGACGAAAAGAAGACAACGCTTCCGGAGCATATTTGTGAGTAAGATTTTCGTCCGGCGAGCTGATGATGATGGGGAGGTCTCTCAGATATACTCAGACAAGCTCGTCACTTAGTCAAATCACTATTTATTTCGTTACTATTTAAACGTTACGCGACTGCAAAGGTTACCTTGACGGTCAGCGCCTAAGGCCGAGCGAAGCGCTCCAGACCCCTCACGGCGGGCGACTGCCGAAATAAAATGTAATCCCTGCAACAGTGAGACCACGCCTCCTTGCTTCTGTAATGGTAGAATGCGCCTAGGAAAGTTATCACCACTTTCTAAACTCATCTGACCTTGCCAAAACACGATGCGCTTGACACATTACAACGTATTTTTTTCTCGACTTTGCGCTACAGGGGACGATCCGATGAAAGTTCTGGACACGATTCACACGGAATGTTAATGGGTAGTGTCATATTTTAGTCGTTTTGACAGAAAATATTATTGGGATATAATAGTTTTGAGAATATCTGAGTACACCCGATTAACTTTCTGTGCGGGGTTTTTTTATACGGTCTAAGAAAACGGACCAATTATTTTTTACATTGATATTTTTGCTTTTACTCGGTTACAAAAAACGAAAACTATATTTAATACAGTATATGTATATATAGAAAAACACTTCAGCCTTGTGTGAATATTGGAATTACATATCATTTTTGCCATTTGGCGAAATTTAAAAAGAATGTGTTTTCAAGACTCATGCATGACTTGTTATTGTTTTGTGACATTTATGTTGCTAAAATGTTTCGATTTTGTTCCCTCTCTGGCTTTAATCTTTTGATGTCTAATGTGTAGTTTAAATCGCAAATCATGTAAATTTACTTCTCATCATGTAGTTCTTATAAAACTATTTTAATATGTATGGATAAGTAATGGAATCTCCCATTTTTGAATGGACACCTTAAATTTTTTACACGTTTTTTTTTGTTGTACGGTAGTCTTTGGAATGTATGCCCCATGCAAAAGAGTGTATTGGTGTTAATTTTAGTAATTAATTGTTCAAATAGTATTATCAATTGACCATAGCTACACGTTCTACCGGATCTAGTTTCTGTTCGTAAAAGGTTGCATTTGTAACATAATTGAAGTTGCTTCACCGTATTTTTCGTCAATTCAAGTAGAGTATGTCATAAATAATAATCATGCGACGAAACGTTACATGAAGAGGGAAATCACGTTTAAATACACCGACATAATATATACTTATCTGTTCCGTAAAAGTAGTTCAATATTGATAAGATAGTGGAATAAATTTATGATCTTGATAATTAATTTTCCAAAACACAAAAGACAGTCTGTTACAAAAAGAGAAAAAAAGAAACTCTTTGCCGAATTTAATGAAAGTATCAGTTATATTCAACGGGCTTTAAATGTTCTATATTCATATTAACCCGATGAACGCTACATAGAATAATAAAATACAGTTTCGAGTAAAAATGCACATTGATTCGATAATCGTCAAAAACGTATTCGCTTGTATAATTAATATTTTTCGGCATTTTTTTTAAATACACACGAAGTCATACTTTGTATTAGACACCGATGACTTTCTTCGAATAAAATCTATGTAACACTGTCGTTCTACCTAGAACAAGATAGCAATTCACAATTTATATTTTGTAATTCGATGTCTATAGACTGACAAATTAATAAAAGGGAATTTAAAATGTTTTAAGATTTTTATACTCATGGTGCTAGGTGGAATTTCAATATCAAATTTGAATCATTCAAATTTTGTCAGTTCGAGTTCATCCATGTACTCGAATGCCTGAAGATGCCGAAAGGCGATAACCAGGTCAATAGTGACGAAAAGCATGGAAATGTATAAAATTTGAGCGATTCAATCCATTTTATCCATTACGTATTGTTTCCTTAGAGAACATTTTAGAGTTAAAGATAATATTTTACAAATACAAATTTATCGATTAATTATGTTTAATTTACAGTAACATGGATATTAACTAATGTAGTTTCGTTCGAATTTTATGATGATTTTCTATGTTTGTATAATTAATCGCATTGTTACAATAGGATCGGAAAATACCCGAACACCAGGTATTATGTATTATTACGGTTATATAAAATTCGAAAAGATAATGATACGTTAAAATATTTCACCGACTTTCAAATATAATTACAACATACCGGGCTTGTAAGGTTAATGAATGACCTCGAATTATGACCGGCATATTCGCTACAAAAATAGAAAAATATTTTACTCTCGAACTGCGGATAAGCGGGCGAATAAAAAAAATATAATGCTTGTACGAAACCGTACTTTGTTTTTATTATTATTACACAGTGAAATATCAAAGGTTGAAATGAAACAATCAATAATTGTATTAAAATACTTTTTTATCAATTATATCAACACACAAAAAAGAAAATACCAAAAAGATACAAACATTGATTTGTATCAGATTAATTCTACTTCCGTAAATTGAAATATCTTAACACTGTAAATATCTTCAAACGATAAGTGAAATATTATATCTTCGAAGAAACGTCTCAATACTACTCAATACTAATCAGATATCCATATATACTACATAAAGTTCTATGAATAACTGAAATTAGCAAACAATTCGTAAATATACAAATACACTGCGATATCATATTTCGCAATAAAATCAAATACATAAAAAAAGATATTCACAAAACCATACCCGAATTAAATGAGCAAAACATATTTCAAACACAATATTTTCATGATAACGATCCCTTTTAATTCCGGAAAGCTGTAAGTGGTTCTATAATTTCATTTATTAAGTTTAGAAACATGCATTATGATAGCTACGTCATATGACTCGCTTTATTTCTAGTATATTAATATAGCAATAAAGTGGGTCAATGCTATGGGGTTATTGCTTCTCTTGCAAGTAATATATATATATATAGTGCGGTATAGTGCGAGGAAGCAATGTGGTATACTTGACAGTGAACATATGGAAAAAAGAATTGATATAATGATAGGGCAACATGTTTAACTGAAGAATATATTAAAATAATAATGAGACTCTCTCTGTCATACGTCGCAAAAGTAAAGCTCACAAAACTAAAAATGTCTTATTTTTTAAGTGTGGCAACAATAAGTACCCAATTTAAAAACCACTTATAAGCTTACTTTTTCAATATTTTGTAGAATATCAAAATTAAATACAGACTTTGCTGTGTTTTTCGCAAAAACAAAAATTTCAATAACACTAAGGTGAATTTTTATCACTTTTAAGGTGTTAACTGTCAATTCTTGGAAAAGATATTATATTTTAAAAAATAAAACACAATTCATTTGTACTACTTCCACGTATTTATAATGATCAGGATTGAATTTTTATGATAAAATTTTCAAAAAAAAGTAAAATAATATTACAATCTTGATTAAGAAGTTATTTTAATTACAATTCTTGCTGTTTAATTATTGTAACATTTTATCTTGTACCGTTGTAACCGATGACGCTGTCCATGTAATTAAAATACATGTATAGATAGAAACACCCTCATCAGATATTTGAAACATATTAAGGGTTTTAGTGATCAATAAATGATTGGGTTGCAATTAAAACTGTATGTGAAATAACGCCTGGAATAACAAAGCACCATAACATCCAGTAAGTACATATTCTATTTCGCTCATCAAATACCGAATGATGTCGATCGAGTATTACAGACAACACGACGGATAAGAAAAGTGGGGCAGCTCGTCAGAATATGGGTCACAATCACTCAGCCGGAGACGTTCTGAATGGATGTTTTGACGGGGCAGGCATTTTCCGCCAGGATTGCACGGGGCTCCGAGCTGTGTGCTAATGATGTCGCAGAAAGACGAGGGTAAATATTTGATGGGCTGCGAGAGCGTCTTTTACTCTGCGGGGCATGCTGCATTAGAACAAACTTCACCGGGGCCAGGTTAACTAGATTTTATGACTAGATAATGGTGTTTTCTTTATGTGGAGACTCTGATACTTTCTAAGTCTCATAATAGCATCCGTTATTGTAAGATAATTATCCTGGATAATTGTCGAATAACCTTTCTCGCGTCCATTGAGAAATACTAGTACACAAAGAATGTACAATTACCACAAATATATCGATTGTCAGTGCACTCTAGTCAGGCAGAATTCTTAGCAGTATGATGTTTAATGGTTTTCTACGAAATGTACAAAAATTGCACCCATATAGAAAACTTCTTCACAACTCTTTGAAACTGATAAATATAGTTATATATTAAAAATTACTTTTATCATATATAACACTTTCTTGCCTCTGAAAAGGGATGAAGTTCGATTAAAATAGCATTTGTCGAAATATACAATAAGGATTCGATATGATATACGCTAAAAATGTTGTATGTGTAAAATAAATATTATATTAAAATAAAAAACTGGAAAAACAAAGTTTATTTTACCGAGTGATTTATCAAACAATATAAGGTGCAACAGGAATCTGCTGAGCCAAAGGTTTGCGGTTTGTCATTAATTTACATTCTCAAGAACACATTTAATGTGTTAACTGTCAATTCTTGGTGGAAAGGCATTATATTTTTCAAATAAAACACAATTTGTTTGTACACTTCACAATAAACAAACCTTATTAGAATATGATAGATATAAATATTGTATTATTTTTGCTTAGACAAATATTTTAGTGTATGTAAAACTTAGAGCGATATAAAAAAAAAAACCAATAAGTATGTAGCAATTCACCAAATAAATTAATCATACATAATAATTAAACATATGGGACAATTACATCGGCCGCATGTTGAAATAAGTGAAAGCGCAACTGTTGGTAAACGTACATCTATTTCGATAAATTCATTGAAAGCTGAATAACAAAATTAAAACCAAAGTGGCCAAATAAGTAGTTAGGGAAAATAAAATAACAAAAACTACATTAAGGGTTCAATCGGCGGAAAGCTTTGCACAATGGCAGTGGAAAATCACTTTTCCATTCGGATATTTTCCATGACACAAAGAAAACGCATAAACTTGGCTATTCAATTTTCGCAAACACACCCACAAGTGGCGCTAAAAACTCCATTAACGAGCGAGTTGTAAAATTGTTGTATCGCACGAGACCAGCCAGCACATTTTGTGCGCCAAAAAAATGAATACGCGCAGAAAACAAAACGCTGTGTTATTTTGTTATTTGCGACAGACTGCGAGCATCAAATTCACGCGGATGTGTCGACGCGATAAAAGGGCTCGAAAATTTAACCATAAAGAGTTCTCTCTTCGTAATTGTGCCATTTTTATACGTCCCCGCGTAATAGTCCATTATGCCGAGTGTATCAGATGGCGAGAGATAATTCACAAAATAAATTTAAAATAAAGCACTCATGGAACGAATAAAAAGTAACTTCGTGTGAATTTTAAAACGGTCAAACTTATTTCGTCAATAAGTATTATTAATTAATAATGATAAATTAATGATCATCTACTTGAATGGCCTACTTACAATTAATTAAATTAAACCCGTAATTTACACAAAACCGTTATATCAACAAAACACAATTATTTACTAACGGTTTATTATTTTTTATTGGATGAATTTGAATTTAGCCCAAATAATTTTTGAATACTTTACAACTAAATATAACTGTTTTTCCTTAAAAAACCGAAAAAACAGGAAAAAACGGAAAAGCGGTGTTTCGTCCGTAGCAAAAATCGTTCATTCGTTGTATTGCATGTATAACGAATAACGATATATTATCTTTTTGTGATAAATGTCGTGGCTATATTTTCATGTATGCAAATAAATTGTCACAAACGAGCTGCCGAATCCGTTGATTTATTTTACCATTTATAATTTTTCAAATTCCGATCTTCTTGTCAGTAACAAAAAATATCTACATTCTGTTTAAATAAATAAATATACAGCTAGAAAACTTTCTCACGATTGCCAGCTTTCTTTGCTGATAAAAGTGCGAGAGCTTTGCGTGCTTAGGCGTCCAGTCGCTTTAACGGCCATAGTTATGTTGAGGAATTGCGACGAGATGGTCGTTCCGAGAAGCCTTTAGCCGGCAAATAAGATTTACAATTTCTACTGGAACGAGTGAAAGTATTTCTTAGGATTATCCCGCCTCATGCCAGTCATAACATTTGTGGCTATTTTGACCTGAACTATTTCGGCGTCGGTTAATTGAAATTGGGGTCCGCTTCCAGCACGTCGTGGTACAAAAACTGCACGGTTTAGGAACAGTGAAGGAAAACCTCAAACTACTTTGGTAGAATTGAATGTTACGTTGCTCAACCTCTCTTTTTTCGAAGAGAGTAGGGATAGAAGGATACGACTAGGACAGGACAAATGGTTAGCTAATCGCTCTCACTATGCCCCATGAGGATTGGATGGGTGGGAGGGAGTTTTAGACATCACCAACCCTCTGACTACTAACAGAAATCCATAAATCGATTGGAAGATCAACATACGAAAACCGTCCGCACCGGGAATTGAACCCGAGACATCCGTAACCGTAGCCAACTGCGCCACGGACACCGACAATATATTAACGAACTATTAATTATCTATATAATTTAAGACATCGACTGAGGGTGCTTGATGGAACTTCAATAATCCAATTTTTTTATTAATTATCTACTGATTAACGCATGCCATCGATCCCTCATCAATCTGTCAACGTAATTTTCCGCCATTTTTTTTTTTAATTCGAAATGAACTTGAATTTCATAATAATATATCCAATCTAATTAAGTACATCTCACACTTAAAACTACTAAACTATCATAATATATATATACATATTATATTAGGCGTGTGACCATACCATTAGTCCACTGTCCAAGTAGATAATAATTCAAAAACATATATATTTAACGCATTGGTATAAAAGATATCTTACAAGATACCTCTTGAGATTTCGTAATCGAAAACTCAATCTTTTTCAACATGAATTTAATAAAAATGCAATTACGTAACCCGGTATGACAGGTTACCAATTAGTAAGAGGTTATACTGCAGGAGATAACGACCAACAACTCTATCGACGATGATATTATAAAGAACTCGAAGTGGTTTCTAATCCTTTTACGGCCAACGACAGACTTGATATTATATTCCCATTCGGCAAACACTGCCGATAATTTTAGCGCAATCATTCACTTGGCCAGGAATGGTTAGGCCCATGCAGTTTGGTAACGATTCGTTACGCCTTACTAAGAAGAATGATTATAATTTAAGAGCTGGCAATTGCCAATTAGCGCTGACTGATGGCGTTTTTATATGCCGTCAGCATTTTTCAAATCTTGTTAAAAGGAATCGTCAGAAGGGATAAAAACAGAGTGATACAATCGCTAAGGAAAAACGTCATATATTATGTATTCGAAAAAATATGTTTGAATCATTCTACGATATTATGAATATTTTTAAAAAACCCGTAAATATTACACGGTAAGTATTCGAACTTTTTCTTAACGATATGAAACTAATTTTACTACCAATGTATTGCAATAATATTACCATACAGAAAAATACAGCTATCGACAGAAATCAGATTCTTAACAAAGAATCATAAACTATGAGGCAGCTTTTTTACAAAATCGGTTTATGATATAATAAATCAAAGCAATAAACACAAAATTGTTAAACAACAATTACTCATGCTGGAATCACAGTGCATTTTCAATTGCTATAAAAAGAGTTTTGCCGTTAGCTGACTTCTTTTCTATGGCGGCAGAATAGTGAATATCTTCAATGTAAGTGGGTAGATTTTTAAACGAATACCTATCAAAATCAATCCAAAAAAGCACATGTGAAGATAACATGAGTCCAATCGAATAAGAACTCAAAATACATTAAACTGGTTTTGATTTCCTATTTAAAAGATTCCACTTAGAAATATATTATCAAGTGAAAGTCATTGAAACCTTCAAAAGAACAACGGACTCAAATATAAATTGATAAATGTTTTAATCTATAGAATTATGAGATTGTCAATAAAATCTAAAAATATTTAAAACAATTGTTTTAATTTAAGATATCGACTGAATTGTTGAATGGTTTTGTAGAACCGACCTACTCGCACATTCATAAATGTACACAACCACACACAAGTAGATGATAAAGTTTAATTGATTTTGAAACTGTTTTTGAGTATAGTAAATATTTATTTTCAGTGTACTTAGTTTCAAGATATTTATAAATGTAAAATGTAAACAATCGAAGAAGTTTGCTATTGACGTATTTTCCGAAAAGCCATTTTAAAAATACGTATCTCTATTCAGATAGTTTCTATGGTACATTTCTTTCATCATAAATTCGTGTAAAAAGCCTCAACCTGCTAAAAACAACAACATGCAACCTTTCAGGTTGGCACGAACACCTTGTATATTTTGACCGAGGGTTGTAAATTAAGAACACACCTATTCCACGCGGTGCAGGAGGGTGGGGAGCACATCAAAATATTAATTTAGCTAACGGGTCGGCTAAATGGAAAATTAGTGCACCCCTTCAGAGACCACCCCGCTCAGCGAGTTTTCGAAATGAAATTCGCGCCACAGAAAGTTGCTCAGCTTCTCAATCGAAAAAAGACTTTCACGCCAATCGTTTGCTTGTACTTAATAGACATGGAACATTTTGAGAAGTAAGTAAATGTTATCAAGATTAAACACGAAGGTTTGTTTTTATTTTAATTAGTATTGTAAAAAAAATACCTGGGTAACCTTTATTATTTATAATGACTTGATTATAATGAACTTGATTCGATTTTCAGCGACCAATGCCAATAGCAAATATAAACAAATGAAAAAAACATGTTTGTATCTAAGCAACTAATAAATGGTTTATAATAAAATAGGATCATTTAATCACGTTAGTAATTTATTTACAATCAATCAACATAATAGTTATTTTTATAATCAATATGGTCTGAATGTCTGACGTATAATCAATCTGCAAAAGCGATATAGCTCAAACGATAAAAGTGTACACACTAGAGGCCTCTGCCCGAGCCTCTACCCGGCCCGGCCCGTGGGCCGGGTTCGGGCGGGTAGACAATTGATGCTCGGGCCGGGCCTGGGTATGGGATTTGTTCTTCAGAAAAATAGTTCGAACTACGTTCGGATCATGAGTACTCTTGATAACTAAATACTGCTGATAACAAAAAGGCAATAAACAAAATAATTTATTATGTTTCGAATATCATTGGACACAAGTCTTTTATTTGATAAGTATGGAGACATCATTTTATATTTTGGTAACCTGAAAATGAGCTCATAAAATTGTTATTGATCTAGGAAACAATGCTTTGTTCATTTAATCCTCACCGATAGTAAGTTTAAATAATTCGTAAATGAATAAAGTGTGATATTATTCAGTATTTGATTTCTATTCGTTTTAGATAGTCGACTGTTCCGTGTGAGGAAAAATTCGTTGAGAATGAGTTTCAACGATATAAAGAAAATGTTGAAAAGTGATAACTGTGGTGATGTGTGGAAATCATTCCCAATAATAGATTTTTCTACATGTAAAAAAGTTTAATTTACCCGTTTTAAAAAAAATACGTACCTACTTTTTTTTAAATCGGGTATTTTTCGGGCCGAGATATATAAATTTAGGCTTCGAGTCGCACTCGGGTAACAAGTGTGTATTAAGGGTCGGGCCCAGGCCTGCTAATTTCATCAAATTTCGGCCCCTGCAGATCTCTAGTACACACTAAACTGAATATTTTCAACCAAATCTGAAAAGCTTTCAACGTATTTTTCGGTACATGTTAGTATCATATTATAGCTGTTTTATATATTATTATCTTAAAATGTTTCAGACATAAGACATAAACCTCCGAGATAGAATATAATTTTATTATTCGTGGAGCTTACCTAAAAATAAGTTTTTGTCAATATTACTAAATAATTAAAAAACATTCTTTAAAATCGATTAAAAATTTGAATCTATAAAATGTTCTACGTATTTATTTGAACGGTTTATTTTCCTAGGCGCCTATTATTAAATTAAATATCTAATTAACCTTTTTCATTTGATTCAACAAAATTGATATGTATGCTTTGTATAAAATATAATTTGTTAAAAGTAACAATTATCAAAAAAGTTTTTTTTTGTATCGGTCAGATATAAACAAAACTCATCGAAATGGTGTGCCAGACATGGTTTATAAAAGAACGATCATACGTAGAAATCATCCCTGATATTCATTCCGCATATATCAGTTTTTGTAAGTTTTTGGAACTTACATAACGAAAACCTCAACTCATTCAATTCAAATAATTATTTTATGTATACGTTGCTACGTTTTTTGAAATTCATGTTTCATTTACTTAGACACTTATCTTTTCTTAGTCTTTGTACAATCACCCCCGAGACGTGACATTTGCAATTTTATTTTTCGCAAATCACGGTTAACGAATCGATTCATTGAACCCGTTCGTTGGATGCATCGGTCTTGTTCCGCAGCCACAGCCTTGATATTGACTCGGAAAGATTAAATTAATCGAAAAAAAATATTAAGTAAACGAGTTAGGCGCAATATTTATAAAATAAATTATATATAAAAACAAGTTACGTTCCAGTGGTCATGGCTCAGTCATACAAGCGTCAAGGCAGTCTTGAATTGTTCGCAATGTACGGACAGGTTTTTAATTCTACGGGTTATTTTAGATTCATATGTCTAGCCTTGATAGCCGTGAGATTTTGTAAAAAATCTTTGGAATATGAATATGGAACTTACTAAATCGTTCTGACGCAGAAATCATACACAGTATCACAACGATGCGATCTTCTTTAAAACTCGTTATGAAACCAGGTGGTGAATTTAATTAAGGTAGTTGTTAATATATTTTTAAAAAATATCATTAAATAAGGGGGTATAAATCCGGTATAATGAGCTTCTGGACGTCTGAGTGTGTTGGAAGAAAATTTTAACATTAAAATGTTCTCAATGTTCGACAAGTTAAATTATAACGTAAGTTACAAAATTGTACATTTTTAGTCTACATCCAAAGACTCAATTAAATCAGTTAACGATGTTCATTATTTAAAAATAATATTGCTTTCGATACAGGGTATGAAAAGGATCACCAGTGTAGTTAGTAAACTACACGGAATGATTCTGCTAACGGAAATTTTTTTTGAAAATTTGAGAACCCACCAAAAAAACTAATTCAAATACAATATTTTGATTTTTTTTTATAATGAAAGTGTTGTTTTTTAAATAAAACATTATTTGTTATATTTCATTAGTTGATTGTGCTGGCGATGAGTGAAACCGGCCCTGATCGTTATAAATATTATATTTGTGAAAATGGGTGGCGAAGTTGCAGATACGCTGAAAAAAGTACGAACAAAACATTGTGCCTAAATGCGATTTAAAAATAAATTGAAAACATAACTATTTTAACAATGAAATTAGTCATAGAATTCAAATTTCAATGTGTCAGTGCGAATACCAAGTGTACTATTTTTGCACATACATTTCATTTATATTTATATACCTACTCAATTAATATATGATCGTGTTATATTGTCGAAGGAGAGTCCGTGTCCATTATTTTTGCGTATAAAAATGGAGTTTTTGGCGAATGACTAATAATTAGCCCTTGTCTCCGTCGAGTTCTCTGTATCGAAGTCACAGTTACAAGCACTGTTGAGCGATCGACGAAGAATTGTATCTCATAATATAGTATCTGAATATCGACTGTGGAAAGGAAAAATAACGTAACCCACACCAAAAAAATATTGTCTATAACTCACACAAAAAGAGCTAATACACTATATTTATATATAAATAATGTTATATCGACTGTAGAAAGGCAAAAGAACTTACCCCTCCACTTTATCAAAATATTTTTTTTCGATGGCAATGTATACAATTTAAATACAGGTTTTGTCTGGGCTATACACAATATTTGTTGTGTTTGGGTTACGTCTTTTTTCCTTTGCATATCGATATGTATTGTTATATACATACAATGTGACTATTTTAACAAACCTGAGTTAATCGCATCGCACAAATGGATTTTGTTCTTTCCGTCCACCATTTAATGACTTCACAATATTGAATAAATTTAGCGCACTTAAATTACATACTCTGAATAAATATAATGTAGAACTTGTCAAATATAATATTTATAAAATGTGCGCACTTCGTTTAATTTACAGCAGCATAAGTTGTTCACTGTCCTGCGATGCTGGCGATAACTGGGGGGTCAAAAATAGGATGCATGTCTTATAGGATTTATTTGTTACTCAACGACGATGCTAAAATACGTTAAAATCCAAAATTTTCATGTATATAATTTGTACATGGAACAATTTTGATTTCAGCGTATTTATTTTATTGCACATAGTATAATAATATATATCATAATAATTATGTTAAATAACTTACCATTACATAAATTGATATATGCAATAAAATTAACAAAGGACTAAACTGGATTTAAAGATTCTATTAGCTGAATAAAAACACTTTTAAGGTGTTAACTGTCAATTCTTGGTGGAAAGACATTATATTTTAAAAAATAAAACACAATTCATTTGTACTACTTCCACATATTTATAATGAGCGAAACCGGTCCTGATCATTATAAATATGTGGAAGTAGTACAAATGAATTGTGTTTTATTTTTTAAAATATAATGTCTTTCCACCAAGAATTGACAGTTAACACCATAAAAGTGATCTATCTTAGTGTTAAGTTATCGTGTCAAACCCTTAAAAGTGATATTTTTTTAGGTTTAACAAATGTTTATTTTACACATTTCCTTGCGTAAAAAAAAACAGTAAGCGATATTGATTTAACAATACTTGACATTTTATAATGAAACAAGTCGTCGGTAAACATTAGTATATCTCCAATAAAAAGGTTATTTTAAATGAAAATAAATTTTATTACATAATAAAATCAGGCAATGCGAATGAAGCCATCGCGAAATTTTCCAATTATGCTCTCAAAATACTTAACCATAAAGATATCGTAAACATTATACATTTATAAAAGCTCTGTATTGCTTGAAAAAGCTCCGAGACCGAAAAACGCAAAGGTATCAGAAATTCTGTTCAAATTGCGAATAGTTGGCGTGGACAGCATAGCCGTCCGCAGCATTGAATGGAAAACATTTCCGCACCTTTTCAGGTCGAATATGACGTCATTACATTTCAACAATGGAGTCACTTACTCGAAAACACGCCATCCCCACCGAAGGTGATAAAAAAGTGTATAAAACTTAATTATATTTCGCAGAGGAAATTCATGACTCACCAATAGAATGAGGAACATAATTTGATAAATCTAATAGTGTGACGAATTGAATGTTTTTAGTCATATTTCTTTTAATCAAACTCCACCGATCAACATACAGAGGAACCTCTAATTACGCTACCCCGAATTACGCCCCGAATAGAAAGAAATATTCGCCGCAAATGCCCCAATTGCGCGGTCGCATTTCATAGTCGTTGCCTCGTTTCTGTACACACAGTAACAAAATATTTCGAATATATTTTTCTTTATTTATTCTTAGTTTCGACAGTTTTAGCGTAACCCTTAAATTTGTACGAGATTCACTCCTCCAATTACGCCACCCCCAAATAACGCGTAAACAGGGGTTTTACTGTAATTATTAAAATTACACTTTAATTTATAAAACTTGAATTGATAAATTTGTATCTATATATTTTAGATGTAACACGTATTTAACCCATTTCAGAGACATAAAATAACTTACTTTATCGAATCTGAACTACAATGTAGACCTTAATTACTATTTTTTATCACTCTACAACTCTTCATGATAAAATAAGATTGGGATAGTGGATTGATTTCTATTACCGGGTAAGATTTAAACAATACTAACTACATGTGGTTGAGAGGGGGGGGGCGGTGAATTCCAAAAGAATAGAAGGAAAAAAACTCAATGTCTAAGTATTATTCAATAAATAAAATTGAACAGCTTTTGAAACTAGACTGTTGGATGGAAAGCCAGGTATGGAATGAATGTACCACAATATATATATATATATCTATTCATATATGGCATACAACAAATTGCGAATAAATTGGCCGACCTTAGAGTGTCATTCAATACAATGAAATCAAAAGTAGCGGACTGTGATTGAGCATAATGACGCTAACAAAACTAATCAAAATTATTATTACACTCATACGGAAATCAAACAATGCTAGTCTAATCATAATTATGAATTTTATTAAGATTAAAACAACAAATTTAAATGTCTTCTTCCATACTCCGATTTTTTTATTACCTGGCATAGAATCATGTACTAGGAACCTTTGTAACACGTTTGTAACTTCTGTAAAGCATGCTTCAGTATAACAGCATTCATTAGCACTAGATACAATGGCATACATTTTACTTCAAATTAAACAATATTTCTTTTGGACAGATTAAATTAATCACGAAATGAAAATTATAGTTTGTGCCTGTCATATATTGAATTTATATCGCCTAGACACCGAATTGAACTGCTGGGTCCAATGCAAAGTTCGGACCGCATATCTTTTATTTACCATTGTAATTTCTTCAGATTTAATTTAAAAATTTTGGCTCACGTTCAAAACAGTGCTGCGCTGACTTTTGACAATATAATGTGTCCGTGCATACTTATCTAGTGATTGTAAGGATTATAAGGAAACTCGTTTGGATATATTGTTTCTTAATTTATTACGAAAATTCCAGAATAGTAAAGATGTGCCAGCATTCCGTTATTGATGCCGCACAAGTGCATACAGTGCGAACGAACGAGTATGAAAGAAACTTATTTATATTATTAAATATCGAACAGCTAACATTTGAATAGATCCAGATATAATTTCTCTGTAATATAGCTGTTTTCACTTTGCCAGGTTCTAGAGAAATAGCATTATTTTTACAGAAACTCAACTTTTTTTCTCAATGATCTGTATTTTTTTAGTCTCGGCCGATCCAAAAGCCCTCGATTTATACATATAAAATAAATTCTGAGAAATCAGCATTACCCTTTATTGGATTTACGATGTAATTTTACAGTTTGCAACATATTGCAACATGTAGATATCAACTTAACTCGAGAAGACGTCAGACAATTTTGGTAAGATACGCACTTCACTTTGAATTCGCCGGATGTGCGGCAGGGTGGCATGAAGAAATATAAAAAAATAGCGTACAAATAAAACCTTTCCAGCGGCGGCCCTGAAGGGCTAAACACATTTCAGGTGTAATTTAGTAGAGTAGGGTTGGCGCTAAGGGATGCACGTAATGTAGGCTCTTGCGGATTATTTACTCGCGCCCGGAACCTGTTTTCCGCTGAATCACTGTGGTGGGATTAACAAGAAAAATGCCGAGGCTCAAGTTTAAACTATTTACCTGTTATACATGCAAATTTGAAATGCGTTCATAACAGAATCGTAAAAACGTCTGTGTTTGCTCACAAACTTTAAACAAGTTTTATGATTTATTAGAATTTTATTACTTTAATGGAACCGAAAGAATGGTCTTTGAAATCCCAGTAGTAAATCTAATAAATTCATCGAATATAGCCAATAATATAATCGAATTAAAAACCGATTCTTAATGAATTTATTTACTACAAATATGTGAATATTAGAAAAGGCAAGATATTACATCCATAACACTCTCAAACTTTGATTGTTCAGTCGATTAATGTAATCGTGTTCGACATGTTTGATGTTTTCATGCTTTCCCATCATCCTAATCCAGCCCGATCATTATAAAGGTCACAGATATATTAATAAGCAACATACTAGCCTTTGCTTAACTTCTCTCTAGATATAAAGTTCACATTAAGAGCAGGCAAGGTTGAAAATATGTACATATTTTTACATTAATATAGGACTAGTTTCAATTATACATTACTTCAATGATGTTAAGTCGTGGTTTAACTATCGCTATGTTGATCATATAGTTACAAGTTAGAAGCAGCTGAAGCTGTTTCTTGAGCAGTACGCGATACCGTGAACCCTAGCAAATGAATGCTTATAATATAACCACTATTAACTTCTTTCATAATTTCGAAGTAAATGTGTGTAAGTTTATCGTCTCGAGGGTAACGTTTATCCAATTAGGAATGTTTACTTGTGATTAGTAATCCGGCAATATTAATCGCATGTAACTTGCAAGGTTCGCATTAGTGTTGCATGTCTATAAAAGCGGAAATAGACACATCAATCCAGAGATACGATCGAACTGTTCAGTATGACGGATTTATGATACTTTTAACGGTCAACTTCGTCGCATTCCGTAGAAACACAGATAAAATATAGATGCGATATTTCGGATTGTCAGTGAAAAAGCATAGCAAATAAAAGAAGTGTTCGTAGAAAAGAAGACAATAAAAGCAGCGGCAAACGACATGTATTCTGCCGAATTCTGTATAATGTATTCGTTGTGATACAAACACAAATACTTACAGCGGATGCGTACAAATCGGTTACAATTTACGAAAAATGAGTTATAAATTGTAATTTTAGTTTACAATTCAATGTCAAAAAATCAAACTAGTCTTTTTTAACTGTTCCTTGTTGACTACTGCGTCATAGTGTGCCCAATGGATGGAGTTTCTTATGTTTTCATAATTGGGTAGAGCAGGCGAGGTTGATACTTTGAAACCTTCCATGTCCAGTTCAATCATTGATATAAGAATTAATATATCTCAATTACAACAGTAGTCATAGTGTTGCTACTCAGCCACGGCAATTATTAATTAATATACTTTTTAAAGTATGTGAGCTGAATTAATACAAGGGTTCAATAAATCACATTCGTTAGATTGCACAGGTTATTCCGTGCAATTAATAGCCTTTTATTAAATAGTAAAAAAATGTACTAACTTATGGAGTGCACAATTTGCGGGCGAAGACTTTATACGGGGACGAATGGATAAACTTTAGAAGTAAGACCTATTCCGGGCTCCCAAGCCATTTCTGCATGGCTAAGCTTAAATTAAAGTCAGTATTAATTATATGAATGAGACAACGCTCTCTTGCGTTGGATATGCCTACACAAAAAAAATAAAATACTACTCGGAAAACCCCGGCGGAAAAGGTTCAGACACAATGTTCAGACCCGCGTGCCGCATACATTTTACATGCGAAGCCCTTGGTATTTCAGAAACGAATTAAGGCTCTAGTCAAGTGGTTCAATTTATTAAGAGTGCCATTTTGATGCCGCTTCAAATTCTTAGCATACACCATTACTTCGTTACATTTTTACGACTAATTTGTATGCTTTCCCAAATATTCAACTGAACTCAAATTGTGGAATAAATCATGTTCTAATTATGTATCGGTGACTTGACGCTATCTTCATTTATCTACGAGAGGTGTCTCTATTTTTTGTGGAAATATATATATATAAAATATGAGACATTCGACTTCTTTTGTTATGTCAACATGAATGATGTAAAGACGGAATAATTTAATGTTGCCCTGAGCTGAGGTAGTGGCCCCACGTTGGGCGCCAAATTAATCAAGAAGTTTGGTTTTGAAATTAGTTTCACGATGGCTGTGTTGGGTGTTGTTATGAATAAAACACAACACGCCGATTCTTTGAAGTATCAATTCACGTATTCATTTTGATGGTAAAACATGGTTATTACTCGATTATTAACTTAGAAATGAAAAAAAATCAAAAGATACTTTCTTACGTTAAAATACTTGTATGTAGGCAATTATCAGGGGAACCAGAAGGATTTAAAATATCATAAATTGTTTCTGCAAGAAATCGGGTTTTTTAGATATTAAAATAATAAATGTTTCATAAAATACCGGGTACTAGACCGCCGGTGGCAGTTTGACTAAGCTCACTCGTCCTCAGTGTTGCCAATACACAAAAACGTTTCCTCAGTTATCATATAAACACAAATTTTATTGCATTCAAATGACTATTTATATTATCATTAGAAAGATATTCATAGAACAACGGTATTCAAACCAGTGGATCAACTATACCAACTGCGTTATCCCAAAAGAAGCAGCATAGTTTAATTCATTTCAAGAGGAAAAAAATGATATCTATATTGTTTGTTGAGAGGATAAGTTAATTTAAACCTACATACGTGTACCTATTTATATCTGACTTAATAAATATACGATAGTATGGTAACAAAAATAGTTTCGTCTTTTACGAAGGGAGTGAATCGGCAAACTATCCCTACTATGTCCCCGGAGTATTATGTTTGGTTCCTTCTCGCAAGATGTCTGTAAGCAGGTACCAAGTATGAGAAGAAAAAAACCATTCCAGACACGAACGTTGCCCAACTAATCGGGGGACAGAACTCGTGAGGAGAGCGAGGAGGGGTTGCGAATAAACAAACGTCACGCAAACAGGAAACAGAAAATGGCTGTTGTTGTTAACACTCTTAGTGTGAGTATTATTCACATTAAAGACAAATTTTCCTACAGAAACATTTCAAACCAATTGATAATTGGTTTTGAATCTGCGAAAAAATCGGTGATCTCCTTTTTATTAAATTTAGCTATACAGAATGTGGACCTAAGTAAGACTTCTTTGCGCCCCTTAAAACAATATGACAATCATCGGGATGTTAGAAATACGAACAGTGTTTCTACGAAGACACTTTCAATAAATCTTACTCGCTGGACTCGTAGGAGCTTGGTTAATACTTATGGGCTTTTGTCCTACTAAGTTACACGGTGAAAACTTCAAATCCCTGAATGACAATTTTTTAAATTGATTGATGAGTTTGAATCCAAAGTGATAGATGAATAGGATGTTTTCGTTCCTTCCCATCCACATTCTATCCGAGCCTGAAAACGGGATTTAAAAAGACCAATTATCTAACTACTAATCTTTTTGGCACCATAATACACGTTAAGCAAATAAATTTTAAACAGTTCTCGCCACATATGTTTTGTTGAGATGTTCCACATTAGGCGCGGATCTAGTTTTAACACAAATTTCCTTGCGGAGATTCATTATAGTCTAAATCAAAAGGTGTCCAAATGTCATATAGCGCAAACTCCATCGAAAACTAATTTAATCTATTTACCAACACACTTACCTATCGAAATTCAAATTCGTCATACCGAATTCAGATTTATCTTGTGTAAAATTAATGACCTGCATCACCCTAACTAATATTGTAAGTTCTACCTTTACACTGGCTTTCATTAATGAAACAAGATCCTATGAGCGTGTTCGAAAAGGTTAGCAGTTATCAGGAAATTGCGTTCACGGAGCACGTGCGTCGTGTTCGGAAATAGAATTTTTTTAGCCACGCGGAGGATTATAAGAAAGAGTCACAGGTGGCAGTGCATATTTTATACTAGGGAGAATGGAAATTTGTTTCACATTTTGTGTGATCTTTGAAAGCGGTAACGAAAAGGGAGCAAATATTAGATATACTACACACACATACCAACCCCATTGATAATTTTATACCGTTTTAATTATAATTTCAAAGCATGTAACATAGAGATTATTTTTATTTTATAATTATTTAATATCGTAAATTGTCGGCCCTGTCTGCGAGGATGACATTTGGCGACATCGGCACATCCATGAAACCATGATGAACCTCTACGGTGAGCGAGATTTTAAAATTTGTTAAAACACAACGCATACGCTGGACCAGACATATATCACACTTTGATGAGTTTTTCGCGATTTCGCTAGATAGACACGCGGTGTCACAAAACCTACGTATACTGGATGTCGGCGATTGACTTCGGAAGACAGAGCACGGGTGAGGAGGAGAATAGTTGAGGCGGCCATTGTTCATCACGGACCGTAGCGCCAGAAAATAAGATCGTAAAAAACATTTCAAAATTTCGTGACAACATTATTGGGTATATAAAATCGGTATGTTTTGAAATACATCGACCTAGATATTTATGTAACTTGATTTCGCAATCGAGTTTTGTAATTATGTAAAGCTCCCGTAAAACGTTCGTAGAAATGTGAATTAATACAATTATTCGAAGACAATGCTAAAAATTATCCAACATAAAAATACTCTTAGAAAACAGAATGATTGACAGATTGAAAACTTGGTCGAGAAAACGGACATTTTTCATTTACAATTAATGAGTCCATTTCTAAACGCAATATGTTCGTATAAACGACTGTAAAAAGTTTATTTTTAGTTCTGTAAACTGTTTCTATATTATTGTTATATAATCACAATAAATAGATTTATTTTTTAATATAATAAATAAACGATAGCGCCGTCGCATCAATACCGGATCAGAGTTAGATCATTATGATGTGTAGTAAAAATGGGAACTACGCGATCACCTCATTTTATTAATTTAATGAAAACTACCTTTTCATCGACAAGAATAGAGACATTTTTCACCCAGTGTGATCACTAACTATGCGAAAGCGGTACTGTTGTGAAAAAAATGTGGTATAAAATGTGTATCAGTAAAGCTGTTTTCACTATAACTTATATTATTTTATAAATTACTAGTGAGTACCCGGCATGCGTTGCAATACCACTCAAAGAAAGAAAGGGTTTGTGTTTTAATTCTGTTTATTGAACTGCTTTTGGATTAGAGGTCTGCACAGGCCGAAATTTCATAGACTTACCCGGTTCGAGCCCATCATCTTCAGGTCTGGCCCGACCCGAACCCGAGTTTCAATATCACACTTGTTATAACACAATATTTTTGTTTTTCGTCTGGTGCTCACACGAATAAATTAGAAGGTTTTTCCTAGATGTCGCTGTATGTACGTATTTGATTCTATTTTTCAATTTTAGATTTTCAATTTTTTTTCTTCAGAACCCTTCACGGGTGAGTGCACAACAACTCACCGAAGTTTCATCGAAATCGTATGAATGGTAAAGGAACGCGTAAAGGACAAACAAACATTTATTTTATATAATATTTCCCGGCATGATCACAATAAGTCCTTCATGAAAGTTTCGTCTCGATCGGTTGAGTAGTTTATGAACCTATAAGATATGGACAAACCAACAAACCAACAAACAGACATTCATTTTTATATATATAGATTATTTGCAAAGCGCATTTCTTCACTAGTCAAATATCACTCTGATTATAAATAATTATTACCAAAGTATCTAAAGGCACGCGAAGAATGATAAATTAGTTAATTAATTAAGAAATCCATACATGAATACGGAGGCTTTAGCCGAATTAATATTTCTATTTACATTTTATTCAAATGTTCGCTTTCAAAATAACAAACCCCGAAAAATTACACACGATAAGCGACGGGAAAACGAAATTAAACATTTCCGCGCTTAATTAATTAAAAAATACATTTCCCGCGTAATTAATTGGATGAGAAAATAATCATAACTCTACAATGTGGTGGTTAAGGATAGACTCAGCCATAAATAAATTTAATCAAACTTGCTTAGAATGAAACTGAACCCTTTCCAGCATAGATTAAATAAAATCCTGAATAAATTGTAACTTTACGAAAGTACATAGGTCAATAGAACCTAAACGAATTATTTTAATTCACAATTTATTCAAGAGTATTTGTGTCTTACGGGTCTTAGTGCCAGCTTAAATAAACACAGAAGTCTTGAACATGTTGGTAATTATTGCGTGATCGAATCAATACTTAAATTATTTTCTTTAGATAGATTCAGTCTGTGTAGATAGTAATTATGAATTACTGCGAGCAATAATTTTAAAACTAGATAATATAAGTTATTTAACAAGTTGAACACAAGTATTATGGACCTTACAATGCTTGGTGTAGTGGTCAACGTCGATAGCTTTGGTCACGGATGTCTACGGTTCAAATCCCGGTACGTACAATAAATTGATTTTTCAATGGCTTTCAGGTCTTATGCATGGATTTTTGGGATCTCTAGAATTCGATCCCACCCATCCGATAATAAAAACGGTACGTAGCGAGAGCGATTAGCGAACCGCTAGACCTGTCTTAGCTCTATCCTTCTATTCATACTCTCTTCGAAAAAGAAAGTTTTAGCACCTGAGTAACAAGCAGTTCTCGTAGAAAAACTTCCGTTGAGATACCGCCATTATGAGTCGATATGCTCCACATTGGGAGCGGACATGGAAAAAAACACTGTGTTGTACGGCAAGAAGATAGTTTTTTTTTTATAAAAGTATCCATATGAATTCTTTGACTTGAAGCGTAGAATCAGTAGTAAATTAGCGCAATAATTTTTTAATAATATTTGCAACATTAAATATTAAATCGAGGTCTCTTCAACCTCTGATAAATAAAACGAATTCCATTCGTAATTGCGAGTGATCGAGGTGTAATGCGAGAAATGTTGCATATGGCGATTACTTATACTTTGGACTGAAGGTAAAACGTCATTTCAAGACCACATAAATGTACGTTTTAATTTTTAGAATAATTCGAAGGATTTTTGATCAATTATTACTGTTTTGGCATGAGGCAGCTAGCTAATTGATACCATTACTTTAAAAGAAAGACTATTAATTTGAAGTAGTATTCTATATAAAATCATTATATAAATTGCTCTACTGTATTAGGAATAAAGTCTTTCAGATATTACTATTTGCTCAAGTAAATTAATTTAAAACCTTAACAAACAAAATGATCGCGCAAGGGAACTCGTTATTCTTTCTTTTTTGCGATAGTTAGAGAAAGATAGGTCGTGGGACGCAACATTACATGCGTGTGGGATTGTGCTGCTACCACTGGCGAATCGACAGCGATACAAACGCGAATGTTCCAGTGAAGTGGCGGGCGGTGTAAGATAACCCGAGCGGAGGTGCTAGATAAAGTAGGTGCGGTCCTGGTTTCTTCAAATAAAGACGCTCGGTGAGTCCAGAATATTGTGTATGGATGCAATTGGTTGATATTTAAGAAGTTTACAATTACATAATTATTTAAATATAATCTGCAGTTACAAATTGAACAGTTGGATTAGGTTAGGTTGAACAAAAGAAATAAATAAAAATTACATGAAGCGATTGGTAAAACAAATCCGATCAAATGAGAGTGTCTGCTGGATACCTCGTCTGACCCAAATTTTTATGATTTCAAACTTATTGTCAATTTTAAAGAATAAGAATATTTAAGAGCAGAATTTTTTGTTGTGATTATATAATCCATTTTGTTAGTTTTTACTTATTTAGAATTAAATATAATTTACACTGAAATCAGATCATAAACCGATGATAAAATTAGATGTAATATAATTGTGGGATATGGCTAAATGTAGATTTTAAATAACCACAATTATTATTATCTGTTTTTAGTAATCAATATTTATAATCGTGATTCGATAGGATGTACATGTTATAATATCATATAATGCCCCATTAATCCAAACATTTACACAAATACAATTTTTTTATTTTAAGCCCAAATTGACAGAATAATGACGCGAATCGAATAGCTTCCAGGCTGACACGCCATTACCCTTGACAGTGATATACGCCAGTGCCAAAGGTCGGTCGAGTAACTCTCCTGGCTCGTCCGCAGACAGCACAAATAATACCAAGTCGTGTACAGAATTACACATCCTACCAACGACTTTGACTGGTGAATATTAAATAACAAATAAAATAAATTATGCAACCATAGTACACACATTCAGAAATATGAAACTGTATGGGTCTCTTGTCAATCTCATGCAATATTGTTTTATAACACTTTGTAATATCGTTAGATACTTATGACAAGCTGTTCTGTTGAAATTTGAACACTTCGAATGGATTATTAGATAATGACTAATGATAAGTCTGAGATATTGACATCGGATCCCGGTCACGTTTACCAACACGTCGACAGGTAGTGAATTTAAAATTAATACTTATTATTTCTTTGATGGTTAATAATACAAATGTAATATTTATATTATTATTGAAGTTGTGTGCGACATGAAACAAAGATAAGTACGAAGACCTTAAAGCACAAAACTATACTCAAATATGCTTTTCTATATTATCGGCATAAATATAATAATATGTGAACTAATACGTATTATATATTCGATTATCCCTCAATGACGATTCCTTCATCGTTTTCAATTATATTCACTGCCAACTAACTTACACAAATAAAATAAATAATCAACGCATTTTTCATCATAATTTCGCTGAAGAAAAAGATTGCCCAAACATTGTGGACTATCAGATAGCGGGCTGTAAGTCATCTGTGCATCTAATACATAGATAGACAGAGCAAACGTTTATATTCTTATACTGTTTATACGCTCTAGTCGAAAAGATGACGGTATCTTGGTGAAAAACGACTCCGGAAGTTAAAGCCTTGTATCAACTTCAACATATCGCAGTGGCGTCGAAGATTGTGTACCGCTACGGAATCCGTACATTATTAAAATCTACATCCAAATAGGAATGTAGCAACAATTTAAAAATAATCGAAGGATATTGTAAAGAGCAACAGCTACTCAATTTAAAAAAATGCACAGATATTAATAATACGCAGACATTCGTATTATTTACGACTAACTAGATAAGTAAAAATTTTAATTGTTTAAAAATTAATATTTCATTACAAGAATTAAATTTCATACATAGATTTTAGTTCCATCTATTCTTTCATCAACCATCTTTTGACCAATATACATAATTTGAATGGCTAAAACATATCAAACTTAGTGGATAATGTTCACTTTTTCCAGTCTTCAATAAATAGCCTCTGTAAAAGATGGCTCTTAGTACTGCTCAGTAAATTTGTTTGAACTAGAATATTAAATCACAATGTGACAGTGCCATCTGTCAACATTCGCTTAATGCACGATGCTCCGGAAAGAGTGTGTGTCTGCAATGCATACAGACGGATAAATAAAGATAAATATTTTTTTCTGAATGAACACTGATACCGATTATGATACTACGGCTAGAACGTAAATCATAAATATAAATGAGCTTTTTTTCACTTTCTCAGCTTAACGCTACTATTATAATTATTATGTATTTACATCAAGCGTTTGTAAGTCTTTAAGTGATGTGTTAATCCTTACACAAACGATAAAATCTGAAGTTTAGTAATGTAAACATATCGGACACTAGTGAAATAACGTTGGTACCAAAACAAAAATCTATACATCGGTGATGACGTTTTAATTGCCTCCCGAAGTCATTCGAGCTATTAATACTGCGCTCGATCAAATTCAAAACATATAGAACAAACAGACAACTAATTTGTAGAATACTTAACCAAATTCAAACAATGGCAGAGAATAGAGAGAATACCCATAGACGTTCCTCTCATTCATACACAGAATAATAGTTATTGTATGTTTGAATTTACTAAATTTTGGCTAGATTTTTTTATCTTGTAGATTTTATGCATCACTATCACAATTGTACATTTTATTCCGACTTAAAACCAATAAATACTATCGTAAATGGTTACATTGATTTTAAAATTCATTATTAATTGAACTTTATTACAATTTCTTGGTTAACATTGGTTCATACTTCATATTCTATATTACAGTGCAATGCCACAAGAGAAAAAACAGTTGGCGGAATCCGGATTAGTTGAAGATACAACTTATATAGGGTAGAAAATAGAGGAGCTAAATAGTAGGAATCCAGAAATGCATTCGATGCGTTTGAATAACAGAATTAAATAATTATACAAAACAAAATGCCGTAAATGATTTTAATAAATCACTTCAGATTATTTCGTTGTGCAAAGATATCTAAAACAACATAAATATCTAAGATTTCACGCCTACGACGCGACTGATTAAAATATAAAAAATAGACATTGTTATGACTGTCGATTGATTGAAGCAGCCTGCATCTAGCAGAGAAAATGATAAATGATAACTGTTTTCCAGATATTATCATTAGAATCTATGTAATACTTTTTTTCCAAGAAGAAAACATAACTATCTCAATGGTTGAAATAACATTCACTATTTCATACTTCATTCCACTTTTATTGCATGGTGCGCTTATCCAGGTACACGATATATCGTTCTAAATCAAATATGATAATTAACAAGGCAAATAACATGGCTCAGCGGCTTGCAACGGTGATGGAAAGCAATAAATACGTTCATCGGAATTCATGAAAGGGCACAGGACAATACCGGATTAGCATAATATCCCTGACTTACAAGTATCGGGCTAACATAAGCAGCCTAGAGCGGTAGATAAGTAACTAAGACAATGAGAGCATCGTTCACAACAATTTACAGTTGGTTGCTTTTCGTGACTAGGAGTCAGCAGGTCAAGGTGATTATAGTTGCGCTGGCTATAATATACAATCGATATAAACACATTCTAACGGAATACATACAGAAAAACTGCGTTGACACGCAAACTGTTATGGTGACTGAAACTAAGGTTTAAAGTTTAACTTATATTGGTCTCAGTTGTGTACCACAATTCGTCGCATAGCCTTTAGCTATTAATTATAACACGGTTAATATTATAAATGCGAAATTTACACGATTGGTAAATACAGTGGAAGCCCGATTCTTCGTTTTTTAAGGGATCCTTTAAAAAATGCCGGAAAGTTTTGAATAATTATTTTCAGAGTCAGCTTAAGTCTTAATTTTCTTCATTGAGGGGCATTTTTACACAAAAATTAACACTGGCAGTATCGGCGAGACGACTGAACATAATGAGATGGCATCATAACAAGTCAACACTTGCAGACGTGCAGTCTAGGACCTTTTTAAGATAGCGGTTTAATGAGCGGAATGACAAATGTTCGACAAAAATTATCAATTGGGGAAAAATTTTATTTAACCGATAAATCGAGGAAAACGATAGATCAGGGAACGATGAATGCGAGATTATTAAGCATTGGCCTTAAGTGTGTTTAGTCGGGATTATATAAAATGAACGTTCAATGCGAGAATGATAGATCGGGGTTCCACTGTACAAGAGTCGTAATTATTATTTAATGCATTAATAGTTTCATGATTAATTATATTTGCGAGTTATATTAACAAAATGTAACGATACAATTCATCGATATATAAATTGTCATAAACTTAATAATAACCTATAATTTAAGATATCGACTGAGGGTGCTTGTTGGAATTGCAATATCAAATTTTAATTGTTGAGATTTTGTACATTTCCATGTATTTCGTCACTAACAACCCGGGTGACATTCGAAAGAAATCGAACTGACAGACAGTAAACAGTTTAGATCGCTTATGTACAAGATAAAATACGACAAATCTTATCACTAAGTCTAAGAACTAGAATGACACCTGGATTAATCACAACAATAACCACGAATCCCAGTTGGGAAAAAAACGCATTATGGGTGGAATGGAGGTTTTTAAATGCAATTCGAAGAAATACCTACTTATTCCAAACTAATGGGTTTGTCAGTTTGAGTTCATTCGTGTGCTCGAATGCAGGAAGATGCCGAAAGGCAAAATCCGGGTCGTTTGTGATAAAATACATGCACAAAATCTCAACAATTAAAATTTCAAATAATAGCCTTCAATTTTTATTACATATTATATTCCGTAAAAACATGATAAAGCATGCGTATTATTTACTTCAATGTATTATGATAAAAAAGTATACCTTCAAAAATCAGTCAAAGTAACCGGGCAAAGAAATATACCGTCAACGTTCGATAATATAGTATATTTTAAAACTTAGAAAACAGTGATTATCTGAACTTGAAGTCCGAAACGACAAAGTTGAACATTTTCAAAGTTCTTCCCAGAGGCATCTCATTTGTTAGGACGAGTCTATACTTAGTGATAAAAAAGATAAGAAATACAGTTGTATAATTCTCAAAAATAGCAGAATAACATGTCTGTCTTTTTTATAGCCTGTCGTCCAACCTATAACACGTGATCATCTTTATTATTTTGTTCCGATCTAACAAGTAATGCATGCGGGAAATGAATAATTAGGCGTACTTTCGACATCACGTTTTTAATTCAATATCGAACTATATTCATTTTAATTAACGTATGAGATAAAAGCTTTATACTTGCCGTGTGGTGGCGCGGATTGAAATCAAACTGTATTTACTTATTTTTAGACTTATATACCTTAGTTATATAATTACTATTTGAGTCGTGAAAGATTACGAATACCATTTAAAACAAACAAAACAATGATTCATTGAAGTATTCATTCTTAAGGCGAAATAACTTTTAAACAAGTCAAATCTGCGAATAAAGATGTCGGAAAATGTTATTAGAACTTTCGGTCCCCTCAACGTGAAAGCCCGGCCTAAAGTTTAAAATGGAATTCAGCATAAAATTTAATTAAATACTTTATTTAGTTGGAATGAAACGAATTATTTATTTAGACTGCGATTTAATCAAAACAATGTATTTCAACAATAAAGGTAAATTAAAATAATAATAACTGCCCAAGGTAAGTAAACAACAATAACCTTAGTTTTAAGCCTTTCAAGCAAGCAATTGGCGATACCACGAAACTGTTGATGGCAATTTCTTCGTTTAGTAATCAAACGTAGTTATGCCCTCCTTCGGAAATCTAAGCAGGAAGTATTTAATTAACAATATCATCTGAGCATAGATACGCAGAAAACAGACAGTCGATATTTCGGGAAACAGCGAGTCACTGTGGATCAAACAATCTAACATGTTGATTGTACCTTTTGCATAAGTTAGCCAAGCCAGGCTGATTTCACACAAAAATGCGTTACGGGAATTTCATACATTATAAAATTCAAAATATCCTGCTATTTGTCAATGATACGAATAATTATATGCCTCTTAATATCTTGGAATAGTAAAGAAATGAAAAGTTGCAAAGTGTTCTTCTTGGTCGTGCATCTCATAAAAACAAATGGAAACAGAAGTAGCGATCACAATAAAGTCAAAACGTAATCAGAATTCGAAGTAAGTTTAAAGTGTTTTAACTTTGGTGGCATTTACTTACCTAGAGGAGAAAATAATTCCAAACTATCAGAAACACTTTGGAGTTGGAAGTGAATCGAAGAATCGTTTTGCAATAATCTAGCGCTGTGCTTAGTGTGGGACGAAAATATGGCTTGTCGAGCCAATGCAATTCTAATTGGACAATAATATAAAATTTCAATCCTATTGTTTGATGGTCAATTAGAGGAAAATTAGTTCATTAGTTTAATAATAACAATTACATAATTATTTTTGATTAATATTTAAATTGGTGTATTATGGATGAATGGACTAAATCATTCTGGTAATTCAAATTACGAATAAAAAGGAGTGTGAATTATCAACCGGATTTAATGAGAAAATATTTTTTTCTAAGAATCAATTCGTGAGATCGACCTGAGAACGCTTTTCGCCGAAAGACGTTTAAAAGAATCCAAATGCCTTAATGATTTGTGTGTTTCTATAAAGATGGAAAAGAAAGACGAGGAAAGAAGTGTTTTATTTAAATTCCAAAATTTCTTTTTCGACGTAACATTATTCTTCACGCTAGTTGTTTCTGTGCGTTTACCACTAAGCGCCAACAGGTAAATAAATATTCGCAACACCCAGCGGAAATAAACAGAAAACGCCTACAGATTTTAAATTATAGATATAAAGTATAGTCTCACACACAAACTTTCAGCTATATCCTGATCGCAATACGATTAGACAATAGTTGTAGTGATGGCATAGTCAATAAATTTACTTTCGTAGTGCCTTTTTTAGGGTTCTTTGTTAATATTTTGAAACAATGTAAAAACATCTCATAGGAAATGAATCAAACGTCTCACCGCATACAAGCGGCGCCCAACCGTTAAATAATTCGAGAATGCTGTCATCTCCATATGAGCGATAAATACTTGGAATCACTGATGCAATCTTTTAATGATACATGTCTCCATGCTATTATTAGATGTATTTGAAATAATTATTCAAGTATGGGTGCTCGGCATTTAGTTTTTGTCGAAATGGAGTCAAAAAAAAAACAACAAAACTTCCATCGAAAATATGTTTATTTTTTTAAATGAGCGCAACAGATGATGCTAGGGTTGTTAAAGGTTAAGGCAACAACTTCATGTTTTTCATTTAAATATCTATGCCACAGAAAGTAGCGATGTATATACATTGTTATCATGTATTTTCAATTATTCATACGGACAATGGAGATGGTGGGAAGGGTTGTATTAAATTCTACACAAAAAAATATCCAGGACAAATTTTCGCAACGACGTAGAACAAGAAAGAGTTATTTTTCCATAACATGTTTTCAATAGTCACCAAATATTGGCAATAACCGGACTAAAAATCAACGGTCAATTTAATTTTGACAAATTATTAATTAATATAGCTTATGAACAGTAAATGAATTTATTGTGACAGTATTGAAACTTTGTAGCATGTGAGACTTCCTAAAATATTCTTCTATTTAAGATTTTTTTTGACTTTTAAACAACCTATTAGGCGTCAGAACAAAAAATAAACCTACCGTTTGCATTTGCACGCCACAGAACTATAAAACAAACAAAATGATAACTTATAAACAAGTCAGTCCATACGCATACCACCTGTTTAATTATAATCATATTAATATTGCTAATTAGTATTGGATACCATAATGATACTTGTGAACAAAAACAATATCAAAGTATAATATTTAATTGTGTATGGATACTTACATAATCTACCGAAACTGAGCGATAACCGCTTTTTCAGTTTCTGCATTTTAGACATGGCACCTCCTTTCTTTTCACGCATCGTTACTCCTGCAATAAGAAAAATCATAAATTGTAGTATAAGAAATCACAATAAATAAAATACACTCCATATTTTTAAATTATTACAGTTTTAATTTATAATAAATTTATTAATATTATGTATCTATTCTGCCCAACGTTAATTTAACTCACAAAAAATGAGTGGGATAAGATAGTGTAAGAAAAACTGACAGACACATTAACATTTTCAAACGAATTATGCTTTCTTTTGTCCAGCCCTTTCTTTAACAATGGTTAAAACCTTAGAAAAGGGAGTAATATCGACCCATAAAATAAATACTATAAAAATAGGGCGTCTTGAAAGATGTTTTGGGTAGTCTCTCGCACTTGGCTAAACTGTACATACAGTAACTGTGTTTAACGCGGCGGTAGACCTTAAACAATATTTCGCAAAATGCGTAGTTGGAAATGTCTAGTAATTTAAGCACTGTGACAAATAAAAACGACATAGATAATACAAACTTTTACTATATGACATATTCCATCAACAAGAAATACCAGTGTTTTATATACCAAATGTTTGAATAAAATGATAATTTTAAAAATATATCCTTTACGAAATGAAAAAAAAAGGAACAGACTGATCCCCCGGATCGTTCCGGAAACGGTTTTTAATTCTATACGTAGTCTCGAATACCAAATAAACTCAATCTTCCGGTCGTACCCAAATGTAAAATTAAAGATTCGAACCACATGCTGCGAAGATGCCCAATACTAATGGCCACATACATAATTGCGTGTTGATGTGTTGAACTGGCTAACCCTCGAACAGGTAGGAAGCAAACACCTGTTGTAGAACTATCAACTTAATATTATTCTATTTACCAAAAATAATTAAAAAAAAACGTTGAACTAAAATACAGGAAGGCGATTGTCAAAAAAAGTTTTTTAAAAATCAAATATACCTGATACACAAGGTACGTATACCAGTCAAATTAACATATCAAGGATAAGACAACATAGAAAGGGAAGTCACTTCTGATGAGGGAAAAATATTTATGAGTATTCATGAGTAGCCCTTCGGCGAAAAACTCAGTTAAAACAAAATATTTAACTATATATTATATAAATGATTATCGATTATGTAATTCGAATATTTTCTATATTACACTAATATAATCCGAAACCGGGCATCGTACCCTATAATGTTTGCAGGACCGGAAGTCATATATCGATGGCCTAATTTTATAATCCCTTAAGTGACTTTTTACAAATCTTACAGGAGGCTAAAGAAACTGAATATTTACGTTAATATGTATATTAGACTTTTTTTCTTCGTATTAAATGAATGGTGTGGGTACATGTAAATCATTAAAAAGTTTAAATACTTTGTATTATTTTAAATAATCGAGATGCGGTTTATAAAGTCATTTTCTTCATAATATCAGATACGGGTTTATAGCATTAAGACCATCGATTATAACAAGTTAAAATCACTTGTAAATATTTTAATCCGATAAAAAACAGCGATATCAAAAGGGTACAGATTTCATTACATAGCTTTGACGTGACTCGGTCGTGAAAGTAATCCATTTAAAAGCGTTGAGCTTTTAAGTTTAGAGCTCACAGTATAGCATAAAATGTAAACATAATTTGATTTACAACTATATTCGTGTGAGCAAATACAATTTTTAGTTCGGATTATTGAGGCTTTGTACACTTCCATGTATTTTGTCACTAACGACCCGGGTTTCGCCTTTCGGCATCTTCAGGCATTCGAGCGCACGAATGGACTCGAACTGACTGATGATTCGTGCACTCGAATGCCTGAAGATGCCGAAAGGCGAAACCCGGGTCGTTAGTGACAAAATACATGGAAGTGTACAAAGTCTCAATAATCCGAATTTGATATTGAAATTCCATCAAGCACCCTCAGTCGATGTCTTAAATTATAACAATTTTTAGTATTAAAGGTAAATTATGTGTCGTATTAATAACAGATTAAAACCTCGGTTTAACAAACATTTCAAAATCGTTAAAATTGTTTGTCAATTTTATACTGTTTAAATCCTAAAGTATACGATACCATATAATGTCATGCACCTGACAAGCAAGTGATCTATCACACAGTTGCAGTTTTGACGTGTGACAGCCGATGACGCGTGTGTTAAACCATATCAAATGTCAACCCCTAGTCACAAATAGAAATGTCGCGGGCTATTTTTTCAATCGCTTAATAATTTAAATCTATTTATGGAATCATCACTGGTCATTCAGGTAAATATTTCGAGGGCAATCGGTAAATAAAAATGTACCTTCTATCGTACATTTAGTAGAAACAATATGTTTCTACAGCTTGTAAATCCAGGTGGTGCATGCAGAGCTCTTACAACTGACGTCTCATTAATTTCATACACAATGCGTTTCAATGGAATATGGAAAACATGTATAATTTGTCGAAGAGCTTCAGGTATATATATTTGTCCAGATAAAACTAAATATATACTAAAAATATTTGTCAAAGTAAATCTTTTTAGCTGGCGGATGTTTTTTTTTGGTCATATTTTTACACAGTTATTTCATTTTCATATTAGAAGCGATTTCGATTTCTCAATCGTTTGATAATAATTGTTACTGATTATGACTCTCGACCGAAATCTCCACATCTATATCTGTATGTATGACAGAAACATCAAGATTACTAACGACAAGCGTAATCTCAATTAGAGAAAAATTTCTTATTCGTGTTAACATATCATAAATAATCATTCGTCAGACGACCGCGGTAATTGATACTGAGGCAAGATATATAAACGGATGCTATTCGTATGTCCATGCTATACAGAATCGTGTTCAAGATATCATCATAAAGTTACAAGACAAAATTGTCGTTATTTGGTAATAACACCGGTGCGTCATTAAAACGGAATATTCTATAAACATGAAAGTACAGTGTGACAGTTGCTCAATGCCATTGTTTGAATAATCTGTCATTGAAGAATGAAGTAACACACTTTTAATGATTACATATATGAAATTGCGGGAAGAAGATTTCGAAGAAGATTTCTGACCATTATAGAAAAAATGTACAATAAGAACAAAGTTTGTCTTTTATTTTTGTAAAAAAGTCTGAATTGATAACAGCAGTATAAAATATTATTTAAATATTCTACAAAATTATGCTTTTTCTGTTTATACCTACGATTCTCGGTTATGTGGCATATAATTACAGAAAACCAACGCAGGATCGTATGGTAAATTCGTGACATAAAGTTAATTACAATAGTAATTAGGTGGCGCGCACATAACCAATTTAATAATAGACACGTTACTAGTGAAACTATGCACACTGCAGTAGTAATATTATGTCACCGAAACCGCAATCGCACTACGCGGCGTCGTATACACGGTGTTTACACCGCGAAACTAAAAACCTTTTAGACTCTCGACGACTCGAGCACGACGATGTTAGGAAAGATAAACATTTTGAACTATATCAAATTCCATCACACTAAAAGACATCTGAATAATGCGTTAACTGACGGCAGTATAAATTTCATGGAAAAGATTATATAATTGGGTTGCTGCATTCGTTCGATATTACGACAATACAAAAGATTCGCAATTAGCCTCCTTAGAGCAAAGAAACGCATCCGGTTTTTGTCTACATTAAAAGAGAGCCTAAAAACAGGCGTTCCATGACTTCCATATAATCAATTAGTGTTTTCTGTAGATACAGCATTGAACTTTTCAAAACCTCTGAATGTCACTATTAACGTAATGCCAGTTATATTTTAAATTCTATTTTACTTCCTGTTCTATACGTAACCTGACTAAAAATCACTTAATACTGAGATTCGTTTCATTGGCCCTAATTGCATCGCTTTTGAAATAGGATATTCATTATAATTTATAAATATTCAAGAAACTTACAAAAACAACTTCGCGTGGCACATACATATTAAATTCATAATGTAGAACAGTGGTTCTCATGTGCGGCCACTAGAGGATATTTCTGTGGCCACCAACGGTTCTATAGTAATAAATATAGATATCAAAAAAAAAAAAAACGGCATTTGTTTATTCGTATTGCGTACGTATACGGCTCGAAAATGTATTTGTAATTAATGAATATTCTTAATAAAATAGGGATCTTTTTTTAGATGTAAATTTATCAGGATCCACTGAGAGTAACCTTCATCGGGTTAATTTGCAGTGCAGTAAGCAATTCGGTCTGTTGTTCGATAACCAACGCTTTTCATCTTGCAATCGTGTAATTATCATTGACGAGAGATTATCCAAATGCATATAAATATTGAAGTATCTGTATATTCTATATCTGTAAATGACAGGATTGTAAAAATATAGTATATATTCTTAAAGAAATTATATTTAAACGTAAAAACGACGCAATTGTCTACGTCATAATGGTTTATGGTTAAAAAAATACAAGTTGGTAATTTTTAAAATACCCACAACGCTATTGTAAATATTCAATCATCATTTTTGGAGAAAGAGTGGTGGGGGCGGAAAACCCCATAGGTACGCCCACTGCCAACATGTTTAAATGTCTTTTATTGAATAAACTTATGTGTTGATCCCCTTTTTAGTAAATGCATCGGCCTAATATTTTAAATCACGGTTGAAAAATTTTGTGCGGCCACGAGACATTTCCATAAGACCAAGAAGGAAGGCTTCTGAGCAAATCCAAAAACTGATATCGGCCAATAAACCTGTTTTGTGCATTTCGAGACCTAGTCATATTCTGTAGAACATTACACTGCTGTAATCTGATTTTAACATTTAGTTTAACTCATTTAACATGACGTAAAACAAGGTTAAAAAAATTATCGATTATTTTTTAATTGAATTATTGGCAATATGCCACTTTTTTTAAATCGGAATTGTGCGAGTTAACAAATAATAATTATGGTATTTTTCTATTTTTTAGCCATAATATTTTTTAATATTTACATAAAATTTGATGTATTAAAGAATTTAAAATAACTGTATTCTCACTTTTTGCTATATGGTTCAATTCCCGAACGTCTAACACTCGTATATTCGAATACGAATTTATTACCATAACGCAATGTTAAGTACAGTATTACAATGCATGTAATCTAAAATATTACTAGGCTCATTCATTCACGACATTTTTGGCAACTCAAATGAATGAAATGATTCACAAATTCACTTTGAGTGACCATAGACAGATAAATATTTTAAACCTATAACATTGAACACATAAATGTGATGGAAAAAATATCTTTCTTTGTATCAAATATTCACCATTGTTATCTCGATTATCTGCTTGATAATAATGAATTGCAAAAAACACAGGACCTTGCGCTCGTGAGGTAATAAAAACCAATGAAGCTTCAAATAATATGTTTTGTTTGCACAAAAATGCATCGCGCGGCATGAATAAAAAACGCTTTCAAATGAGTGACCTAAACAAAATATGCAATGCCAAACATAACATTCATGTTTTAATTTTGAAAATATTTTTTACATAGCGGCGCGATGGCACTAGTGCTTTTGCGTATAGATAAAATAGAATTTGTCAATCAACGTTTTAGTAAAAATAGTTTCAATACAAACACAATCGAACGAGCAAAATATAACAGTGCAGCATTTCCCAAATAAGGTTTGGCGAAGAAGTTAAAAATATGCATACATTTAATCGTGAAAATATTAGGTACGTTTATATAGGGAGGCAAGTTAGTTATGATTATAACAAAGTGATTTAAGAAAACTAATTTGCTTATATGTGAAGGTTATGACTGCATTTATTTATGAAACAAGTAATGAATGGGAGAGAACTTGCAGATACATTTCCTTTAATAAAACTATAACATAAAATAATATTCTTTTTCGAAATAGGAATTGGAATGCGTCATAAAAAAAACATATTAAAAGTATGGTAATTTGGGCTGATCTCATTTTAGTGCACATTATTCATAACAAAGAGAAAGCCCTTTCGATTCTACACTAGATGGCCTAAGTGTCTTAAAATTGTGAAATTTTGAACAAAAAAAAAATGTTGTTCCAAACTGTACACGATAATATATATTATTATCTCATATGCACTGGGAACAGAATGTTTAATGGCTAAGTTGATTTATATCTTACGTACGCACCCTAACATGTGTTACGTTAGAAGTAGGCCAAAGATTTCTAAGAATTTATAGTTAAATGAAACAACATCCGAACGAGTCATTTCAGCTACACATTTATTCAAAACTATGTAATTATGTTGTACATTTGTAGAGTTGCCACTTTAAAACTTTGCACTCTGGCTCTAGGATCACGGTACCCATACATAAGAATACACCGATACGCTCTATGCATTATACACAAAGCATATCAGTGTAGTAAAAACTGCAAAGTTGTAAAGCGTATACTCCAGGTCTGTACTAAATTTACTGCTAATTTGGTAAAGAAATTTGGCTTAATTTACCCCTGAAATAGTTTACCAAAAGCCGCAATGCATACTAAATCTAATAACGTAATATACAAAATCGTATCGTTCGCGCACATACGGACGCGTACAAATTAGTATTTACATTAATTGAGAATAATTCATACTATTCAAAATAACATATATATCTATGGCGTATCTGACAATATTTACCATTACATTGCACAGATATGCGAGACATATAAAGTCACTCAACCGCAATATATCCATTTTGTCATAAAATAATAATACTGACATTATGTCAGTGCAATTTTTGTTATTCAAGCGCAATTATCATATAAATGTTACTGACATACAATAAAAATATCGTTTCGGAAAGTTTCACAATATCTCTGAGATGCCATTTGCATACAATCATATATAATGATTACGCTTTGAGGAAGCAACATAATTCGCAAGATATAATGTAAATATCAACATGTGAGTGAGTAATTTTATTTCAACTGTGGCCTGTGTATGCAGAAAGCGATTTAATTTCTAGTTGGATTTACCAAAGGCATAAATTCCAAACTAGAGAATCATAAAAAATCTAAATAATAAATGTAAAATGTTTAAATTAATTAAGCCAATTAATCTATTTAATACTAAACAATCCTTTTACATTTTATGAGGACTTTTATTGTGGAACGTTAAGGATTTCATGCTTAAGTTTATTAAATATATATTTCCCTGAAAACTGTATATATAGGCTTGTTCAATACGTATAATGCAAGTTCACAAAAAATATGTTTTCCAAACTGGTAATCAGTATCGTTAACTTGGACCTCGAGTTATAGTATGTTTCACAATCTGTTTTTCCATGACTGTTTTCAATACTTCGGCTGAAATAATTGGTAACATAGATATTATAATTAACAAGTTATGAAAGCGACTAAGGTCAATCCCAAATTGATTCTCATTTCAGTACACATATCAATAATTTGCAGTTCGTTAAATGCAGTAAAATAAAATGGTAAAAGCGAACGTGTATCTAATTGGGAGCACAGTCTTACGATCTGTTTGGGGGGACAAGAGTTACTAATTGAATTGCATGACTGAAAGAGAAGAGACAACCATAGACGTAACTGACAATGAACCTGTACGGTTGAATAACGATATCACGTACATAAATATCCGGCTGGGTCTGCAACACTGAAGACATGCAGCAAAGAGTTAACGGAAGTGATGAAAATTGCTGAAGGCGTCCAAGAGTCAGGAGAAATGGTAGCCAACTGTCTGGATAGTCAAAAAAGAATGTATCATACCACATATTCCACATATTTATAATGATCGCGAACGGTTTCGCTCATCACGAACATTATCAACTGATAAAAACACAATTGTCACTGGACTATTTTTGTATCAAATTGAATGTTTACAATTACAAGTTATATAAAATAGTTGGTACATGAACTAAGGCAAGAATTTACAGGTAATCAAAGAAAGTAATATATTTAAACGAAATTAAATAGTCTACAATTAAAATGTTAAGGACCTCTTACAAATCAATAAACACTGAAATAAAAAATAAAGCTACATTCAAAAACCATTAACTGAGCAAAACTTTATGAGAGAACTAATGCGTAAATATTCTTTAAGTGAAATAGCAGATTGGCAAATTTTTAAAAAGAAATTAGTGATTTCATAATTTTAAATCGATTGCTATATCGAAAAAATCTACAGCATTTGATAAATTATAAAAAGGCGAAGTAGGTACTACATTCGCTTTGTAAGTTTACACATAATTCCGCAACTACAATATCGACAATCAAATCGATTCTTCAGGTAATGCGCTACGAGAAAGTAAAGAATAGATTGTGAACTTAAACATCTGATGCTCTGATAGAAGGTCGATGCGGTCGCCTTCGAGACAATTTTTAAAATCAGTTAGAGACTTGGCATGTTTAAGTAAATGTAATATCAAATCACGAACTATCTCTGATAAGAATCGAACACCTACATCAATTATTAGTGAGGGGTTTTATTAGTAGCCTTCAGTTGACAGAATATTTATGAACACAGCGGTTAGCTGGAAATACATGCAAGAAAGTAATTTAAAAACTTAGTTTGTACCCACCCTAGAAATAAAAATAGTCAGGAAAATGAGAGCCTGCAAACTCCAAATAGCGTCAGTAAGTAATAAGTAAAAATTACAATTCCACCGCATCACTCTGAAATATTTTAATCAGTTCAATTCTGCGATAAATTGTTATCTCGGAATCAAAAGAATTGAAAGCGGCATCATCTGAATCTGTGCTGATTCTATATTTTATTCATTTATTACTTCCTATAATTGAGAATATTTATCAACAAAGAGAACGACAAACAACTATTTGTTAATTTAAGTATGAATTAATGATACTATTATGTGACCATATACAATATAAATGACACTGCCATATTTATAGGCGGTCATACTCACGATCACAAGTCGCTTGTTTGTCATCACCTTCTGCGTAAAGAAACTACACAGGTGAAGCCGATTCTGCAAGCGTTTATTTTCAATTGAATTCATTTAAAATCAAGCTATTAACAACTGAGGAATTAATTCCAGATATGTTATTAATCTGAATTATAGGATTTAAATGATTATCATAATGACATCGCTCATCATGTAACTTCCTGCAAATGACAGTCTTATTTATTTATGATAAACTCTAATTTTAATACAAGTAGCATTACAATATAACATATTCATAGTTTTACAGAATTTAAAAACGAGAACAATTAAAAATAACATTAAATATGCGGTTATCTATTTTTATTTGATTTGATATGTTTCTCGTGTAAAAGTAAATTATTTTTAATATTATCACAAAGTTATTTATTATGATTAATAGCATATTATCGTCGAGATAAAACTGAAATAGAAATGTAGATAATTATGACATAGTGATATGGTATTATTTACGTTAAAAAACATAACAATGCTTATTAAATTTTATCTTAATTTATTATTTCGGTAGTCATAGAAAAATCCTATTTTTTCAGTACAGTCATGGTTTATGTTGGACTTAAAAATTTTTGGCTACATTACCCCGAATGGTGTAAATTGTAAATTTTATGAATGATCATTAAACAATTATATTTAACAATAAATTGAGCAATAAACTGATACCATTTGAGATAAGGAGGCCAGGAAATACAGAAATAAATGTAGTAAGCTTGCTCATAGCTTCGATTGCAAAATCCTATATTTTAACGTTAAGTAAAGATGTCGAAAGGAAATTAAATCGCATTAATAAATTTTAGAGTTACACCATAAATTTATGATAGCATGTAAATAATAGTAAGAATGAATTCGTTTTCTTTAGTTTCTATATATTTTTCTTTCCAAACGTAGAAGTGTATTTTGTGGGTTAAACAGAAGATATGCCTTCAACCGCTGTTATAAATTTAAAAAATATTTTATGAAGTTGTGTTCAAAGGCTTTGATATCTAGTATTCCCAACAAACGAGGAGTAGAGCGATTATCAATCCGGTAGTCATTTCCTAGCTCTATCCTTACTCTCCCCGAAAAAAATAAGTTGAGCCACTGAATAACACGCAGTTGTAGAGCAACTTCTGTTGAGATAAACTCCACTAGGAGTCCATATGATTGGGAGCGGAGATGGTTACAATAAAAATCTTAATATGGAAGGGCTGGGTTCAAAGGACGTCCAAGACTATTGTTTTATAAAATATACATTCCCGTAAATTCGCATGTTTGCAGATACGGGATTATACGTAAGGATTGTCGATATAATAGTGGCTTACATCAAGTGGTCGGGTCAGAATTTTTAAACCTAAAACCAACGTAAAAGAATGTTTCCCTTCCAAAAAGTTGTCAATTTATTTTTCTAATTTACATCATTTGGCCGAAACCTACTCTGTCGTCTTTAAAATGAGATCAAATCATTAACTCATTTTCGTATTTTTTAAGGTTACATCAATTGGTCAAAAGACAGTCGATATTATATGAAGCAAAAGATCGTAAAATCTACAGCTTTATCCTTGGCTGTCAAAATACTAAACATTTCTCATAAACCATTGTTGAATTGCTACATAGTTGTGTACTGAGTGAAGTCGGGATAGACTTGTTTTAGTTTGCACTTAATTATTTCGTGTTACTAGGCTATTCAAGTACTGTTTACAACAGGTGTACATATTAAGAGTTTAGATGACATGATTTTTTAATTAATGCGTGACTTCGCAAGGAACATCGGTTTTTCTACATTAAAGAAATCAACATAGACATCGTGTATGGAAAATTAACATGAGGCATAGGCGCGTCATGTTGGCTTCCACATTCCGCGCGGAGCAATCTTCGCGACCGCGAAAATAAAGCGAGCAAACAGGGCCCCCTAGAAGGCAGACCGCAAGGCCGCTACCAGCCTGACTAAGCACCACTGCGTTGTAGGGCACACTGTGCGATGAGTACGACAACTAACTGACAACAGAATGATTCAACAATGTCACGAATAGGGTTGCCAACCGTTAGTATGGAAGACGTGTCCTTCAGTTCACTATAATATTCACCCAGTTTTCGGTGATTCAAGCTTCATGTATTTTTCTCGAAAAAATATATTACAATAAATTTCACAATTCTTATAACAAATGTATATAAAAGAGCAAACAATTAAATTTGGATTATTGAGATTTTGTACACTTCCATGTATTTTGTCACTAACGACCCGGGTTTCGCCTTTCGGCATCTTCAGGCATTCGAGCACACGAATGGACTCGAACTGAGAGACAGTAAACAGTGTCTAACGCTTATATAGAAGATACAAATGCGACAAATATCATTTACGAGACAATACATTATACGTCTGAGAGCCACACCGATACCTGAGTTAAAATTTCGGAAATCGCCCTAATCCTTATTTTGTAAACACCATATTAACAGAGTGGCGAATTGCCGCTTTTCAACTTCTTTTAGAAATACCAGTGATTTTACAATTATAATAGTATTGTGGGTTTTGACGGGATGTAATTCGACGAATGGGTAAATATATACAATCATTCCACATTTAGTGACATCTGTTAGGTGTTTCAACGTATCGTATATAATAGCGGAGAATTAGGAAGGTTCAGCTGCTCATTCAAGATTGGTAAGGAGTTTAACTGGGCTCTATTAATTTCTAAAATTTCCTGATAAAATAATTTATGATCCCCCATGTTTTTATGCAACAGTTTAACCCCATCATCCGCATTAAACGTATGGTTCTCCATTAGCAAGTGATTTGCGAATGTCGAAGTTTCTTTTTTAATCTAAAGGCAGCTAAATGTTCTGATACCCTTATATCTAATGTACGTGTGGTTTTACCCACATAGAAATGTTGGCAATCATTGCATTGTAATTTATAAATACCAGATTTGTTCTTAAAGTTTACTCTATCTTTATTGTTAATAAGTAATTTGCCTAGAGAGTTTTTGCAATAGAACGCCGGTCTAACACTATCAGCGAGTTGTTTTTTAATTTTAAAGCTTGTGCAACCTAAATAACTAATTCTATGCCAGATTCTAGGGCGGTCTATGTCTTTAGACAAGTTCCCGAAATATAGCATCTTTTCTGCTAATTTACGTTGTAAATTTTAACTCAGGTATCGGTGTGGCTCTCAGACGTATAATGTATTGCCTCGTAAATGATATTTGTCGCATTTGTATCTTCTATATAAGCGTTAGACACTGTTTACTGTCTCTCAGTTCGAGTCCATTCGTGTGCTCGAATGCCTGAAGATGCCGAAAGGCGAAACCCGGGTCGTTAGTGACAAAATACATGGAAGTGTACAAAATCTCAATAATCCCTCAGTCGATGTCTTAAATTAGAGCAAACAATGTTTTTGTAATGTATATTTAATAAACAAAATCACAAAAAAATGTATTGCTAATTATAGTTGGTAACCCTTGTTATATGGCATGTAGAGTAGATATGGGCAATGCTTAGTCATTGTCATTAGTCTTTCCTGTTGTTTTTTGTTTTGTAAAACAGCGCCGCCAAACCTGGGGTCCAACGTCCACATACTTAAAATATCGAGATCTTTTATTGAAACATTCTTTGTAGTGAAGAGTCTACATCACGCCGACCGCCCTGTGAATCATCATTATTAAATCTAAAAAGTGAGCTATCGTGTTGTTAAGAATGCGGATAAATGTTAATTTAACTAATCCAAATCCGGAACATATGGACTACTTACCATGAAATTCTTTTTTAGAAAAACCGCGAGCAAAGTCATCGATACCTGGGGGATGGATGCTATTGGTTGGTTGCAAAGAAATTCCTGTCAAATAGGAAGGGAAAAAATTCGAGAATACCATGTGAAATGAACCTGCCACGACGTCGACATTCGCTTAGTAATATCTGGATCCTCATTTAACATTATGCGGACTGCATAAGACACGCATTCTCGCTTGAAACCAAATTCCATGTGTAAGACGAATCCATTCTGCCCGTGCTGTTGTACGGTAGGAACTCACGTAAGCTTAGAACATCCGTACTCAAGTAATACAGAATATAGAACAGTTTTTGCGTTGAATGTTGGGGGTAAGACAGCACATTTACGTCAGTGCCCGAGGAGAAATTCCTTCGGGTACTCTCAATTCGATATAGGAGATTATATTATTATGACCTAAGAGAGTTTGGCAAATAGATTAGCAGGTGAGAAAAAATCTTGGAGGCGCATTATGATGACCACATAATTATAAGCACAACACAGAGACACTGTTTCGAAAACTCATTGAAAATTCATCGTGCATTCGGATGAACTTATACCGGATATCCACGGCAGTAAAATTTCGGGCTGAAATAGACTATAGGTATGTTTCAACAAAACCATTATTTTATAATTTAAGATATCGACTGAGGGTGCTTGATGGAATTTTAAATTCTTGCACTCGAATGTCTTAAAACGACGAAAGGCGAAACCCGGGTCGTTACTGACGAAATACAATTTAAAAAAAAGATTCTATATGCTCACACAATCTAAAGAAGATGACACTTAAAATAAGTAGATCACTTTCCAAATGCATTAACATATTCCAATTAAACTTTTGGAAAAAATTGTCTACTCATGATAACAGCTATTCATAAAACTGTGTGAAATAGGTCGACTATGAATAATTCATCATTTAGAAAGAGTCAATTAGGAGAACGGCAAAGGCTAGTGTCATTTCATAATTTATTTGTTTGAGAAATATAATTGAAATTTCTTTTTAAATATTTAAGTTATTCTTTCACTAGAAACCTTGATAAACTTTCGGTATCCTTTTGTTCACATGTCTATCCGATTATTTTCAAGACATCGTTAGACAACAACTGTCGCCAATAATTTTGCATATAAAGCGTACACTCAAATGAAAATTCGCCCCAATATGATATTGAAACTGCCATCCATCAATTGGCATGGTCTTCCAATTTTCTCACCGAAATTACCGAGATGCATTGGAACGGATACTGCTTGTAATTATTTGTATCACAAGGAAAATGTATTTGCTTTCACGCTCGTTATCGATGGCCATGTAACATGTCATTCACTCATACCCAACTCACCTCGCCTCAACACCAGCGGTCAAGGACATAGACAGGCTGGTCTGATGAATTTTCAATGAGCGCATGGTAAAAAAAACACAGTACCTATCCTCTTCAAACCCAATTGGTTGTAGAATGAACGACTTCGACAGAAAACTGAATATATGTTTACCAGCGTTATTCAATCGGGCGTACGCGAGAAATTGACAAAAAACCATTATGGAACAATTGGAACAAATAGCATTACTTAACCATAAAATTACGTTACTAATAATTAACGCTATTATCACCAATACGCGAAACGGTGATTCGTCCAGAAAGAAATATTGATTTATTCATTGCTACGCAATGCGTTTTGTACCTTCACAAAATATTTCCCGAAAATGAAGAACGGAGAAAATTAACGATTAAAGCCTTTCGCCAAATTCAATTTCTATATAAGGTTATAAAAACACGTCCCCTCATGTCTCGCAGAGAAGATAATTACTGACCTCAGTAACCACCCTAAGTTATCGACATTGGACACTAGTACTCAACTTGCTACTGTTACGCGGTAAGTTGTCAGGAGATAGACACTTTCCTCGGTATCTCTTATCTTCTGTTACGTCTTATGTTACCCAACCATAAGCGATAATCTTACAGGCAGTTAAAAAGAAAATTCAGGTGGATTATCAATTGACAACGATATGTAATATTAAAAATTATCCAAAACTACAGTTTAAAGACGTAAGTGAAACTCTTTCAAATCTTTTCTAATCTGAGTAAACCACTCATTTTATAACGACGCAAAACAAAAATAAATGTGCATAAGCGATGTTGTTATATTCTTATAAGTTTAAGGGTGTAAAAAAATGAATTTTTTTTATAGTATACGAACAAAAAAACTTTGATAACGCTGATTTGAGCCCATACTTTTATAAATGGTATAAATTAGGCACGCACACACGTCATAACACTTCGACTTCTGTGAATTGACAGTCTCAATAAAAACTGGAAATATTTTTAAATTATACATTTTTACGTCCGCTATTATTTATTTAATTCCCCACGCGATTTTTAAAAGTACAATAAGTTCATCGACACGATATGGTGTTATTTATAAATAAATGTATACGACGTAATAGAATTCCATTAGAATGATATGAAAGCTTTCCGGAAAACTGTCTGACATTATTCGCTTTTTAGACTTCGGTGACAACAAAACAATATTAGCAAAGATGTGTGAAGAAACTTCGTCATTTACCCAAACAATACGCAGTCATCGTCTCGTTTGTTATCTGGTGTTGATTTCCCAGTCTACCACTCTAAATTTGATAAACTCATTTTCGTCGACAAATATAGTATGTATATAAACAGTCAAGCCGTTTGGGTTTTAAAAGCTTAATAGTACTGCTAATACACCATAATATATTTATTTACCCCCTAAGTTGCTTATTGACAACGTCTTAACGGTTAAGTTGCCTCCAATTGTGCACTGTAACTCATCAATCCGAATGAACAGTGGTGGATGGATATTGGACAATAATAAAAGTAAAAAAAAATTATTTGGTAAGCTGTTCTGGCCAAAAACACTTAAAAACACAGACAGGGTTTTTTTATCTACGCATAAATGACGTAGTAATTTACACAGGCTTAAATTTCTGACAGTCAACAATATTTATGTAGTGTTAAAATTACTACAAAGACAATTTTAATATTATGTTATTTTAGTAAATTGTATTTTTATTGACTAATAAATTTATGTAGTGTGTATAATATTTTACATTAAAGGAAAACAACCGGTGTAAAAATTGTCAGATTTTTTACACCAGGGGTAGGGAACTTGCGGCCTTACGGCATAATATGCAGCCTTCGGAATACATCGTTGATCAAATTGGCATTTACTTGATAAAACTTCAATATTATAAGGTCAAAATAGTAAAGTAAATATTTAGGTTCCACAAAAATTCTAATATATTTTTATTCAATGAATCGTTGTTGCAGAAGAGATTCTTTATACTATATTTATATGTTTTTGTCGTAATCATAAAAATGTCAACAACAAAGTGTAGTTGTTTTCAAACTTATGAAGTAAGTTCGGAAAAGTGATTTATTTTTTACAAAATTAAGTGCATCTAATTAAATTTTCTTCAATGCTGTCTTCCATAATAAAAAGGTTCCCCACCTGTGTCTACATCCCTGAATAAAATAGTCGATAAAAAAGAAAATCAGGTGTATAAACATCGATGTGACGATCGTTGGACACGTGGAAAAGGATTGTAAATAGAGCGACCACAATTTATTTATAAGGTCACAAGAAAGAAGCAGGATCTTATCAATTGTGGCCAAAGTAAACGCGATGCTTTGTGTTATGTTGTGTTGGGAGTAATTTCCTTTTGTTGGTCACGGCGAAGTAGGAGAGCCGGGGCCCCTCTGTTTAAATTATATTTGGTTGTTGTTCGCCGTTACACTTGATCGCCTCCCAATCGACAGGAAATGACAGGAGTCAACGTTAGTCACCCGACCGATTCAAATTATTTTTAATTTAATCTACGAAACGATGAGGCATGCTTGCCTGCAGCTGATAAAACGTGTACTTATGCAATTTGTGGAAGCATAATTTCAGCGGCTTCGACTCATTCTTGCGTTGTTTCCTATTGTAAATCGAATTTTTGCAATTATGTGCGAGATGCTATTTACTTTATTTTCTGTGTGGATTCATCTACAATTCACCAATATTCAGAGGTATTAATTTTCATATCCGAGCAGTACTGCTTCTGATGAAATAATGCTGTTTTCTTCAAGATTCCTTGTCGCAGAACCGATGAATACTTACTAAATGATGCTGTTTACGGTGCGTGTATTTTGATTGGTTATCTAAAAATATATTTGGTTTTTGTTAGTAGTATAATACATACAGATTTTTTAAAGTATTTAAAAAGTGTGAGTTGTTTGATATTCTCATTATTCGCCGATTTCATTTATGTGACAATGCAAACTTTTAGTTTTCGAGTTAATTATTTCTTTTTTATGTATAAACAAAACACAATTTAAGACATCGACTGAGGGTGCTTGATGGAATTTCAATATTAAATTTGGATTATTGAGATTTTGTACACTTCCATGTATTTTGTCACGCGAGAGACAGTAAACAGTGTTAACGCTTATAAAAGATATAATGCCAAATATCCACGAGGCAATAAATTGACAGTTAACCTCCAAAGTTATTTTTTCGGAAATCACCCTAATCCTTATTTTGTAAACACCATAAGCGGTAATCCTTATTTTGTAAACACCAAAAGCGGTAATTTGCCTTCGGCAATTCGTCACTCTGTTAATATGGTGTTTACAAAATAAGGATTAGGGTGATTTCCGAAAAAAAATTTTTAACTCAGGTATCGGTGTGGCTCTCAGACGTATAATTTATTGCCTCGTAAATGATATTTGTCGCATTTTTATCTTCTATATAAGCGTTAGACACTGTTTACTGTCTCTCAGTTCGAGTCCATTCGTGTGCTCGAATGCCTGAAGATGCCGAAAGGCGAAACCCGGGTCGTTAGTGACAAAATACATGGAAGTGTACAAAATCTCAATAATCCAAATTTAAAACACAATTTGTTTTTTACTCAACTGATAATGCTCGCGACGAGCGAAGTCGATTCTGATAAATATAAAAAATGTGGAAGCAGTGCAAAACAAACTGTGTTTATTTTTAAAAAATATAATGCCTCTCCACCAAGAATTGACAGTTAACCTCCAAAAGTGATTATTTATTCGTCTGAGGTTTAAATTTTTTCTTGATTGTAGCGCATTTGCGATAATGTTTATAGTACAGAAATTTATAAAAAAAATATTAATAACCTGCGTAAGATACTCATGTGTTTTTTGATGATTGTTTTAATGTTGTATTTGAATTCAACTAGTTCAAAACCGTTCTCGCTTTAATCGAGATTGTAGTTAGATTGAATGAATTACATATATTTGATAATCCCGCCTATTTCTTATTGTTATTTAGACCGAGTGAAATTACCGGATATTTCTCAAGCTAAAGCGTGCAGATTTCTCAACGAAATAACGCCAAGTACGCACATAGATGAAACAGTTATTGCATTCCAATTATTTGTATTAGTATTTTAAGTAATTTAAGACATCGACTGAGGGTGCTTGATGGAATTTCAATATCAAATTTGGGTTATTGAGATTTTGTACACTTCCATGTATTCTGTCACTAACGATCCGGGTTTCGCCTTTCGGCATCTTCAGGCATTCGAGCAAGCTCAGGCATTCAGGCAACTGACAGTTCCATTATATATATATAAAATAGTCCATTCCGTATCTCTTAGATTTCCTTATAAAACGTCTTTTTACAAACACGCAATGCATTCAATAATTAATACTTAATTGTTAATTAAAGTATATTCGATATATGTACGACGTTTATAAACAATATGGTTTTTGCCAGATAAAAACATTTGTTTATAGAATAAACAAAGATAAATAAGCTTCAAATTGGAATTTCGCAGATACGAGCTTTGTACTTTAAAGTGGCGATATATTCGTCTTAAGAAAACAAAATAAAAATACCTCATACAATTATCCAACATCGATATCAGTCATGACATAATGTGCTATTGTTATCAGATAGACGTAACAAAAAAAAACATAAAATAAGTAACAAACGCATGGTTAAGCTAGCTATAAAAATAAACTAACGACATTTAGTTGCATTATTACTGTCAATCAAACATAATCTTGTAGTCAAATCTGCGGCGAGATAAGTCACACAGCCTGACTAGGCAGAAACTTCGCCCAAAGTAATAAAATTCTGAGAAACTACTTTCGCTCACCGAGACACCGCAGGATAACAAATCGTGATTGAACAATCAACGACCAAATTAGAGTCTCTCTGAGTGAATTTTTACATAACTGACTTAAAGTGGGACATCAGTCAATTGCAAACAACAATGCAACCGGTCAAGTCGAAATTACATGGTGAATGGAATGAAAATAATTTCAAGAATATAATGATGAACAAAACACATAAATAAAACATTTGAGTTTTTGAGTACAAAAATATTACTTATTTGATGATTTTAGTTTACACTTGGCAAATAAATAGTTTCAAAAGATCGGCCGTATGCTCTACGGCCTACGCCAGTCGCTACGATAAAGTAATTCTACGTCTACGATGAGCTCCAGGGCTTAAATCAGATGTCAGCAAAATCTACCATATGGCTTAACGTAATAACTTGTCCATTGGAATTCAGCCAACTTTAGTATGTATACATATGAAATTGATCGATTTCAATTTGGCATTTTAAATACATCACTCTAATTATAACCTATTTATGACAAAATAACGGGTTAGATAAATATCTACTTATACGTTATATAGGTATAATACCGTCGTTGTTCTGGAAGAAAACACTAAATCGAAAAAATGACATATTGAGTTATTTATACCAAAATGTTCCTTATTTCAAACTGTACCGTATGACATTTTACCGTATGATATTTTTAAAAATTATACTTTCCATAAAAACCGTTTTGTACAAACAAATAAAATAAAAAAATATATGGCATTTCAAGCATTTGGCAAACTTCAAAGTCCAATTACTCAAAACTAGTATTTTCTAGTTGGTGTCTTCTTCCAGAACAACGACGATATTATTGCATGTACAATATTACATAATTTCACAAAAACATTTGTCCAAAATTCAACGCTACATTATTTTTTTACAGAGTACTTCAGATGAAACTTAAAATTTAAAATTAACAAAAAACAACATTGTAACATGTAACCAGATAATTGTGCTTTCATTTTAACTAAATTCACTTTTGACAATCAAATTTAAATTCTACATAAATTTAATATGTGGCCGAACAAAATATATTGGATTGTTGGAACATAATTTTAGAATAAAATATACAATATAAATAACCGCATGAAATTATTAATAAAAAATATTACAAGTCTACCTACGTTCTGCATCAATCGATTAGAAACCAATTTGTTGCAGGCCACCGCTAAATAATATCTGAAAGTGGTCTCAATGATTTATTCTCCGAATAATAATTACGGTCAGTAGAAAACGGATTCGAGTACCACTTAAATCATTTTAATAATCATCAGCAATAATTATAGGTATCTAGTTTAATGTGTTGTAAGACTCATCAATCGATATGTAAATTTTTTCAGTATGTTTATTTAGATAATAATTAATAACACCTGTTGTTTTATCATTAAAATTTTGAGAAATATTTGACACCGATCGTAGATGGTCGCCCCTGTAACCTATCTGCGCTTCGCGAACGGAGAGATTCAGGTTGAAGGCATGGCATGGTCAATATCAAATGTTATCTTTTACATGTTTGGTATGGATTTTTGTCTTTTATCCTCGAGCTGATTTCGAGTGACTTTCTCAATTTTTTTATTGTGGTTATCCCAAGTGGTTTAAAAATATATGACATTTGCAATTTTCTTTAATGCCATTTTTTCGTCTATCTGAAAAATTTTGTTTATATATGTTACGAGAGTATTAATTGGACATTATTCTTTATTTGTACATGGATTAGAAATTTATTTACAAAAAAACAGTTTTTCTATAAGAAATTTGGATTATTGAGATTTTGTACACTTCCATGTATTTATAAATACATGGAAGTGTACAAAATCTCAATAATCCAAATTTGATATTGAAATTCCATCAAGCACCCTCAGTCGATGTCTTAAATTATATTTTCTATAAGAGTTAAAATTTGAGACTCAATTTGTTGGCAAATTTATAGAATAATAAGAAAGTTTTTTTTTTAAACAAATTTAATAATCTTAACAAGTAAGCCTTAGTTAGTTACTCAGAATAATTAAAATTTAACTTTCTTATGAAAAATAAAGAAGAACATCGCTATATTAATTACATACAATGCCAAAATTACGAATTATAAGTTTATTGTTGTGGCAATGTAAAAAAAACGATTAAAACCTAGTTAAAATCGGAAATTGGCAAGGAAGTCAACTGAGTAAATTTAGACAAAATCTACTTCAATTAATACATTTAAAAATTGCAATCGTTTAAACTCACTCTCCGTCTACGCGAATATGTCGACATTCGAAGCAATACTGTTGAGCAATGTTAAAGCTCTTCCCAGTGGCATCCCATTGGCAGGCTTGTTCTACGCTCTGGAAGAACAAACAATTATTCATGTCCCCAATTCCTCATAAAATGTTCAGGAACATAATGTTAGACATTCTTAAGATTGGAGAACATCTCATTTTGACCTCGTACAAGTAATAAGAAATATGTGGTGTTCCTGTATATCGAAGATGTTTTGGCCAATTGATATAACGCTCAAAATTGAAATTGTTCAGGAGAGAAGTAAAAACTGTCTTTATCGAAAACATTATATGGTGAGTTGCGTTATGAATCTTAGAAATACACTCCTGTAAATTTTCATGTTTGCGGGATTATACGTAGGGAATGTCGATATAATAGTGGCTTAGATCAAGTGGACGGGTCAGAATTTTTGATACTAAAACCAATGTAAAATGACGTTTCCTTTCAAAAAAGTGGTAATTTCATTTTCATAATTTACATCACTTGGCCGAGACCTACTATATCGTCTAAATGAAATGAAATCATTAACCTATTTTCCTATTGTTTGAGGGTTACGTCAATTGGCCAAAACAACATCGATATGAAATATTAACTATGTTGATCGATTGTAATTCTGAAACATCGATTTAATTGGATTGAAATATTAACAAGTGCAATATACAAATTATCAACAAAGGCACCATCCAGAAACCTATCAATCATCATCTAATTGAGTGCATTGAAAGTGCCAGAGCGAGTAAATTAAATTATTACTAAATAATCTATAAATAGATACCTTTATCTTGGTCGCTAATCTTGAATAGCTTACTTTCACGTAATTGAAAATGCGATATGAATTTCAAAACAGACAAGCGTGCAATAAAATAACGAATAAACGTCACTTATAGTTCGTTTTATGTAAACAATAACAACAACAAATTAATGTCACTTTATAACACAGCTGATTAACATAACATCAACCAGAAGGTCCAATGAACTCTGTATCCAGATCAATATGCATAAATTATCTATGAAGTTATGCTATACAATTTGTATATGATAACTTAATAACTTGAGATCACTTCAATTATAGAATGACGCACACACAATTTACAAAATAACACAGTAGACACAATTCTTGGGTAATTTTGTATGCAAAATAACACAATGGCACAGAAAAGGAAATAATAACACTGTCCGTTCCGGCTTTGGTCAAATCTTGTGATTATTTATTGCGACTAATTCTAGGCGTGTTTTGTAATGATGCGATCGGATTGTCGTGTGAATGACTGACACGGCGTACGGTGCACCGGGTCGACTGAGTGATTGAACTCGACTGTTTTCAGTGTTTGGTTGAGTGAGCCAAGTGAGTGCTTGCCGCCCGCGCGATTTGTACGGTGAGGTTGCGTCACCGGCCGCCCGCTTGCCTATCAGAAGAGGAGGCCGCCGACGCGAACTGCAGCCAGTCGGTACGACCGCACTGGCATGCATTCTCAGCGCGACCGGTGCATTTCGCCAGAACAGCAAAATCTTTCACAATTTACTGTGTAGAAAATATACGGTAATCTATCCCAGATCCATAAACGAAAATTCTTAGATTTATAAACATATAAATAAGTTACGCAGCGTCTTGAAACGCCGCATTTGTATCGATTGTAAAGTCATAAATTATATTTCAACATTTGGTGGAGAAACCGGCATAATGTGGTCGCCGAATGATTAAATTGAGCTCAAATGGACACATGCTGTCTTCGTTATAATGGCCCGTTCATATATGACGTCGCGCTCTAGGGGGCTGTTGTGATTTAATGTGATGATTGGTGATTTGTGGGTAAAATGTTATGTGACGATGGGGGGAGGGGGTCTAAAGAATATCCTAAATCGTGTGACGTCATATATGGACGACCCCTAAGTATAAGTTTGATCATATCGAAAAAGTGATCGAAATGAAAAGTCCCCGTTTCACTCTTGTCGACTTCACACGGTGGTTTAATTTCTACATAACGGAATCAATTCAATATTGATATCATTGAAGATATCGACTGAGGGTGCTTAATGGAATTTCAATACCAAATTTGAATTGTTAAGATTTTGTACATTTCCATGTATTTCGTCACTTACGACCCGGGTTTCGACTTTCAACATCTTCAGGCATTCGAGGACACTAATGAACTCGAGTTCACTCGTCAGTTCCAACGCCAGTTCGAGTGCATTCGTGTGCTCGAATGCCTGAAGATGCCGAAAGACGAAACCCGGGTCGTTATTGTCAAAATACAGGAAATATACAAAATCTCAACAATTCAAATTGAATTCAATATTGTTAAGTTGTAAATCTCGGATAGAGTCATTAAAAGAATGCACTAAACTCGATCGGATTTGTATTTGATTTGAAATAATAATACAGTAAAAAAATACATAAAATGTTTTCGATTTCTCAATCTCTATTTTTTTTTTAATATAAAATCAGTGGCGCAATTGCACTATAATGTGACCCTGCAACTATCACAGGAACGTATATATTTCCATTCGCAAAAGGAAAAAATGTCTGATATGAACCGATAATATAAAAAAACGATAAGATTTCTTGTAGTGATTGAATCGGCATCATCGGTAGAACTCCGTTGTAATAATGTAAAAATAGTAAAGATGTAGAACTAAATATTTACTTTGCATTTTTTTAACAAATTTATATTTTACCTGAACTACTTACTATAATACAGGAACTATTTCGTGCAGGAAGAAAGACACATCCTCCGTGTGAGAAACTGGAATATATTAGGTATATAAAACACAGAATACTTCTCAAAATATTGAAAACAAAATTTTAATAATAGTCGCCATCATCAATAGTTGTATTTAGCACATAATTGTGTTTTTTGTTATTAATTACAGTTTTTAATAGTTTACTGACCGCTTTTAATGGACAAATTTTATGCAGAATACATAATCATACAGGATAATGGGAACACATATTTATAACGACACTTTTCTATTATCAATTAATTAATGTTTAGATTTGAAAAAGCACACACAAATCGTAATAAAATAGACAATTTATTATCCATTAATTATCACACCGCTACATTAATTGTGAATTCTTATTCAATAGTTGTTGTATCTGTTTTGTGAGCAGGTATAATATAATTGTACACATGTAAAGGTTATCTCACCATCTAAACTCGGTGAATATGTACATATAACATCTCAATATTGGTTCAAAAACTGTTGTCGCAGAACATGCGGAATTTTCCAAGCATAGAAGTAAGTGGAAAAAATATAATAAACAAACACGAAAAGACAATATGTAATGAAACTAACAGGCGCACTGATAATACTACAGTCCCAAGAGCAAAGAGATAAAGAAACATTATTCAACCTAAATATTAATCTGATACTATTTTATCGCGAAACACAATGCATAATCAGATTTCTGTGAATGTTCAACAATTGAGATAAAGTACGCAAAACAGCAATATAAATATTTTACCAAACTAAGAATTAAATGTTACAAATTGCTATTAATTTATTACTGGAATACTATATTAGTGTAGGAGTTATATAAATCTTATAAAGAATAAGTGTGAGATTTAATATCTGCAATACCATCGCTAATAAGAGGCAGCGTTAGTTAGTGTGCCATATTTTATAATTCTCATCAAGTGACACACGGAGTGATTTATTTTTTAAATGATTTTCATGTGCTTTCAAGTCTTCTACACTAAATTATATCTGTGTACCTATAGTATGCTTTTTAACACACTTTTAAATATAAGTACATGATAGATATCATTCAGGACAAAACATTAAATCTTACAATATATTATACATAGGAAAAAGATATAAATATACACAAATACATTATATACAGATTCGGAGAAATATAGCGAATTATTATTTATTATTATAGTTTGGTTTAGTTGTCGGGTTAAGAACCCGTTCGCTTGCAGAGGTATGCTGCGGTTTCCGCTGGCTATAATTCAGCAAAAAATATTAGACCATTCTGCAACCATTTGCAATAGGTAAATAAAGACAAACCCATCTCTAAAACAATATTATAGATTCAAATTCTTTGCATTTTCTCAGAAAATGATTCAAGAAGTTATTTGAGAAGAACCGTTTTCAACATAAGAAATCGTATACTTGAGTAGTCATAGAGTCTTTATAGTAACATGAAATAATGTGTTCATATTATTTTGCATCGTTGACGTTTAGTTTTCATATGAATTACAATACGTATACCTTTAGTTCAATACTTAAACAATAGAGTTCTGCATAGGCGCGGGTTTGGCCCGCGGATCTTTACCCGGCTCGGGCGGGTAGACATTTCAAATTCGTGCTCGGGCCGGGCCCGGGTAAGGAATTCAAATTTAAGAAAAATATTTCGTAATGTGTTCGGGTCATGAGCAATAGTTTTCATAACTAAAATAATTTATTTCACATATGATATGAACATCGTCGGAAATATGGAAACAATAACATATATTGTTTGAAAAGTATAAATGAATTACTATATCAAAAAGAATCGGGCTTTTTTCGGGATGAAAAATTAATGTGAGCTTCGGGTCGGGTTCGGGTAACAAGTGTGATTTTTAGACTCGGGCTCGAATCGGGTCGGGCATGAAGATGACAGGCTCGGACCGGGTAATTTTATGAAATTTCAATCCGTGCAGACCTCTTGTTTACACGCCTTGTAGAGAATTAAAATATGGAACTCAATATTTCCAATGCTAATAAAACAATGCTCACATAACAAAGACGTAATAAACATCAATATGGAGCTCATACTGAATAAAGAAAAATATCGATTGGCATTGGTCCCTAGAATATAAATAAAAGTATAGATTATAATGTTTAAAAAATGGATTTGAAAACACGATAATATTGATTTAATCGACATCTTTTTTGAATAATTAATAATATTTTATCTGTAAAGCTGTTTTACTGGCTGATGTGGATGAATCGAATTTAGCTTTAATTTTGAAGCCAAAATACCATAATTGTAAAATCTAATTATAGTCTAAGACGTGGTCATTTATAACCAATGCGTATTTTGTGTGGATATTGAAAACGAAATAAAACTAAAAATGTAGAACACGAGTGTGCTAGTTTGCAAAACGATAAATTAGGTATACATAAATATATATATAGTCACAGAAAAACAGATTGTTTTCATTAATCCCAGGATAACACGATTACTTGTTTTACATATTAAAAAGGTTAACTACAAAACATACAATAGGACATTTTGATCGACTGTTTTGAATAATTAATACATCTGTAATCACACACCAAAACTCAGATGTATAGTTGAACAGATAATAACTTATATTATACCTTTAAACCTATTGGAAATAGTGAAGGAAAGATACAATACATTGTTATACGTATTCCAATTAAATGTAGTCCTTATCAGCATATTTATGCCCGAATGGCACGCAACGCTCCTTAGATAAAAACACATCAAAAAAGATATGACATTCGTTGACTAGATATACGATTGTTGAATTATTTTCTAATATAGAGTGACAGTTCAACCTACGTATGGGCAAAGGTCAATGAATATTCAAACATGCGAGTCAATTAATTAATGCAAATATAAAATTTGTACACAGCCCATTAAGTGTTAAAGTATTCAGTTATCAAAAGGATTAATATGCATACGAATGGACTCTGCGCATGATGAACCACTAGCAACTTCAATAAATCGTCTTCCGGATAAAAGCCTACCATAATACCAACCGCAATTTATTCATTTGCTCCATGGGAATGAAACGTAGTCAGGTCATGAAAGCCATTCATCAAACTCAGCGAGATTTAAAATGAATCATGGACACAAAGAAAACTGGAAATCCAAATCACAATTGCGTTTCCAGTATATGTAGAAGATTTATTTTTAAATATTATTTTCGCGCTGTTTTATAGCATTTTTATCGCTCAGTATTTCAATTTTGTTTCCTATCTATTCTTGGTGGTAAAACATGTTTAGACTTTTTCCACACTTTTAAATAGTAGCACGACTGAATAAAACTCTCACTCGTAGAGAAACCGGTGCTTTATTATTGGAAAAAAATACCTTCAAAAAATGTTGTTTTTTTATTATTTCCTTTTTATCAATAGTGAAATTATGGACGCAGTGTTTTTTTAACAAAGATAAAATAATTATGTCTCACAATAATTCATTTTGAACCTGAACTGAACCGAAATCCGGAAAAACCGTAACAAAAAGCGGAATCGAAAAAATATCAGTTTTTTTTGGTTCCGTACATGTTCCGTACGTGATCTAACTCTTCACTTCAGTTGTGGTAGCCGCAACACTCGGAGCTGAGCTAATATTTTTTTTGCTTGATCCGGAACGAAAAAAAAATAACGGTTCGAAGCCCTGGAAAGGTTAACGAAATATATGGGTTTCCTTTGTAGCGGTGTTCTATTCATTTTGTTAATCGCTCGCAGTTAAGACGAAAGTTAGGGAAAGCAACTATCCGGTCAGATGAAGAATACCACAACACTTTCCAATTCAGGATGCCCTGGATGTCGTCGAGTGACTGAATTAAAAACATGGGAATCAAGACGCAGTGGAAGTGTGCCGGGAGAGTCTTCCGAGCTGATCGTAATCCGACAAAGAAGAAGAACGCACTTTAAAGAGTAAACGTGAAAGAATTCTAAATTGAGTCAGAACACGGTAGTATTATGCAAAGATGATACATTGGTTGAAGCTGGCAATTAAATATCCATATTAATAAGTAAAAAAAAAACAAAAGGTGTATAAATTTCTCGATATCTATCTATTAAAAAAAACTTTTATCCGTTACATCACTTCAAAATAATCGGTTTTATTTAAATCTTGACATTCCTGAGGGAAATCAATTTAAATAACTTGAATTTTGTAAGTAACTTACTTAAAGTCAACTGTTGACAAAAGTTTTATAATTATATGTGATATCTATGAGTATTATATTTAAAATAAATAAAAACATGTCGATGATCCAGTTCATTATGACGTTAAGTCAAAAATATTATGTTTTGAATTAAGTTAGCCATTATATTCGAACACCGCTCCTCTACAGCTCTACAAAAATTCAGATTGTAAAATGTACAGGTTTTCTCTCAAAGGGTAGATACTTGCATATGGAAATCAGCAAAATTTAATAATTTCTCACTTTCATATACATACATGTCGAAATATCGTATTGTGTAAATATATTTTTGTGAATGGTAGGCGTTCCATAAAGAAACAACTTTTAATCCTAAAGCTATAAACTATTGACCACCTATTTGAATAAATAAGTAATGCAAATAAAAAGCAATCACTTTTTACGAGTCAGTTTAGATGAGTCAAAACTTTGAACCACCGTATCTCAAAACTACCAATTTCTAGTTGTAGCACTAGGAAACTAGGCCATCGATGTGACCGAAAAAAAAAACGAATAAACCAAGTGATCAGGATTGATACAATAACTAACGATTAAATAGAAATCTGAATAATATTTACCTTGCATTTGATTGAAAATATGTTTACTTCAGTCATATATGAAACACTTTAATTAGAATGTTGCAACTATTTTTAATAACTGAAAAAACCAATCATAAGTTACACCCACAATGGCAATAAGAATCAACAGAATCACTTCACGAAACTTGTGTAGATAGTAATGCAACCGGCTCGACTAGGAAGCGAAACAAATAATGCTTTTACTGAACCGGTATTTAAACACCCACCTTCGGATTAAAAGAAAACACCTTGAAACACTGCATAAACATGGAAACTTTACATAAAATATTTGCAATACTTTAAAAATAAATACGGATTTACTTATTTCAAATTGTCTACAGTGTTATTAACAGTACATAATAAACAAGATTTCTGTCGAATGCTTAATCCGATACAACTTGAATTTAGTTATAAAAGAAGTAAAGTGTTTATTATATTACCAAAAGGTAAAATAAGTGTCACTCATAGACAATAACTTCACCGTGCACTGCACAAAGAACTGCAAAGCATTTCAAAGAGTTTAATTAATAAAAACGTCTTTATTATTTTATTTTTTAAATAAATTAGTGAAAGTATTTTTAGAAGAGTTTTGTGTGTATATATATATATATTATTTTGTAAACTGTGGGTGGTTGGTTGACGTAAAATAGGTCCACGCGATGTCCGTAGCACTTTGTCCTAAGAAGATTTAGAGGGCGGCAAATGCGTGTGACTCGGCCTGATAGGCGGGGACGAATGGCGGGCTGGCTACGCTGTGAGACTAGGCGAATTGAACCCAGTTTCCGCAGACAAGGTTCCCCTCGCAGTGTACGAACGGGAAAACTGAACCGTTAGTGATAAATCACTTTCACACAAGGATCGTTGAATTAACCCATCTCCGTTTACGTATTCCTATTCATAACAAAATATATTATAAAATGTATTCTTTATACTTCATATTAAAAAAAATTAAATGTAAAAAGCATAACCAGTTTCACTCAGCTAGTGGGAAATTCAAAATATTGGTACTACTTGAAAAGCTATATGAAACAAAATGATAGAGAGAGAAACACAAAATAATGATTGTTGTACAATGAATCGGTCAATAAAAGCAATTATATTTGAAAATCGAAAGTTCGCAAACACTTAAAGGAGTAAACTCATAAGTTGGGTATTTTAATAAAGGATTCTTACGTTCGAATGAACTAGCAGATATTTTTTGAAAACCGAAAAACATTTGAAGACAATAAATTGCAACATAAATTGATGGGTAAAATTCCTTCGCCAAGAGTAAATATACATTACCAATTACTTCCTAAATACTTACAATTAATTAATAAAGCACTATTTTTCATTAGAGAAAATCTGTCGTGACATCTAAAAACCTTCTTTATAAAGATGGTTATCAATAATGGCATAATAACTATCTTATGGGATGTTATTTAATAAAATATTGAATAACTTTTAAATTAATATTTATTTTACTATTGATTTATATCCACACGAACAAATATAATATATTAAATTTAAATTTAGATTTAGATTATAGAGATTTTGTACACTTCCATGAATTTTGTCACTAACGACCCGGGTTTCGCCTTTCGGCAACTTCGGGCATTCGAGCGCACGAATGGACTCGAACTGACATGGAAGTGTACAAAATCTCAATAATCCAAATTGGATATTGAAATTCCATCAAGCACCCTCAGTCGATGTCTTAAATTATACTTAAATTATAATATATATCAAATGAATGTAAAAATATAATAGAATAAAGTTTTCAATTGATCATCAGAAAATTTGTATAATACAATGAGTTGCAGGTATAATTTGCAAAGTAGGTCCGATTTCACATACAACGCGTTTTCGGCGTCGGTTTAATATTTCCGATCTGAAGTGCTAGGGAAACTCTCGCACGTGGAAAATAGGTTGTAGGCGCCCGGGCATAGGGGTGCGACGAGGGGAGGCCAGCCGCCCGCCTCGTGCTGCCCGAACCCCGAAGGAAATTCGGTCAAACTCGCACTCGTGTAACGGCGGACGTACCTTTTACTCGCGGGATAATATGGGATATAATTTCGGTTGACACAAATTTTGTGGAGCTTTGTTGTAAATATTGGTTTAATCTTTGGATCTAACGACGGACGGTTTAATTGACATTAAGTATGCGGTAATAATGCCTTCAAATGAAAGTTACTAAACGGAATGAATTTAATTTTGTTTGTTTGACTAAATATATCAGTTATAAATAAAATGAAAAAAATACGTGAACAATATTGTGACAAAATATGTTCGTAAAGTTCGGGTTCGTGATGGTTGGTAAAAACAATTTTATTAAAATTATATTAGTAGTTCAACATACTATCGAGAAAAACGCTACTTAAAACAACGAAATAAATTGACTGCGGTTTATATTCTCATTGTTAAAAATCTATCTAATGTTATCAGTGTAAATTTAAGCACGGATAAACTAAGTCTGAAGTTCGCAAAGAATCGAAACACACTTATTGACGCAACATTTTCATCGTACACAAGTACTCAGTGGAAACCAGTTACTACAACTTTCAAGGGAAAAAATGTCGTCGCTATAACCAATATTCTTAATATTCATCCTAAATAAGTAAACACAAATTCATCACACGTTTATGAGACACATATACTTTGGGAATTCATTCGTTTCACCTTTTCGTACAGGTAGGTTTAATCTATTCTTGTCGTTGCTGTGTGAAATGAGTAAACAAAACTGCAGTTTTAAGTTCTCGTGCTTTCTATCCTATCGGTTTATTTATTGTATTTATGATTTGGAATTTCCATTTTTTTTAAATAGTTTAGATCGTTATAACAATAAAAATAATCCAGCGATGGAATTACCGAATCATAAAAAGACACTGAACGTGCAGCTCATTAGGATATGTTTCATATATAAACATACCTCGAGGAGTTTATCATTTTTTCATTGCATAATTTATGAAATGGATATCGTTGTTTTTATTTCTCCTCTACGTCGGGGGACGCCAAAAAATCATATTTAAAAACGTTTGCAACAGCCGATATGTCCTTAAAAGCAATTAAATATACAGGTATATCGATATAATTTGTCGTTTTAATCGATTTTTTCCGTAAATAAGTTAACTGAATCTTGCTTTTTTCAACATACTCGTTATTGGATGAGAATGAAATAGATTAAATTGTGAAAATGATACGTAGAAAATATCGAAATCGACTGTCTGCTACTCGTTAAACGTTAAATGATAAAATCTTCTTACGGCTTGTCTCTATCCAAGAGCTTTCGGGACATCTCTCAGCTAAGTTTCCAGTTTTCGTCCATCCGGCAAGAACTTCGTCTACAATTCAGAAAACACATCCATCAGAATGATTCTCAAGGAAAAAATCTGTGGAAGTGCCAAGTAAAGAAGCTATGCTGTGTTTTTGTGCAGGATATCAAAAAGCAGGTGGAACAAACAAGCACACCGAATAAAACGAAACGTTTGTTTTTGTGGAAGAGATTGTGTGTGTTACTACGAAAGCTGTACAGAAAAACATTTATGCATTTGAAATGAAGCTGTAATGTGCGAAACATAATTATGTGTAAATTGCTAGAAAAAAAACAACACGAAAACATTAATAAGCACAATGAAGTTACAACAACACATTTTTTATTCAAAATATCCTTCAGTATATTCGCATCAATTAAATTGTGAATATAAAAGTACCTGCAATAAAATCAAATAACTAATAATGTATTTTCTCATGTAACACAGTGATAAAGCTTAAAAAATGTATGAGGCGTATAAATCAATATTGGTCACTCTAGAAACTCACTAAAGAAAAATTGAAAAAAAAGTTTATATCCGATACTTTAAAAAGGTTGAGAGCCTCTCTATTAATCAATATTTCTAGCCGCTTTCCCACAGTAAGTAAGTACAAGCTTAAAGATAATGATAAAGAAGCATTTTTATCAGTAGGTAAGATAGCTTGCGGTGTGTACATTTGAATTGTCAAGGCTGAATACAACTCGATACCTACTACTCAGGAAATGTTATTATACAAAAACTGTTCTGATTATCCTACTGGTTCATATTTGTTAATTATACAATTGGAGCAGTGTCTAGTAGGCGAAGGGAGGTAAACGGAGGTTAGGTTAGGTTATTAAGACGTGAAATCACTGGACACCTAAGAATAAACCAAAAATTGCATTTTTGGACACATTCACCGTATGTGCCATACGAAGTCTAGAGTAGGGTGATAACAATAATGACCTTTCTTTGAAAGAGGAAAATGAAACACAAAGTGCTAGGAGATAAATCACCGTAAAAAAAAATATCTGCCAGGAGTCCATATGCTTGACTACGAACGGATAGGTACTATAGAATACATACGCTTTCAAGGTGTAAAATTGCTTTGGCGGGGTCAGGGCTTGTATTACCGGCAAATGGGAGGAATTATTTACCGTTTACGGATAACTGAAATTTGACGGTAACTTGTCCTAAGACGGGTATTACACTATTTTACATCATATATAGTCCTGAGAGTCTAGTGTAATGGCTCGACGTAGACAAAATATATTTAAACTTAAAACCGTGATTCACAATTCTGATACATATAAGTAATTCAAACTTTTAGAATAAATTTAAGACATCGACTGAGGGTGCTTGATGGAATTTCAGTATCAAACTTGAATTATTGAGATTTTGTACACTTCCATGTACTTTGTCGCTGACCACCCGGGTTTCGCCTTTCAGCATCTTCAGGCATTCGAGCGCACGAATGTCAGTTCGAGTCCCTTCGTGCCCTCAGATGCCTGAAGATGCCAAAAGGCAAAACCCGGGTCGTTAGTGACAAAATACATGGAAGTGTACAAAATCTCAATAATTCAAGTTTTATGGAATAAAATTTTGTTTCGATGGCTGCCCCGCTGCAGAATGGCTAAAATCGAAGAATGAATTTTATAAATACAACACAATATAATCATATGAATCTACAATAGAAAGGCCCCCTTTGTATAATTTATAAAACATTTTTGTTGCATCGTAGTTCTCTCTACAAATTTTAAAAAAACTTTGTTTCATTGTTCATTTATTTTTTCAAAATTCAGTTTCTGTGCCAGTGACATAAATTAAAACAAAAAAGATTAAGTTATTCCTAATAAATCCTTTTCAATTATCCTTTAATTTATTATAATGCGACGAATATGGCGCCAGTGGCGTCCTTAACAGGGAACTATTATATTGTATTAATTAGTTTTCAAACTAAAACGGCATTAAAAGATTCGGTGTCCGTGGAAAAGTTGGTAGCGTCGTTGGCTATGTTTACGGATGTCTCGGGTTCAAATCCTGGTCCGGACAGTTTTAATAAATTGATCTTTCAATCGATTTATAGATTTCTATTCGTAGTCTGAGTGCTTGTGATGTCTAAAACTCCCTCCTCACCCACCCATACGATCCTCGCGGGGCGTAGCGAGAGCGATTAACTAACCACTAGTCCTGTCCTAGTCCTATCCTTCTATCCCTACTCTCTTCGAAAAAAGAGAGGTTGAGCAACTGAGTAACAAGCAATCCTGATTCGGTTAAGACACCGCCATTACGAGCGGATATGGGGAAAAAACAGTTCCTTCTTCGACAATTTATTAGTTAAGAATGTCTAATAAAAGTATGCAATTTTTCAAAAGAGTTGGTGGTTTGAATATTTGATATCTTTTTCAAAATAAAATATAGCGTTTTAGTTAAATTGAACTAAATATAATTAATTGCGGAAAAATAATAGGTCACTTTTTTTACAATACACGGTTAGTGGATTTGTATTGTTAAAATACGTTTTCAAAAATCTAGATTATATCAATTATAACTTTTGTAACTAAACCGTTGATTGATTTCACTGTTCCAAAAAATTGAAGCTTTTGCAGCACTCTTACATAAATCATAACTGCACTGCATCTGTAATCAGTCTACTATAACAAACGAAGTTTAGATAAAAAGTTCGTACTATTGATATTATATGGAAAACAGATATGATAGCGGAGTGATATGGAGTCATAAAATCTTGGATCATCCTTTGTCGAATATTCCCGTCATACAATAGATACATGATAGTGTTATATCCAATTTAATATCTAGTACACACCCACGCTGATATTGACAAGGTATGATCTAGATCAGTGGTCGGCAAACTACTACCCGCGGGTAATTGAATTACCCACTACAACATTTTGAGTTACCCGCCAAAAAATATGACAATATTTTTTTTATAAAATATTTATTTATTGAAAATACCAATAAAAAAAGAAATATCCTGTAATAAATAATCTGGAGTTAGAATACATTGAAATAGATGGGTCAGATAAATTGAATATGGACAAATAAATTGAAAGATCTTCGCCAGCATCTTGAAAACAAGCCGGGTGTCATTACCACAAATTTGTTCATGAAAAAAATTGCGTTTTCTCTATTATCAATATTTTCTCAAATGAAATGTGTCTAGAACAGTGCTACTCAGACATTTTCGGTGTGCGGACCAGTAAATGTTTCTCAGTGTTACCTGGGGACTGGCTCCCCAGTTTATTATTACGTAAATAAAATTAAAATGAGGTAGTAATTTTTATTGAATTCAAAGAATTGAAATTCAGCGACAATTATATTACACGCGACACGCATCGTTATTATTTTTTTTCTCGTTTTTAACTATAGATTTACTTTTTTGAGCGCGGACCGGCTTTCGCCAGCCCGTGGACCAGTAACTGGTCCATGGACCACCATTTGAATAGCACTGGTCAAGAATACATGACGAAATAGACTGATACCAGAAAATCTTGATTCCTGTGTTTATTAAGTCAACCACATGTTTGCAAAATATTAAAAACCTTAAAAAAAAAACTCAAAAGCAAGAGAACCACTAATAAAAATATTATATTAAATGTATGGTTTTATAAAATATATTTGTATTTACACATACGCTAATATATACGTAATAATATTGTTTTTTAAAAAATAGTCAAAATTTGTTTTTTAGCTTTTACCCACTAAGCAAATATTTTTTTCAAAATTGAAATTTTTTACCCAGTCAATCAAAAGGCTGCCGACCACTGATCTAGATGAAGACGTGTTTCAAGCGGCTTGTTATAAAAAACTTTTAATGAGGACCGAAAAAAATGCATGTAATAAAATATGTTTTAAAAGCAAGCTTACTTCAGTGTCATGGAAACTAGGTCGGCACCACTCACTAGAAACCGTGTTTTCGAGAGAAAAATTAAGCGCGGCTTTAACGTGAATTTGGGTTGATGTATGCAAGCAATCAAGCGCTTATGAATAATCACACCCAGTAGTCAGTCTCAATGCCTTGCTTAAAGCGAAAATAAAATGGTCAACTTGCAAGTGAAGAAATGCACACATAAATCTAAAAAAATCTTCATTTAGTAAACAATTACTACTTACCAATCCGCTCTAAATGTCGAGAATTAGACATCGTCAGCAGGAATGTAGAAAAATAGGAGGGTCAGAAGCACCTCCCACTTTTCGCGAAGGCAATAAATCTTAGGCTAAAGCTTGCACTTATTTATATTTAATTTGTAAATAATTATACATAATTGATTATTATAATATTTTTGTGTGAATTTTTAAACGCACGCATCTAGCTTAATTTTATAACAAAGTAGTAGCATTTTTCCGAGCCCTTCTCCCTTGAATGAATCCTGATTCGTCACGAAGAAAAAAAGCTTGGTATTTACTCATTATAATTGTATTGTTTAAATTGTAATTTATTTAATAGAATTCAGGTATGAAGTATAAATTAATATACACATGGTAACAATTGTATAACTCTTTCCAGCATAACGCCGTCGTCCTAAATATGTATACCTTATCATAAGACTTAAACATTAATGTTGACTTTCGTGAAATATGACTACAATGAAAAGACTCGTTTCCTACTAATATGCTATGACAAATGGCTACTAACCCACACAAATATAACTTAACTGTCCATTCATAAACCCTACAGTTTGATTTGTAACTATAATTACGAAATGGCCGACGGCAAAGCATCCCTTGTGAATAAACATATTTCAAATAAATCTCGATAAAATGCACAGCAGGAGAAGACAATCGCTTGTCTACGAATGATACATACAAAATATATTTTTCACATTTATTTAAGAAAAATCCTATTAAATATTTCCTATATTAAAATTATACACTAAGTAACTATTCAACCTCATCACTTAATCAAATTTGAAAAATGAGCAATAAATATCAGAAGTTACTACATAAATCATTTAAAATATTATAATCATTTTTAAAAAATAACTATTGACAAATATACTTTTTACAAGGATGTTGTCGGATATTGTTTATTTATAGCAAACGCAGGACAAGACTGCTATCATGACTTTAACACATCAATGAAATAGTAGCAAAACAAAGAATTATATCCAAGACTTTCGGAATACATTCTAAAAAACATCTGATCCTTGAATAAATTATGGAATACTATATTTTTGATTTCATTATAACAATGAAATGATAATCCCGCAACATTTGGACATGAAATTATTTTTACATATGTTGTCGGATATTGTTTATTTATAGCAAACGCAGGACATTGAAAATCTCGGTCCGCGAACATCTGATCCTTGAATAAATAACGAAAGAATAAATTATTTTAATAACATCAAATAAATTCGCCTATTCTGAAATAATAAATAAAATAAGGTGCGGTCTAAAATTGATTCCAAAAATATCGTTGTCAGTAGAACGGAGGAAAGATGAAATACATTTCCTGCGCTGTAACAAAGCGTATTACTTTGGCGTATCTTGTCAAATTCGTGCAATGGTGCAACAGTCAGCAACCCCATCCGACGGCGCGTGCCCCATTATGCCATCGTATTTAAATCGTGACAATGGATGCCGTGATTGCGCCAATATATCATAGCTTCGTAACCATGCCATAGAAGGGTGGGAAAATAAAAGTATACATCCCGTTTCAATAGTCGGCGCTATGAGATTCACCGAATGCCATTTAGGCGCAGAATAACATACGCGAGGGGATTGGCTTTTAAAATTGTAATCCCACTTGGAGGATCAATTGCCGTCATCAAACATTTATTTTAATTAAATTGACAATGAAATAGCTACTATATCTGGTTATGCATTTAATCCGCTTTTAAACAGTCTACACTTTTTAAGCGTTTAAACGAATTTCAAAATATAAACACATTTGTTCTCAATCTTTTACTGCCACGACACACTCGAGGTAATAAACCTTCCAAAGAGACAGCTGAAATTGTATTATTTTTTTATTGAGATAAATTCTTTTTCTTTTTGTCAACAATGAGGATACCATTAAAATTCTAGCTTTTATCGGAAGGCCGGTTCCTGAAACTGATGTTATTCACGAATTATGCTTTTCAAAATATCGACGAACAACACATAAACTGATACACAATTACTTCACTATCGAAAGTGACTTCATTGAGAGGTGGAAATACTGTCAAATCGTAATTCTGTAAAGCCGATATCCACAAAACCGGTTGTTTGTTGTAAATTACTCATTTTGTCACAAGATTGTATCAGTTTATTTTTAGTGATTATTATACATTTTTCATATTGTACATAAATATTCGAGTCCTCTCATGGATAACCAAATTTCTCACGAAATATTCGTTGTGAAGGGCATGTAGAGTATACTTTGTATAGCTTCGCACTTTTTACTACACTGATACGCTTTGTGTATAATACTCAACTCGTGTCAGTGGATTAGTATAGAGCCCGTGTGATCCTAGAGCCGTGTATGGACCCCGTGAACCTCGATCCTAGGCCGGACTGCAAAGTTATAAAGTGGCAGCACTATAAGAGATAGCGCGTGAGCGCATTTTACTTGGCGAAAGTGGAATATTATCTTACTATCTACCTATTTCAGTTATATCACACGTCTCAGTCCCAAAGGCCGTTAACTGACAAAGGGTAGCAACTTTAGCAAGTAACAAAATATCTTCACTGGAATGTATTTTTAAATCTTCAATTTAACGGGATATTTCAGTGATTAATTAATGCTAAAATGCATCTTTCAATACAAAAGGGCGCCACTTGCTGAACGATTTACTTTTTTTTGAATATCTGCAAATGTTCATGTTACTGCTGTCTCTGTCAACATAATATGCATACTAGAGGTCTGCACGGGCCCGGGCTTGGCCCGTGGGCCGGGTTCGGGCGGGTAGAGATAATTGATATTCGGGCTCGGGCCGGACCCGGGTAAGGGATTTGTTCTTCAGAAAAATGTTTTGGACTATATTCGGATCATGAGTACTCTTTATAACTAAATACTGTTGATAACAAAAAGCCAATAAATAAAATAATTTATTACGTTTCGCATAAGCATTGGACACAATAGAGTCTTTTATTTGATAAGTATGGAGATATCATTTTATATTTAGGTAACCCGAAACCGAGCTCATAAAATTGTTATTGGCCCCATGAAACAATGCTTTGTTCGTTTAATCATCACCGATGGTAAGTTTCAATAGTTCGTAAATGAATAGTGTGATATTATTCAGTATCTGCCTTCTATTCGTTTTAGATAGTCGACTGTTCCGTGTGCCGAAAAATTCATTATACAAAGATACATAAGATTCGTTAAAAATTAGTTTCAACGATAAAGAGAAAATTTTGAAAAGTTGTGACTGTGGTGATGTGTGGAAATCATTCTGTGAAATAATAGATTTTTCTACATGTGAAAATGTTAGGTAAGTACGTTAATGAATTTTATGCTACCATATTTTTTTTCGGGCCGAGATATATAAATTTAGGCTTCGGGTCGGGCTCGGGTAACAAGTGTGGTATTAAGACTCGGGCTCGGGCCGGGTCGGGCCTGAGGTGAACGGGCTCGAGCCGGGTAATTTCATTAAATTTCGGCCCGTGCAGACCTCTAATGCATACAATCAGTACCTTTATGTATCGCAGTCGTGGATTTAAACGCTCGGTGATCCCTGGAAAGTATCCTTCGTGCAAAAAGAGAATCGGGTGTACAGTTTTTAGATATAGATAGCGAACATTATATAGTAATTGTTTGTCTAACCTAATATCCCTGCTTTCAGATGATTTATGTTAACAATTTTTAAGTACAGATATGACGTTCGTGGAACGATTAGGAGTTAGCTTATCGTAATAACTGTAGGGCCTTAACCCCCCATTAAAAAAACTCTATTGTATGCAAGTGTACTTAGATAAGCCATTGAAAATGGGGGGAGACAGGTCTTTGATCCCGTTTTAAAACCAAAATGCTAACAAATTATTATTATTATAAATCGTCGGTTGCCGAAGCCGAGTATGCTTTCATCCTGCCTGGTTGCGCGGTCTATGGTTCGAGTCCCCGAACGGACACTTTCATGTACTGACTTTTCGATTAATTTATGAATTTGCATCTACCAACTATATTTTGATATTGACAACTAATTGGACTACTAGGTAAAAACTCGGTGTGTCCCTTCAAATTAATCCAAGTGTGAAAATATTGACATGGGAAACGGCGTCATTGGAAGGTTTGCGAGAAATAGAAATTGTATTTTCGTTACTGTGCGTGAATGATTCCCAAGCATTTTAGGCGCAATGAATAAAAACTGCAACCAACTTCTTAACCCTGAAAAAATATGTATACTTTTTTGATTGCGATAAAAATAGGTAAATCTTAAAAATATGAATTTCCTGGCAACCCATTAATGGTTTTCGAACGCATTACGGATAAACTCAGATGAACTTACAATATTACGAAAAACTGGTGTCAGATTTTTAAATTTATTTTTCTGTTATCTGCGAATTGATTTTGTTGATAGTTTCAAATATGTATAAATAAATTATCTCATTAATTCCAGCATTATTATTATCATTGTCAAAAAAACAGATAATGAATATAATCTTAAAATGTGTCATTGGGTGCATTAAAATAGGTTGTTTTACATTACAAAATAGATAAGCCCACTACAAACAATCAAGTATGTACACAAAATATACAAAGCCACAAATAGCCATCGTGTTTTAAATAAGCTCTTTGACATAATTATTAGTATGAATTTACGTTACCAAGAGGAGCACATCAATAATAAACATATGTTATACATGTCCATTTAAAAGCACAGTTTGGTACAACTACAAAGTGAAAACAATAATCAGTAAGTTAACTCAGCATTAGGTTAGTGACCTGTACAAATTTGAAATTCTGTTAAATAAATCTTATATCGCGGAATGAAAACTTCGAAAAGTATAATATAAACAACACCACTGGCATTTGGGCCACACAAAATATGTAAAAAAACACGGTAATGATTTAAAAAATATTATGCAAAGTTCGCCCACACTTTCAAAGTTAAATCATAACATTCAAATTGCTGACAACTTTGCCGAAGTAGATAAGGTCTTTACAACACAAAATTGACACGATTTATATCAGGTCAGCCTTTATCTATTCCATTCGGCAAAATCACAACATATCATTCAATATAGAAATTATAAAAATATTTCTAAAGTACAGCAAGAAGGAATGTGACATTGATGCAGAATCTTACCATCTTTCACAACGCTCTTAGAATTATTAGAGTTTCCTCCGCTCGGCAAGGTTTTATCCGTAGCACAATACATGTTTTTAAACAATTTTTCTAAAAATAAATCCACTCTCACCGAACAATTAAACACATAGTTTTTATTTTCAATTCTAAATCACAAGTACACTGAACACACGATATCAGGCACGGCGGCCATTCCGGTAGTAAATATTCACCAAAGATATCTGTCCATAGACAAACTATATATTACACATTTGCAATAATTTTATTGTCGAAATAATTATTCAAATTTTATAAATAAGTGCTTATTTGTATAATATTTCAATTTTTACTTATATGTATGATTAAAATTTGTGGTTTATTTTCTTTACCATTATTCAAATTTATGTACGTCAATGCTTTAAAAAAACTTGTGCACATTTTATTGAATATGAACATTATGTTCAGTTGGAAGAGATAATGTATGCTTTTGTGACTTTTTTGTATTCATTGTTTTAGATAACTGATCATCATAGTTTTAGTTTCTACAATTTTTGAATCATCGCCGAAAAATGTGTGAGCAGTTTTATAATATAGTTGTTGCCAGGCCTGGCAGCACCAAACTGACGTTCGTGAAAAGTTTGTCTATTCTTTTGACAGAAGCGCGAAAGAGACAGATTTTCTGACGCATGCGAACTGTCGTTAATTAGTTGTATATTTTATTTTCCTGATAAACCTTCTTTTTATCCGTTGTTTAGTAGATTAAACGTCCAATAATTTGAAATATCATTTTAGAAAATGCAACATCAATATTGGGTTACGAAGCGGACCGTGCTTCGTAAGTTTGGCTCGAAAGAAGATGAGTGTGTTGTTTCTTCAGATGCCGAATTAGATGCCAAACTTGAGCTATTCCGTTCCATATCTGACAGCTGCATTTTACTGCAGCGTGTCATTGACCAATATCAAGAAAGAGTATGTGTTTTGGCTCAAGAGGAAAATGGCTTGGGTAGGTTTTTAAAAGACGCCGGCAAGGGCGGGAGCGGGGCTGGAAAATTGATGATAGCAGCTGGCAAAGGGATTTCTTATTCGGGCCAACAACGCATGAACATGAGAAACCCTCTCCTTCGCTTGTATCACGAGGTAGAAACTTTTCGAGGGAGAGCTGTCAGTGATACTCGCATGACCATTAGTGCGATGGAGAGGGCGAGATCGGAATACCGTGCAGCCCTCAGTTGGATGAAAGCTGCCAGTGCTCAATTGGATCCAGATACAGGAAAGGGAGTACATAAATTTAGAAAAGCACAAAATCAAGTCCGCGAAAGTAAACAGGCCTTTGATAAACTGACTCTCGATTGTCTACAGAAGGTATGTTGAAAAAATGTTTTTTATAAATTAGCCGAAAAAAATATACTTGACTGAATTTTTCTTATTACTAGTGTAGGAGACACCGTTTGTTAAATATTTATTAAACACCTACACATTAATTTTTTGTATTCAGATTTGTTTTTTTATATTGATTTAGACCGGTTTCCATCGCCGTGAGTATTTTCAACTGATATAATGGCTTTGCACCAAAAATTTAAAGTTAACACTCAAATAACTATTGACATTATTTATTCCAATGTATGATAATCGCACTTCCTCCTACTATCATTGTGTAATTTTGTTTCCGGCCATTTTCCGAATTTCTTATAATGTGAAAAATACGTGTGACGGCATTATGAAAATTTACCACAGTCTTTAATAAGTAATATCCTAAAATGTACCTGCTATTCATTAAATAAGTTTTACTTGAGGTAGAGTTTTGAGCATTTTAATTATTCTTTAATTGATGTGTAATGATTTACTCAAGATTGCTTTCATATGACGTATAGTTTTTTGATTATATCTCACATTAAGTAGTTATTAAGTTAAGTGAATGCAAAATATTATAAACTACAAATAATACACTATCAAAATGCACCTGTCATTTTTTACAGAACTTTTTGATGCCAAAATACCTATTGAATACTTCTTGGATTGAATACAGTCTAATTTTACTTATTTCAGGTTGATCTTCTGGCCGCAGCTAGATGTAATATGTTTTCACATGCTTTGGTTAACTACCAAAATGCTTTACTCAGTTTTGCAGCTAAAGCTTCTCAAACATTAAAGACAACATCTCAAGGACTAGCTGCTGCGCCGCAATATGATTTCTGTATTTTAAAAGAGCTTTCCCAACAACCGCAGGATATCGAATTAGGTGAACCATCACAGCAGGATGATAAGGATCAGATGCTTTTCTTTCAGGTAAATATGAAGACATTCAACCTGTTTTCAAGATATTTATAAAACATATTCAGTCAAGTGCACAGCTGAAGTATACCAAGGATTCAAATTGGGATCCAATAAGTAATTCATTTATTTAACTTCTCTTTATGCTGACCTCACGCATACATACACTTGTTTTCCAAATTATTGATATTTACTTGCTTACCTGAATATGTGAGTGATTTTAAGTTCATTCATGTGCTCGAACGCCTGAAGATGCCAAAAGGCGAAACCCGGGTCGTTAGTGACGAAATACATGGAAATGTACAAAATCTCAACAATTCAAATTTGGTATAGAAATTCCATCAAGAACCATCAGTCGATATCTTAAATTAGTTTTAACTTTAAAACAAAGCACTTTTAAGTGTATATTATGTCAATCTTTTAGTTCTGAATTAATATAAATAGAAATTGTTTTTAGGATGAATTCAAAGACACCGAACCTGAAAAAGAAAGTGCTAATAAAACAACTACTAAGAATGCTACTTTGATAGAAGATAACACTGCATCCACTGATTTATTAGCTGCCACCGCTGACCTGATCGGTTCATCGAGTGAAGTGATCGACAATAATATTCCTAATAATTCAAGCATTAATTCTGATCTGGCTGGTCTTTCTTTGAATAGCGACACTTTTGGAAACTTGGGGTCTTTCATGCCATCACAACTACTCCAGGTAACAATAATTGCAGCTGTTATTCAAATGAAATTGATGATAATGTCTGTTCTGTTTGGTAGTTAATCATGGCATCTGATTGCCGCGCGTTAGATATTGAAAGTGAGGTGGTTTAATTTTATGAGGAACTCTGAGATTAGGAAATGGGGCAGGCAGCGCTCTTTTATGTCAGCAGTCTTGAAAAGGCAGTGGAACTGGTTGGGTCACATGCTGCGGATACCTCCGGAGATCCTCAACCCAGCCTGCCTCTTCTTCTAACTGGTGGGATTCCTGCATCCTGGATGACCGTCGGGTTCTCTCGTAGCATGTACTCATGGGATGAGGCAAAGCGATAGGAGGGTGACAAGAAATCCTGGATGCCGTATGATCTTGATAGGGAGCAAATTTCATGCAAGAATTTAGTAAAATTCTTAAATACTCTACCAAGAAACGATACATATCCAAATCTGTCATTCTAATGGCTAATTTTTCATTTTAGGATCTTTCAAGCGGTTATGCGTCGCCGAGTACTTTACTTCCACTGCAAAATACAACAGATCTCAATGGTTCAGCGAAGAATAATCTTACAGAGGAAAAAAATTCAACTTGCGGTATAGATAATGGACCGGCGAAAAAACAAGACATCCAACGAAAAGACATGTCAGCGTGGTTTAAATTATTCTCTGAATTAGATCCTCTCGCCAATCCCGATGCAATGCCGGGAGCCAACTCCAATCAAAGCCACGCCGCTTAGTACATGTATATTTTAAGGTTTTTTTTTTTGAATATTATGCCTTATGATAAACATTCCTTGATTTTATGTATCATGTAAACATTCCGGAATATTTGACCAATATGCAAAGTATGATTTACAATATTTTAGTTAGAATAATACCTTTTTGCCCTGTTATCGATCTGAAGACAAGTATTGATTTCTATTTGTTTATTTTATTTTATAGGTTTCAGTTAATTATCTCAAAGTTTTTAAAATATAATGACACATAATATTTTGCATCTTATTTGAAGATTGGACTCAATTTATCACAAATGAAAGGAAGTCTGCGCAAATAAAATAAAATGATGGCTAATTATTCCATAATGTTAAATATGAAAAAATTAAGCTTATTTGATAATCACTTAATATATTTTGTTTAATTTATAATAGAAATATGACAATAATTTTAAAAATGTGAACTTAATCAATTATTGATTAAGTTTAAACATTGTATACTAAAAAAGAAATAGTCAACATGTTAACACAATCTAAGTAAACTTAACGTGGAAAATTTACAAAAAAGGAGACCATAATTTCATGTGTGAAAAAATAGGATGTTAAAAGAATATGTCAGCATTAAAATATATTCTCTGTAAAATAAGTCAAACTGGATGTGATCTTCAAGTAAAATGTGAAATATGTAAAATGTGCTTATATTATAGTTTTCAATATTTTCTGTCAATAAAAATTATATTATACACTAACGTTACTTAGTGCCTTTATTGGTACAATTGAGTCATATAGTATCAAAAGTAGAATTATCCCATATTTGTCGAAATTGAACTAATGCTGCCACACTATTCTACCGGTCATAGTGTATGGCTAGAAATAATATTTTGCTATCAAAATCATGTACATGTGGTATAAAAACGTAAAAGAAAATGATACTTGCTACCAAAATCAGAACAATTAACAGCTTTGGAAACAGAAGTGAACAGTCTGGTAAATAATACTTTCGACCAATCACAGGGCTACCCTAAGTGATGTCACAATATGGCCGCTCATACAAATTTAAAACATTAAAAAACGCAAAAACGCCAACAAAACGTTTTTCGTGTTTATCTCGAAACCTCAAATAGTGGATAGTGCTTCTTTTGATACTATACGACTCATTTATGCTATGTGAACAGGTTAACTTGACGAACATTTATGACACAAAATTTTATTTGAAATTTATCAATAGATGTGAAGGGATTCTTTGTTTATCCCTGATATTTTATAAAGCCATTCAAAAAATGATTTTCTTTAGTAACTTGGAAATAAAATCTTATTTTTTGTTTTATCTTTAAGATTCGTATTAGCTTGACCATCATAAAATGGCTATGAAATATAATCTACTATAAATGTGAAATAATTCACAAAAATATGTTAAAACATGAATTGGGTGTAGTTACAAAAAAAACACACAAAACACAATTACTGATTTCTGTTTTTTGAATGTTTCTTTGTCATTCAAACGTATAAAAAACAAAATAACTATCCAACATTTCTTTTCGAAAAAAAATCTCACAGAAAGAAAATACAAAGCACAATATATTTTGTATCTCTAATTACAAAGCTTTTAGTAAAAAGACAACGGAAGTAAACCATACTATGTATGTAACCTTATATTTTTCTGAACAATTCACAAAATCTTTGCACCGCATACAATGTAATTCTTTTTCCACAAATCAGCAAAAAATGCTGCCCCATTTTGAAAGTAATAATCACAACAAATAGTTATTTTTCATACATTATAAAAAAATTTATGAATAAGTTGGCGTTTTGTATATCTACATCCAACTTTGAAATATATGATTTATTCTTATCATATTATATTTATAGATTGTATGTTGTTATGTGAATGTTATCACAAGTATTTTCGTAATATATGTTACTGAAACTTATAATGTCCTATTTATTAGTTGAAACGATTTCCTGATCAAAATTCATACCAAAGATTTAAACATATTATGTCCATAAAAAACCAATGGTTATTATATTTTGTGTGAAATATGTTAATTACCAACAATGAAAGTATATTATGTTCTTTCTGATCATTAGTGCACTTTTTGTGTCATGCGGATCGTCAGTAGTGCGGAGTCTGCAGATGATACCATTTTAGTGTGTTACGGATCATCGGGATGTAATTTAAGACATCAACTGAGGGTGCTTGATGGAATTTCAATATCAAATTTGGATTATTGAGATTTTGTACACTTCCATGTATTTTGTCACTAACGACCCGGGTTTCGCCTTTCGGCATCTTCAGGCATTCGAGTCCATTCGTGTGCTCAATGCCTGAAGATGCCAAATTTCATCATGGAAGTGTATGTAAATCGCATTATGGCTGGCGTTGCCGTGAATAAAGTAATTATCGCTTAAATACTTGAGTGATAAAAGAAATGCTGAATACATGTACGCACTATCTTAGGAACAGACTTATTGCCGGTGCATTTGCACACCATTTTCATTTAATCATAATTCGTCATCAATTCTACAGAAATTTCTACTCACACTGCTAGACAATCCTCTCTATTTTTGTATTAATTGCATTTCTTATAGTGAAAACGTAACTGAAATCAGAAGCTTTCCTCATGCATGCGACTGCAATGCAGACGGATGAAATTTACACCGCTCTGGATAGCAGCGGTCCACTCTCAACATCCACATCGCAATAAAATGTTCTATGAAAGCATGAGGTGCGGACCGATCACATATGAGTCACTTATAAAATCCGCGTGACACAAAAAGCACACCTAATCTGTGTTGAAATAATTATAATATATAGTGTTATGTTATTGAATAAAAATGCTTTATCATTATTTTGTAATTAGATTATATTTTAAGTTAAGATAATACATATATTATTTTATTATACACACTTAACTACTAGAACATTTTTATACGCACTTAATTGAACGAAAAGACAGTATTGCAAAATTACTATAAATATAAATAATTAACCAAAACTAGTCAAGGTGGTAAAATAACCGAATATATTTATAATTTCGGTTAAATATTGTATAATTGTGTTTTATTGAAAAACTATTTCACAAATAAATCATCCAAATTAAAAACAAGTCTATACATTTCTCAAATTCCAGACTGCCGCAGTAGGATAATAAAAATTCTTTTAATTATTTTTAAATCGATTTTATTTTTAACAAAACAATACATACATTAAAGCTGTGCATAGGTTTAAAAAGTAACTTTTTCAATTGATGAAATTATTTACTTGGATTTGTATATTTTACCTATAGTAATATTTTTGCTAATTTACAAAAGTAGAGTATCTTGTGTAATAACATACTAAGTCAGTCTGACATCAAAAAGGATGTGTTCTATAAATATTTTACATAACATGACAGAATCCAAAGTGATCTCATTTTCAGAATGCTAAACAAATGTGAGAGCTTTCATTCATGATCACTGAACTGTGAGAGGGCTGTTTTGACTCTGTAACAGAACAAGAAAAGTATACTAAGATTTTGTTTCATACCTAATTCATGTACAGTATAATTAATATTAAAATTACGACTTTCAAGAGCAGAAGAACAACTCTATGATAGTTTTTCTAGCTGTACTAGAGTAAAATTTAGCTTAAATTAAATCATGACTTACAACTCTCATATGCCCGCTGTTTTGATGCAAGACTTTTTGTTTAGAGGAAATTATTCCTACGAATGTGTAGTGATGGGTTTTTGCAGTTTTTCAGGTTGCAATGAAGACCAATTACTATACTGTGTAAATAATTACAAAAACAGTAACTGAGCACATAATTTCATAATTATGGCTGTTGGGTAGACGTCGTAGACCACAGTGGTATGAATATATATAGTGACAGTTTGGATTTGTTGGTTTCATACATCACATCTTGCGTCGTATGTCAATATCAAATGTAACCATAAAGGAATAAAACACTGCATCAAGTCACTCTTACAACTGTTTTCCTATAACAATAATTGTGCTCTCCATTACATATCAGTTGAGTTAAATGTGAGAATCAGGTGTAAACAATTAGTTACAATTTAAATCAAATTGTATTGTGATATCTTTTTTTTTTATAACAAAACAGTTCTGCTGTAAAAAAAACAATTGGAAAAAGACCGTAAGTTTGCTGTGCCACAATGAGACCTGTTTTACACATTTTTTAGAATAATTCATGATGTAGCATTTGATTATACTAACTTGTCGAGAAGTACGGGGTCGGCAGTAGTAACGAGTTGGCGTAAAGTGGAAAGGGCTCCGAGTTGTGCGAGGCGGGATTGTCGCTCGGCCGCTCCTACTTCCCCTCGCCAGACAAGGTTCCCTATGGCAAACAGGGCGGCTTCTTGGAGCTTGGACTCAGGATGAACCTGTTTCACACATTGATTATCGTTACTTGGTAGACATTGACAGCAATGTATTTAGTTCTACAAGAATCTGTCCATACAGTTAAAAATAAATCACAAAATGATTTGCGTTGGTTCAATAACACCATTTGATGAGATGATATGATTTTAGTAATAGACCAGATTTAATGTGCTTTGAGATACAACGGAGAAAACATCGACATTAAACGAGGCATTGAAATAATAATTACCAAATAGTCCACTAGTTTGGTGAGGACATCTTCATTTGCCATGATATGAGATTTGGCTCTTTCTCCATCGCCGATATTTCCCAAAATACATAGAGCCTGCTCTTTGACTTCAGCGGGATAATTCCCTTCTAAGACGACGATGACCGCCTGTAGACAATACAATTCTATTGAAAGGTTTCTTCATAGACAGTCTTCATTTAAAGTGAAGTGAAAAAGAAGCCAGTGAATTGAATATATAAACTATAATTCAAAAAATGATTAAATATTTTAAAATAATTTTCTGACTACCCCTTGACACTGTGAAAAATTCTTCCATCACAAAAGATTTATATTCTATTTAATTGACAGTGTATGTAAAATATATCTCGTGTTCGCTGAATACCCCTGTTTAAATACGATCACAAGTGTAATTCATGATTTCAGTGCGACAAAATTTTTTGTTTAACATTTTATGAATCAAATGTACTATAATAAAAGAGATATTTGTTCAATTACACATTATTTTTTAACTGGTTTCATTCTTTAATCAATAATGTCGAATTAACATATAGCATGGCTGCTTAGTAGAAGAGAAAACTGAAAATCACTTATAATGACGGTGTACCTGCATGACTTGTGATGAGTAATCATTCATAATTGTATCGATATGCTGTCGTGTACTAAGTAGATTTCTTAAAAGTCCAAGGGTTTTCATAATTATGCGGGTGTCTGTATCTCCAAGTAATCTGAACATCTGTTCTGTCCCGAGACACGAAAGGATGCTGGTTTTGACTCGTTGCTCGGCCTTCCGAAGTGTAACAAAAAACATACCATTAATACACAATATATCACAGAGGAACTGCTATTAACCTTCTTACTCCTACAGGGTTAAAATATCTGTCCTCCACAGTTAGGTGAAAACTCCCATGAGCTGAAATATTAGCCCAGCACTTTCAAATTAAAGTCTGCATTCTTTTTATTGTTTTAATGGTGCATAATTTTTATATTGAAAAACTTTATCATTGAAAATACTCGAATTATAAAAAAATTAAAACATCTATTGAATAGTTTATTTGAAACCACTTTTTTTTCTCCTAAAAAATATTCAGGTCTGTGGTGCAGTGATCAACGACGTTGGCTTCAATTACGGATGTCTCGGGTTTAGGTCCCGGTACGGACAGTTTCATAAATTGATTTATGGATTTCTGTTCGTAGTCATGAATGTTTGTGATGTCTTGAATTCCCTCCCACTTAAAACGAGACGTAACGAGAGTGATTAGCTAGCCACTTGTCCTGTCCTATATTTCTACCATTTCTCTCTTCGAAAAAGAGAAGTTGAGCAACTGAGTAACAAGCAGTTCTCATAGACAATCTTGAAATACCTCTATTAGAATATGACCCACACTGGGAGAGGATATGGTAAAAAAAATGGTCGGCGGTTTTTAAATATGCATACCAATATCGTTTGGGAGGAAAAGGGTTTTAAGTAAACAATTTCAGATATTTCATGCTACTTTCTATCACAATTTGTTGACGATACGCAAACAAAAATGCAAAATCAATATTATAGATATTCACCTGGAAAGCCATGTTCATTAATGCCCAAATGCCATTTAAGCGTAATGCAGGTTCGGGTCGTCGAGTTAATCCACATAACATATCAACGGCACCTGAAATAATATAAAAGAACAATTGGAGTGAATTATCTTAAATAGCTACGAGATGATGAGTATATGTGACACAACGAACCTTGATCGAGCATGGGTTCCTTAGCAGGGGAGAATTCTAATAAGAGATTGCATAATGTCGATGAACCAACTGTCAATAATTCTGCCCCAGGAGATGCATTCAATAATGACATAAGCGGTCGCCAAACAGAATGGTCCTACAAAGACAATTTTGTAGAATAAATATCAGTAAATACACAATATTCGAAGATAATGTAATATCTGAGAGGAATATTATTATACCTGAAACGTCGTTCGTAATTGTTGCACAGATCTTGAAAGGGAATGAAGACATCGAACGGCAGCTAAACGTACCTAAATAAGAATAATTTATGAGAGAATTAAAAAATATTCAAAGGTTTGTGATAATAGTCGAAATATATAGTTTTATAATCATGGCAATAGTAGATAGATGGTAATGTAACCACTAGCCCCCTGAGGAGTATTGTCGTATTGTGTCATCTATTATCTAGTGCCATTATTATATTTTTTTAATGAATTATTATTATTTCTTCAGATATGGATATAGCACATATTTATCAGCGATTTTTGACAGTCACATTTTTATTATTTGTGTCAAATGAACAAAAGAATTTTGTACAAATATTTGGAAACATGTATGTAATTAGTGTTAATGTTAATTACATATTGAATATTACATTATTTTTAAATGGTTAACTAATTTCTTTTTAAAAAATTTCTAATCTGCTATTTTGTCTAATGAATACTTAGGGCAACAGTTAAAACTCTTTAAAATTTTGCTCAAGTAATGGATTTTTGATTTCAGATTAGTATTTATTGATTTGTAAGAGGTCCTTAACATTTTAATTCCAGACTATTTAATTTCGTTTATATGTAATTTGTTTAATTACCTGAAAATTCTTGTCTTAGTTCATGAACCAACTGTTCTATTAACCTTGTAATTGTTGACATTCAATTTTAGATAAATAGCCCCTTGTGGGAATACTTTTAAGTATGTAATGGAATACACTTTTTTATAAACAAAAGTCGAATGAAATCCCATGTTATTAAGACACTTTTTTCCGATTGATTTGTATGTAGTTCAGTAATTACCACGATATTACTCATTTTTCACACCAATGACGGCACGTCCATAAGGGCTGCGGGGCTACAGCCCTTCCAGTATAAAGTGAATGTTTGTGTTTTATCCCAATGTTCATAAATTGTTATATTAGCAAAATTCTTGTGCACAGAAATACAATCTCATTGCTGTGTTGATCATCCTATCTATTCAATACATGATTTTAGCATTTATTGCTGCAGATCCACCATTACAAATTCTTACATGCCAGGCTGCCAATGTTTCAGAGCCAATAAAATTTAGCATTTAAGTATTTTTATTTTGGATTACAATTTTTACTCATAGATTATTTTTACTCACAAATGAAAAAATGCCAAGCTATATAATAAAAAGATTATATACCTCTGGTTCTGTGTTGGCCATACCCGCAACAACTTGTACCATCAATCCATCGATTTCAATTATCCTTTTGCGTATGTCTTCGCCGTTAGCGCCGAGAGATGCAAAACATTTGAACGCTCCCTGTTTCGATGCAGGAGATTGACAAGATACCAGTTCTGCGAGAGCGCTTATCAGATGATTTGATATTGCTGCTAGCCTTTGTAGTGATGTGTCAACCTTAAAAAATATTTGTTTATTACTAAAAAGATTGTAAATATAGTTGATTAATTATATTGAATTTGCCTAATTATAATTATTTAAATTATGTTGGTACACATTTAATCATTTGCAACATGAGATTACAATCAATCAATTTTATGAGTAGTAAACGATCATCATGACCTCATTTTATCAAAATTCATCATGACAGGTTTGCTTCTATCTACATTTTGCTAAAATGTAGTTAAGCAGTTTGCTAGTTAAGTCGACAATATATCTTATTCATTCTAGTAGATGATGAATTCAATTAACAATATTCCTGTCGACAGAATGGTACACAAACGAAAAGGGAAATAAGATATCTGTATTTCGCAGTGTATTAAGAAAATATTAATTAATTTTTTTTTCAACCTTGGAAACATATTATGATCTTATTTTTAGGTATCGCTAAATAAAAATTACAAAAAATAGGAAATGTAACTCAAGGAAGTGAGTTGTCCCATGTAAGAAATAATAAAACCAAATGCCTTAAATCAGTGGTCGCGAATCTTTTATGTGCGCGTGCCAAAAATTTACAAATAATATTGAGTTATAACATGCCACGTTTTTAATAGGAGTTAAAAAAAAAAATCGCAAGAAAACTCTGCAACATGTCTAAACATCACCATAGAATTTTTTAAAAAATAACCAACATATACATATTCTCGGTCTTACTAACATCCAATATCAATAAAACGCACCCCACATTATCATACTCAAGTCAGGAGTGAAAACACCATATTATTGTATTCATTTTTTCCTTCATATAAAAAAAATTTTAATGCCACTTTCTAAGCAATTTAATTTGTAAGTGTGCTAGTTCATTTTATTTATTGATCATTCAAGTATTCATGTGCCATTGGTTCGCTATGCCTGCATTAAATGATATAAATTTAACATAAATTTACCTCAGCTAAATATGCTAATGTTTCAGCCGCTGTCGCTCTTATATCATCAGGCATATCTTTTGTACAAAGCCGTGCTAAACATGGTAATGCTCCAAAAACCACTCTGTAACAAAATAAGATGCAATATAAATGTTTGAGTACTTTCACTTATTTCAAATTCACAATGAAACTAAAATGAATGCATTAATTTGGTTACATAATGTGATACTACTACAGTCTTTGTCTTTTTGGATAACAATGCGATAAGCAAAGAATTTACTTTCATTTGATTTTGAACTGAAATGGATGAAGAATTTATTTTTACTTAAAAATTCACACAACAGAAATCTTTCTTATATTTTATACTACGATATGTAAAATAAATTCGCCATTTTCTCAAAAAATCAAAGGGATGATTATTTCGTTTCCCATAAAATTAAGAGTTATTATTTATTTAAAATCATAAATATATGTATATTTATTATATATAATCTATTTATCTATTTTCTCCAGGTCCGTAGCCGAGTGGTTTACACTGTGACCTTCAGTTGCGGTGTCCACAGGTTCGAACCCTAGTACGACACTTTCTACCAACCACTTACCTCTAAGTCCCGTTCTTCTATCTTTACTCTTTTCGAAAAAAAGAGAAGTTGACTGACTGTATAACAAGCAGTTCTGATAACATAACATAAGAATAACTTCTGTTGAAATGTCCCCATATGCTCCACATTTGGAGCGGACATATTTTAAGGAAGCCTTATTGTACCTATTGATTTTTTTCAAAGAACAAGATATATTGAAATTTCATAGTCAATCATTCTCACGAATAATTTACAGGAGAATCAAAAAGCACTCATAATTTCTAAGCCATCCTCGATCACAACCTACAGTAATGGCGTAAAATTAAAATAATGGTGACTCATAATCATTTAGTATATTTACTACATTTAGAATCGGACAATGTTGAAAAATTATACCTATTATCATCGGGCGGTAAAGCACCAGCTCTGTGCATAAATGTAATACATCGAGCTGCGCCCATAGCCACTGCCAGCGGTTTGTCCCGGGAGAGTAGTACAGCCAAAAGTTCAGGAATCGTTTTGTCCCCGTGTCTGAAAAAATGTACAATAACAAGTTATAATACTACACTATTTCTAATGAAATACCCTTTCTGTGCCTTGTACAAACTGTGTTTGACAAAAACTTTGAATTTTGTGTATTCAAAAAATACCAAACTATTCAAAACCATCAAAACTATTGTAATGAAATCTCTCTTGATTTATGTACGCCTCATTTCTTTAATTTTAGATTACTATGAAGATTGCTGCCTTAATTAGCCATGTTGCTGGGAAGATATTATATGACCTTTTATTATTTTTTCACTTATATCAGTCTATAAGAAGACTTATATTTTTTCACTTTATACTGACTAAGAACAAGGTATCCTTCTGCTTCTGTTGTGATATCGTCATTAGGAGTAGAAAAACCCTGCATTGCAAGGAGTTTAAAAAAAAAACCAACTCTCCAGAGCTGGGATGAAATATAAAGAGATATATTTACATATTTTTAAATGTTTAAAATTTTCTTTATACGGTGTATATTTTTTGGTATTCTAACTTTCTTTTTGCGTGGTTATTGACTGCCTTGAAATTTTCTTAATATCAAAACAATTTTATGACTATTTTCGTCAAATTATAAATGTATTGTGTATGTGAGACGCTGACAATACTTCAAAACAAAATCAAATGAATTACAATGCACTTGCTTACTTAAATAGTTGAAAAAAATTTAGCAAGTTTTATGAAGAATGTATGATTTTCGTCTTTTGAGGGAAAAGTCCGTTTCCTTTTCCGTCTCCCTGGTGAGGGATGGTGGATAAAAAAGTTTTTTGAAAACAACCTTGCTCGAGCAGCCTGGTGAGCGACGCAGGAGTTCTCAAAGCACATGGCAGCCAACCAATCGAGGGCAGGAGGTAGGAGAGGAGATGTGGAGGGGCAGCGGGGGGCGAGGAGAGCTGCCACCGCCTCGCAGCCTCCCCCCTCCGCCAGTGCCTCTTGCTCGCGGACTCCTGCACACCACACTGACAGTAGACGTGCCACACATGATTTACCAACCACTGTGCCGGTTTGTGCGACGCCTGCAACATGATAATTATTAATAATATGCGCCAGTAAAGAGATTGCGTATGCGCCAGGACTGCTGAATAAATCTACTGACTCTTGCCTGTATTTTACACTACAACTACAAATTTAATAAAATTAAGTGATGTATTTTCTTAGGCAAAATCTCATTACCACAAACATAAATAGTTGTAATTTCAACACATTGACTAAAGTATATTATATATTTTATTGTTGGGAGCGTTTATCGATCAATTAAAAGAGAAAAGTTACTGGGTACATTTTGTATGTGGGATGACCACAAGGTCTGCACGGGCCCTCCATGCTCCTGCACTGCCGTGGCCTTCTACCTGACCCAGCCCATGGACCAGGTTCGGGCAAAGACAAATATAATTTGGGGCCGAGCCAGGCCCAGATATGGAATACATTTTTCAGAAAAATATTTCGGACTCTATTTTCAGTTTGAGTCGACATTGCAGTAATCAATCATTATTAATAATTGGTTTCAACGATCTGTTTAATTACCAGTATATTTTATCGTAAATTAAAAAATATGAGGCTTTTTCCGGGCTGAAAAAATTAAATCTGGGCTTCAGATCGGTGACAAGTGTGATATTACGACTGAGGGCCTGAAAGAGTCGAGCTTGGACTGGATTATTTTATCAAATTTTGGCCAGTGCAGACCTCTAGATGACACATACGAAAAAGAAAACGATTATTGTTATCATATTTATTTAATATGATAACAATAATCGAATAAGAATAGAGATTTTGTAAATTTCCATGTATTTCGTCACTAACGACCCGGGTTTCACCTTTCGTCATCTTCAGGCATTTGACTACACAAATGAACTCGAACTGACCCATTCGTGTACTCGAATGCCTGAAGATGTCGAAAGGCAAAACCCGGATCGTTAGTGACGAAATACATGGAAATTTACAAAATCTCAACAATTCAAATTTGATATTGAAATTCCATCAAGCAACCTCAGTCGATGTCTGAAAATAAAGTTTTTCAACGTTCAAGTGGCTATTTGATTTGTTAAATAAGCACAAAACTGTAGTGATTAAACCTTTAAAAGTGACTTCGAGTTACTTAGCTTTCAATTACCACCAAACTCTTTTAGCCTCAGAACACGGAAACTAAAAGAGCTAAACAGGCTCAACATGTCCATCTATTGAAGCAAAATTTTAGTAGTTTTCTAAACATAACTAAATTGTCAGTTATAAAGCTTTGCCAAAACAACAACAGAATACAATTATAAAAAAGTATTTTACACAAAAATCAAAATTTAAAAAAATGTCTTACTCAATAAATGTGCAAGCAGCTGTGGATCTCGATGAATGAGACTGGAAGGGGCGGGCGGGTGCATAAAAATGGATCGAAGAGCACAGAGTACTGCTTCTGTAAGGCGGGCATCGTCAGCGGGGGGTCGGAGGACTTCTACCAACTCTCCCACCACACCCGCTTCTACAAGAGAGCTTACATGCTCCGCTGTACCTTTGGCGAGTGATCCTGAATAAAAAATATAAGTAAATTCTAGCAATACCGCTATACATATTTTATCAAGCATTCATGATAGATAAAAATACCTACAATCTACATACAAAGAAAGATTGACAGCATTGTCAATAATTTCAATACAAAATTTATTTCTCCTGTTAGTGTGGTTTACTTTGTGTATTAAATAAAACCTTTTTCGCTTGAGTCAAATGTCAATGTTAAGTGAATAAAATATTTTTTCTTGCTCTTTGCGACAGTACCTTTTGTGGTGGCCCACTGATTATAAGCAATTTGTGTACTGTTGTACATCTGATTGCCAGGAGTGATTAGAATAGAAAGTGTTGAAATACAGATGTTGGTGATAAATAATTAAATTAGCTGAAAAAACGATAAAAGAAAATATCCAGCTGAAACCAAAATATTTGACGATGGCATCGAATTTCTCGATACTGCTAGATAAATATGTTGAAAGGTTGCCGTTGAATGGTAACTAACATAAAAATATTGTTGCTATTCTGATTACTTCATACAATTTGTGGGCAAATCAGACAACAAAGTCAGTTATGTTTCACAAGTAATGTAAAATCTTAACGATAAGAACTATTTTAAGTTTTCAGCAATATTTAAAATTCATCTATCAAATAAATTATTGTTTGCCTTGTATTTTAGTATTTTTAAATGTAAAAATATTTTTTGTTTCTGTTTTAAGCTAAAGGAATTTTAATATACATATTTATACAATGTTAAAATACATAACTTTTTCCTAACGATATTTTCGAGAGCCTCATATTATATTAACAGTTTCATTTAATTAGAATGCATTAATTTCACAATAGTCGGTGTTATGTCGTGAACACAATCTTACATAAACAACTGAATGACCAAATAGCTGTGAATTGCAAACTTTCTAATATCTAATGAATTACCAACATAAAGGATAACCTTTGAAATAACAAAACGGGAAATATTCTTGGAAGCACGGTGTAAAATTCAAAATCAATAGACATGTTCGTTAACTGTCTCAATATTTCCCAGGCTAGTGTCCTTGCAAGTCAGAAATGCACTTGACAGCAACACAGTGAATTATCTGAACTGAGACATGACGCCTGTCATTTGGATTCATAAACATTAATATTATTTACAATCAAAATTATAGCTATTTACCAATAGTAACAGCGGATTCCAGTCGAATCGAGACATCAACAGTCGTATCTGACAGAAGCTGAAGTAAGCGTGGAACGATTCCCTGTTGGATCACTGATCCTTTTTGTCTGTTACTTCCAATTACTGAATTCTTTAAAGCGATCAACGCTTGTGAACATTTTTCCAGATCTGAAGAGTAAATTTCATCGATGTAAGAGCGGGAACTCTCAATGTCCTACCGGTTCAGAAAGTTTAAGGTTATATTAGTTTTTCACATAAATCGGGATGACATATAATTCTGTTCAATCATCTAATTACTTACCATGAAACCTGCAAACGGTTGCATTAGTGATATCATGAGATAGTTATAAATTCACCAAGGTATTTTAAATATCGCGTAATATGCGCCTAAGAGTGACGGGAGAGTCTGGAAGGACTTTTTTAATTTTTCCCAATATTGGCAAAAGCCTGAATTGTGACGCAGTTGGCACCGTGCGCTTCTATGCGTTTCGTTCAAAGAATTAGACAATCAAGGCGAGGGGCAAGTGTTTTTTTGTAAATGGTAACATCCTCAATATAAGCTAAATATTTTTTATGCAAGGCTGAATAATTAATTCCGAATCACGTTATTTTAACAACTATATTTATTTAGAATGAAACATAATATAAAAGAATAATTTATTATTCACATTCTAAGAATTTGTTTTTTTATTTACCTATAGTACCTATATCAATTTATTGACACTTAACAGTTGCATTGCACGTTATTTTTAATTAAGCCTTTTATATTACAAGTAGCGCAGTAAGTGTTTTTTCCTATTATTATGGGGCCGTAGTCCATGGTTTATTTTGTTTGTCAATAAATCATGGCTTACTGAATTTCTAGGAAAAAAATATTTATCCATCTAGAAACCCTGAACTCAAGTGACATTACTCACAAAAGTGTTTCTTTTATTAGTATTTTGGACAGTAACTTTCAGTAAATTTGTATTTTTGAGCAAATAAAATTGATTAAATCTGACTGCCCAAATTTTTGTAATATAATGGCAGATTCAGGAGTCGAAACAGGGAATGATAGTGATAATTCCATCACATTCGATTCTCAGAAAGGCAAAATAAGTTTCGTCGCTCCAGCGATACCTCTCGGACAAATGGGCGATGTTATTGGTTACGAATGGCAAGATCCCCAAGCTTCTAAACATAAATTCAAAATTAAGTGTCCAGGGCAGCTGCGAGACGTTCGATTATCTCCATACGGTCTTGTAAATGCTTCCAAGAACAAGAAATTAAGATTCGCAGCTTCCACTAACAATTTAGAACTAGTCGAAAAATTATTAGTCGCGGGTGCCGATCCGAACACATCTGATGAACTGAGAAGGAGCCCTTTACATATCGCCGCCTGCAGAGGTTACAAAGATATCATTCACAGCTTGGTCAAGCATGGAGCCGACCCAAATATTAGAGACTCCCTTGGAAATACACCTCTTCACTTGGCGGCGTGCACCAACCACATTCCTGTTGTTATAAGACTTTTGGATGCGGGTACGGATGTTTCGATAAATGACAAACACGGGCGAAATCCAATTCAATTGGCACAGAGCAAACTAAAACTCATTCAACTAAGACGTCCAGGGGTCGGCGCGCCCGCCGAAACTGACAAACTTAAGTCTGAAATCCAAATGGTGTTACAAATGATGCTTAAATTTTTACATGTACAGAAGGCTGACTCGACGGATATTGAAGCTGTCAGACAACGCTTGGAAAATATACACACAAGGGAACAAGTCGATAATGAAGTACAATGTCTTCTCAATAGCCTTGATGGCCTAAAATTATCTCAATAATAATTTTCTCATAATGTGTAGCATCGAATCAGTGAACCTTTATTCATTGATATTTTTGCTATACATTCAAATACCCTTTTCATGTCGGTAGGTGAAAGGTAGTCAGATTATTATTTCCGGATGAGGATTGATTGAAAAATAATCCTAATGAATGAGGCGTTGCCTTGATAGGGTATCTAACCATCAATTTACCCAATATAGAGTTGATGCTACCCAAAATATACAGAAATAGTTTACGTCAACGTAGGTTTGAAAATATGATAGTGTGGAAAGTTTGATTTTAAATGGCACGAATCCTAAGCTAAGTATCGATTTTCACTGTGTGAAGAAGTGTGAAACAAATGTATTGATGCAAGGATATTTAGTAGAGAGCGTCGAAATAATTTTCCCATCCAACGATTTTTCTTCAATTAAACCAATCTTTGATGGTTAGGTCTCATTTTGATTCAAATTATTGTGTATGAGAGAGGAAAATGAGCGTATGTCCTTAAACCAAGAAACGCATTGCATATAAAACAGCATTTCCCAATCGAATTAACTGTCGAACTATTTTGAATTTTGTGAAACGGAAGAAAACTCCTTACAGGTATATTTTGGATGTATCCTAAAATTTCCTAGATTAAAATCAAATAACTTGAATCGTCTAAATTTTCGTTCATTTCTTACGTTTGGAAAATGCTGGTATATTAATAAGTGAATCAATCACTTTTAAGGTGTTAACTGTCAATTCTTGGTGGAAAGACATTATATTTTAAAAAATAAAACACAATTCATTAAATGTACTACTTCCACATATTTATAATGATCAGGGCCGGTTTCGCTCATCACGAGCATCATCAGTTGATAATGCTCGTGATGAGCGAAACCGGTCCTGATCATTATAAATATGTGGAAGTAGTACAAATGAATTGTGTTTTATTTAAAAAAAAAAAAAAAAGTGAATCAATCCCTCACTAGTTACTTGTTTTTACAAATATATCTTGGCATGGGACACTATTTGGCATTCAGAAATAAAATTTACTTGACTGCCAATCCGACACCCATTTAATAAAGACGGTACATTGATCAAATAAAATATATTTGAATCATATTACTGATATTCATTTGCTTTTGGTTTGTCTTTAATGGGGCATCTAAAACGAAATGATTCTACATTATTTTATATTCAAAGTATTAACAGTCAATGTTTGGTGGAAAGGCATTGTTTTAAAAATAAAATGCATTTTGCTTTGTACTGACTACTTCCACATATCTATTCATTCAATTTATTATTGGACTCATTCTCTTTAAAATTATTTTTTAAATATTACTTCCTTATTCAAATAGGCATTTTTGGAAGATTATTACTTTGAATCAGATCTCACATTTTCAATACAATATATATATCATAATTATATATAAAAATGAAGGATAACTCACTTCACATCTGAATCAGATGACACCTGACTGTATTACTTAACTTAATACGTGACGGTACATAAGTAGTAAGTAACATTATTTTTAAATAAATACACTATACAGCTAGAAATCTGGTTTACCCATTTGACACCTGGTTTATTAATCATCGAGAATATTTTTTTTCTAAATGTCAAAATACGGTTCCTAATTTGCTGTTGTCTGAAGTCTAATTTTCTATTTTTCAAGGTCTGAGTTTTTAAGTTCCTTTGGTTGCTTCGCTTGACAGAGCCATACCTTCTTCCAATTTTTTTCTTACTTGTCCATTGCTTGGTAAGAAATGAGTGTGTTGACAATATTTCATTTTTAATTACAGCCATTTTTTTGTGACAAAGTTTACACTGTATTTACACGTTTTCCTTTCAAATTCAAAGGAAATAAAAATAACTTTCAAGCAACTAGATCGAATTTCTAATATTACAAAAATGACTGCCTATTCTAATTAGCGTTGTTAAAAAAATAATGGTACAAGGATATATTAATCCTTAAACAAAACGAAACAAACTGTTGCAAAAAAGCAAATATACATTGCATATAAGGTTTAACACAGACATCGTTGTTTCGTTTAGTTATATGATAAACTTATTTCGGGCATTGGTAACTTCAAATTCAACTAGTAATCTTGATAATAAGCAACTGGAACTGGTGTTTAAATTGTGTTGTCTTCCCTTGCAATCTGTTTCTTTGTTATTTAATTTTCACGTGAGTAATGTTTTTCTAGACTATGTGTAACTGAATTGTAACATCTTTTGTGTCACATTTTGTATGTTCTATAAATATATATGTTTGAATGAAAAATTCGTGAATATTTGTTTTATTTTTATACAAAGAAGTGCTTTACAAGTACTTATATTAATTTGTCCAAATGTGTGGACTTACGTAAGGTACGGGAGTTTTGAAGAACATTCACTGTGCACTATAAATTTTTAAAAGTTACTGTAAATAGTGTTCTTTATTAAAAAATATATCTGTCTTGATGACATCTTGGAAACCAATAAACCCGTTATATCAACAACTTCATGGAAACACACACCAATTTAAAATAGTGTTTTTGAGCTCCTGTTTCATAAAAGAAATAACACCATCCAATTTTGTTCTTGTAAAACTTGTGTTATTCAAATTCTTGAGTACTGAACTCATAAATAGAGTTATGATTATAATACATTTTTTGTAATATCATAAATCAATTACTTCAGTTCATGGAATTTAGACCCGATGGTTTTAACCATCGCCACTTTACAACCGCTTTCCTTCTAGACTCGCAAAGGTTTTCGATAAAGTCTGGATAGAAGGTGTTTTGTAAAATTTACAGAAGCCAGCCTCGAAAAGCTGATAGTTAAAATCTTAAAATTGTTTCTGACAAAAAGACAATTCAAATTAAAATTGGCATTGTCAAATCCTCTTCGTGAACTGGCTCCGCAAGGGTCCCTCCACTATTATATAATCTGTATACTCACGGTATCCCAATCCCCACATTATCATCTGGTTTGCAAACCTTAATGCCACAATACGCTGATGATGAACATATTTAGATGAGAATGTTGAGTATTTTCTGATATGATTCGTAATTTTATGTAATTTATAATTTAAATAAAATTAACACATCAAGTGGTTATTGCTCGACATTTTTTTAGTCTCCTTCAAAGCTTACATTTTAGAGTTAGTGATTCTAATCAATTAACTATTGAATGCAAGTTTGACAGAAGAAATGGAAGGTTTGGGAGGGATTCTAATGGCAACAAAATAAGAAGGAAGCGACATGCAAAATATTAATTACCATAATTTTATTTATAATATTCATCTTTAAACCTTTATTTTTTAAGTAGTGGAGAATTTCTACATTATTATTTCCTTAATCATTTTAAAAATGTTAAATTATATGTTCATTCAGGATTTTTTTTCGAGTAAAATATATTCTGTAATATCGATTTGGTTTCAATAACTACAAAAAATATGATAAAAGCATACATAAAAATCAGTTTCAATACTGAGAAAATATTGACGCATTCATAATGAAAGTAACAAAATTAAAGAAAAAAATTATTATTTTCAGCATAAAATTATGGATTCAATAAACAAATGGAAAAATTTCTAATATAATATCTAGCATAGTCTTGTCCCCATAACTTTAGTGCAATTCCAATCCTTCATATGTTAATATAACCTAAAAGTAAGATATTGAATTTTAAAAGTAGTTAAAACCTAAACCAAACAACAACCAGCATTAAATGGCACATTAATTACAACAGAATTTTTAAATAGGTAGGAATTATATATTTTCATAAGTTAACATGAAATCAAAATACAGTGGAATTTCTATCTATCTTTTATGAAGGGACAGATAAAAATAAATGTGAGAAAATGAACAAACCCGTTAAAGTACAGCTCAGTTCTCAAATTTTTACAGATACATTTGTTTATAAAAGAAATGTTCAAAGATGCACTGGTAAAATCAGGATAGCAGATTTTGTGGAATGTTAATTGGTTTGCAAAAATGCCAGATAAGTATACACCATAATTTTATCATCAGCCTAGACTGCAAGCATTGAACTCCACAAATACATGATCATTGCAGGGTAGTGTGAAAATGCAATTACTTCATAATAAGATTTCATTGTATAATTCACATCATCATTCGTGTATTTACATGTAGGTGTGATCAGCAATAAAAGGAGATTAAAAAAAATCTACATCATTTTTATATTGGACTTAAGATGAAAAAATAAACTTCAAAGTGAAAATTTTATGTAACTTTCAGTGTTTTTTTAATCAAAAGTTATCCACAAACCTTGATGACTTCTTATTTTGGAAACAAAAATTTTGCAAAACCTGACAATAAAACCATAAGTCTTTATAAATTCTAACATTTGTTGTAATCACAGGGAATAAAAATATTCTAGGATCAAACGATCCATTTGGGAATAAATGAATTAAGTACCCATGTTACTTCATTATTTTTTACACATTCAGTAGACTTCCACTGAGCTGGGTGTACAGTACAGCTCAACAAAAACATTTTACAAATCCACAACAAGTTCGAACATCTTGGCTACTTTCATATGATTGGAATGTTCTTACAATTTGATATCTTTCAAAGGTTTGGATAGAATGGGATCTTATTTCCGCGATCATTATGGGTTAAGGTGGAGTCCTCTGAAATTATTTTATTTTTTAAATTATATTTAACAATGTAAAATACTGAAGCACCAGTTTTGCACCAATATGTTTGTTCAGTAAAATATTTTGTTTTTAATATATTGCTCTTAACATAACAATATTATGAATTAATTAATTATTAAGATAATTCGACCATTACAAATCATTAGTCAAAATAAAATTAATCAACATATTTAAATTTTGTTGAATATCTGAAAATGATGTTAATATTTTTATATAATGGATATGTTGATAACAAGTACGAGCATAAACTTTGTTCTGAAACATATTCCTTGAAAGCCGCATAATAGTTTATTTTATTATTTCATACATTAAGTATGAATGTTACGATAAAATAGTCATTCAATCATCTGTAAATCAAAAATATTATGAACAGTAATAGCAGCAGAAAAAAGCATAACTTATAATACATATTTAGGACACTTATATTAGTTTAAACACATTCGTGGTTTATAACATTTAACCCAATAAGTTACAGAAATTCAATATCAACTACTGTACAAACAATATACATCAATATCTTCACCACTTCTCACTTTCCACAACAAATAATGTTAACTGAAACTGGTTTGTAACCGTAAGACGTTGTCACAGAATTACTTTTACCCCAGACTACGCATCCTTTCTTCAAAGGATATTAAAAACAACTATATCAACGGATTTCATAATTATTTAGTATATGGAATTGTTTGCTTTCACAGCCTCCTATATGAGTGAGCAATATTTATTTTTTATGGACTCTATTAACATTTCATTAATACGACATTTATAATGAATTACATTAAAATGAATTTGATGTTTAAATAAATTGTCAAAGCTGAATTTTCGAATTATTAAAATAAACATTCAAGAGAGTTATTATAGGCAACATCAATTATGAACGAATGCTTCTGAAATATCATGTTTCGGATGCTTTGAAACTTGTGCAATATACAAAGCCAATCCAGATCATTTAAATTACATAAAATGTTTTTGATTTTAATACGAAGGCTTCATATTTGCAGAAAAAATATACTTTCGTAATTCTATTCCAACTTTGGCCAAATTCTATGCTCATTATCAGTATATGTTTGGTGGAAAAAAGGGTAAATAAACAAAACAATTTTAAATTTATGAACTGTATCTATAATAGTAATAAATAAATTGCAATATTTTTCGATATTTCGATGGTTCTTTTTCCTAATGCTATTTATTACTAAATATTAAAATATGTTTTGTTGAAAATTCAATTTTTTAATTAGTAAAATGACTATTAAGATGAAGAACTTCTCTATTTTGATAAATGTGTAGTTTCTCTTTAGGCTTTCTTTCTTCTACAATATTTACACACTAATCAATATAAAAATGTTACTCTACATAAACACAATTGTATTATCATTAAAACTTTTCTTCATATCAACCTTCAACCTTTAGTGTCAACTGTTCCGATATAATTAATACAAGACACTAATTTGTACTAATTATCAAATAGCTGAATTGAAAACCAGAATTTTAAAAAATGCTGCCTGTTGATTAAATGTATATCGACAGTGTTTATATAATAGAGGAAAACTGATAACTATTGTTCAATTTACATTTTGTTGTTGATAGCTCAGTGCCAAATTGCCTATAAATGAGTAAGAACCGATGGATAATATCGCTTTGTAAATAAAATTGCTGCATTGTGAAATAAGGAATAAAAAAAATACAGCGTCAGTGCTATCTTTTGCACAAACCTCAAAGATGTTTACGAGTTTACAGCTTTTTATCAGGCAAATAAAAAAATCTGCAAGTTACTGCCATTTTATAAACACAGTCAACATTTGGTTTAAATATATTTCCACAAATTTAGCACTAACAATTATAAAATATGGATGAATTTTTTTAGTATCATTCTGTCTTGCTTATTACGCATAGATATTAATGCTTGTATAGACAAATACTGCAATTAAAAGTAATCACAACCTTAATATTATAATGGTTACATACTGAAAAAAACATTACATTTTTCTCCGGTTTCGTTGAAGCTATTCAATTAATTATAATTTTTAAAAGCATCAAGTGGAGAACAAAAATGTCTGCATTTATAAATGGAATAGTACATGAATTGAAGAAGAAGAAGAAGCAAACAATCTTGGTGTCTCATTTGATAGTATTTTTTGAAAATATTCTTCAAATACAAACATTTAATGTTATATAGATAAATATATGAAACTTATGAATTCTGGGTGCATGTTGATCCTCTTAAACATGGATCATTTGCCCTTTCACTGCTTAAATTCAATGAATAACATTACTAATTAATTAAACATAACATATTATAAATTATTTCCTAAAACATTAATATTAATCAGAGCAATGAAAATTGTATCCTAATATTGCAACCATAATAATAATCAATAAATTTCGATAGTAAATTAGATATACTATTAATAAAATAACAGTGAAGAGCTTAGCTATAATCAAACTACAATAAATATAGAACCCGAAGTAGTGGAATGATTGCCGAGCCTTCGAAGTAATCCGGAATAGACTTCTAGTGAGACAGGTGATGCATAACCGAGAAGAGGCTTTACTGGTAAGATTCAAAAGTCAAGAAACATTCCTTACCAACATCTTTTTTTTTTACTAGCAAACAGCAAGATAGTTAGAGTTATATCCGACGTAATTGCTTTGGTGAATATATTCATCTGTAATTGACTTTAAATTTTAGGTGGATTTTATGAATAAATTTGAATTAGTTGCGATATTATCTATCACTATATCACCATTTCAGTTAAATGGGAATCTACAATTGTATTTTACCCAGAGACATTTGTGTCACTTATTTTTGTATTGGGTATCTCTGCGAGTGTTCAATGATTATTAATAACAACCAAAATTACTTAATACATACCGCTAAAGCTAATGAGTTATGTTAAAAGCACATGCATAATTGCATATTAGTGTATAAAAATATCTTTATTCATACAAACTAATTCAGGACTGCAATCACAGCTTTTGGCATTGTCTAATATAACAAATACATTATAATAAAAGATTTTCTTTTTCGATGATATTTATGGCTCTCTATTAGGTTTTTTGATACACTCGAAATAAAAGCGCATTTTTAATGTAAGCTAACATATGATGACTTTAAGTTGCAAACAAATGAAAGAAGTCTTTCTCAAATATTTCAGTCTTTCTATGTACCGAATGCCTGATCAACACTTTTTATAATAGGTTTTCAATCGTGACAGGTTGCAAAGGCTCTAACACGATGGGAATTATTACACATAAAAACTGTGTTCAGTAAGAAAATTGTTAAAAAGCAAGATTATATGAGTTAGTCGATATAAATTCACAAAATAATATTCTACCAAACACTATAAAAGAATTGAAATTTGACAGGGAATTGCCAGAACAGTGATAGAAAGCAATTTGAAACAATCATAGTGAAGAAAAAATACTTATTTTTAGACAATGTATATTTTTGAACAACTACAGTCAGTCAGTTCTGGACTTACGACCATTCGCAATTATGACAAAAAGAAAAATAGCAAAACAAATAAAAATATCTGTTGTTCTCGTAGTTTTAAGAATAAAGAATAATTGGGATAAAAATGCACAGATGAGACAATACAATGACCTTTTTAAGATTGGTTAAAAACCTATTTTAATTAATTTAAAATATGGACTCAAGACACCGCTTGTTCTTCGAGGGTAAGCCGTCTCATTCAGCAAGCGGTTTTCAATGTTAATGAAATTTATACGGAAAAGAAACAACAAACTGTACAAACTAGCCTGAACATGTTTTAAGAAGAACGAGCACAGTCACATCACTCGCAGAAAATACGATTTACTGGATATCAGTAACACAGATGATGAAAATACTCCAGAATAATTCTTATAAATATTATATTATGAATATAATTATTTACTTATATGAAGTGTTCACGTAAAAACCTGTGGTGTATCTGTCTCTAATTAATTTTTCTGTATGAAATTCGACTGACGGCCAAGGGGGCGGGTGCGGAGCCTCATCATAAATCGAGAACTGACGGTAGTAATGTAATTTTTTTCATTTTAAGAGAGTGGAGATCCAAAGCATTAGATAACAGAACCAACTAATTCAACGAGAAAACAGCTGAAAGCATTACAACCTTGGATATAAATCTATTGAAGGCGGTATAATCGGTATGTTTTTTTTTCAATGACACGTTTAGTGCCATAGTGGTAATTGATGTTAAAGAAAATTTGCTTTATACGAGTTTAAAGTGCAGGTTTACTTAAAATAAATAATGTAGGAAATTAGAGCCATTAGAATATATCAAAGTTACAGGTCACAATCGAATGTGTAGCTCTAATGTATTATACATGTTATAGAATAATGCAATCGTCATCGCATTACTAAATATTTTAATATTCAATCAACAGTAATACTAGACACTGCTGATTTTTCATCTTTAATTTTCTTTATTACAGAAAATTGAATAACAATTAATTTGACAAATATTATTCACTAATATATTTTTTGTTTTGCAGTAAAATATATCATGGATTTCTACTTATTATCTAAAACATTCTGTCTTGATCTAATGTTCTCTTGAAATTAACTTTGTATAATGCCATTAACACGCTGTCATGATCCGCCTGGACGCTGGTGAAGCATTGTTAGCACTTTCACGAAACTATTCTTATACAAAAAAGAATATTTACAAAAAAGTTCTCACTAATACGGAAGAATTTCATTGCAATTAAACTAAATGGTTTATAAAATTAACAATAATTGGTACTGTTTTGTTGTTTTAAAACAAAATTATAAATTATGTAACAATATACGCCACAAAAATAAAGTGGACAATGATATGTGTAGAACAGATCAATACATCGGATTCGCAGCCGTGACATTTAATATTGAATCCTTGAAAAGAATTATTGGTAAAAATTATAGACCGGAAAGAAGATTCTTCAATGAAAATTGCTTCATGTGTAAACACCAAAATCTGACTCATTTTCTCATCAAAATTATCAGAATATAATTATTTCAGCCGGTCCAAAGATACCGCATGATTGTAAACTCCAATAAATTCATACGGAACATCCAACAGCCGGTTGACATTAATAAACTAACAAAGGAATATTTAATAGTATTTGGCATATATCGGAGATCAATTTGACGGCACCAAAAGCTTATTCTGCAGGGAGCAAACTTCTCCTTGGACCGGACCATAGGACACCAGTTCGCCGTCGACAGTCAAATGTGCAGGGTGAGAAGGATCCGGCTGGGGTTCGATTCTGAAAGCGCTCACAGGAATCAGTCTAATGTTGGCGTCCTCCCGATCCGCGACGGCGTGAGCTCCGGTGCCGAGTCCGAGAAGGAAAGCGAGCAACTGCGCCCGCGTGGCGTTCCCGCGTACTACCAACAGCCATATGATGCCATCGTCCAGCCGAGAGTCAGGAGCGAATACGACATCTTCTCCGAGGTGCGTTTGATACCCGGCATGCACCATAATAAATTCACCTTCGATCTTTTTCCACGAAGCGGGCGCCAGAGCGGTGAGAGCTGGAAGGCGAGAAGCCGGTCCGTATACACGCGCGGGTTCGGTTTTACCATTCTGACCGTAACTCTCTGTAACACTGAGATAATCTGATCCCGCCGCGCTGAAATAAGCGCTGCGTCTCGATGTAGCCGAATACCATGAATCCAACCTCTGCCGAGACTCTTTGCCGACGACATCCTCGGGGGCCGTGTCCAAGCAGATGATCCCGTTCGTTCGACAATTTTCACACTCTCCGTCGGACTGCAAGCAGTCCTCGCAGTCGTCGAGGATCGCGTCCTGGCTGAGGCTGTGAGGGATGACCGCTGTACTTTTGTAGGGCGAGACGGGGGGCGCTGAAACCGGCGAGTAGAATACTTTGCCTCGGTAAGTTCTCAGGCCGATGAGTCGAGCCAGCGACCAGATGGTGAAGCGCTGTCCGCCAATAACTCGAAGACGTTCACTTTCGATATCTATGTCAGACAACAATCCCCAGCCAACGGATAATATCGAGAACATGATCTGGAAAAAGAAAAGAATGCATCAAGAACTGCAATTTTCATGTAAGCGTCCAACACTGCTTTTTGAATAAAATTGATGATGGCAGCGAACAAGTTGGCCAGACCAATAAATAGTAGTAAATTAGCTACAATTTAAGACATCGACTGAGGGTGCTTGATGGAATTTCAATATCAAATTTGGATCATTGAGATTTTGTACACTTCCATGTATTTTGTCACTAACGACCCGGGTTTCGCCTTTCGGCATCTTCAGGCATTCGAGCACACGAATGGACTCGAACTGAGAGACAGTAAACAGTGTCTAACGTTTATATAGAAGATACAAATGCGACAAATATTATTTACGAGGTAAGATATTATACGTCTGAGAGCCACACTGATACCTGAGTTAAAATTTCGGGAATCTCCCTAATCCTTATTTTGTAAACACCATATTAACAGAGTGGCGAATTGCCGCTTTTCAACTTCTTTTAGAAATACCAGTGATTTTACAATTATAATAGTATTGTGGGTTTTGACGGGATGTAATTCGACGAATGGGTAAATATATACAATCATTCCACATTTAGTGGAATGATTGTATATATCATATATGAACCACGAATATGAACCACGAATTTTGAAGCTTGTTGCAAGTATAAGCACCAGTTTTATGGTGAAAGATCTAATTTTAATTTGTTTTCATCACAATATAAAAATTAATTTAAATGAAAATATGGCGGGAGGTAGTAGTAAGCACGCCGTAGATTACATGGATAGTAAATATTATAAAAGGAGGATCGCGAAAATAATTTTCTAGAAAATAATTCAGAAGCTGTGCTCTAAAAGTTTCTAATTTTCGTTGGAAGACTGCATAGATAGTTGTCCCACATAAATTTATAAATATTCTTCTGTCAGAATTGATTTGTACATAGAATGATGATTTGCGAAAGTCTCTCAGTAAGTTGAGAGATTGAGTTTTTGAGATTGGTAAAAGAATCATCTTTGTGTAAAATAAGGACACATTTAAAAATTTTAATCGAGTGAACATGTTTATGGATAGGAGATGTTATGTACCCTGCCCTACACTAAATATTAAAGATGAATTCACCTCGATAGGGTCATTCACTTCATCCTACCAATAACAAATTCGAATGTTTATCTAACGTACGTTAGACACTGTTTACTGTCTGTCAATTCGAGTCCATTCGTGCGCTTGAATACCTGAAGATGCCGAAAGGCGAAACCCGGGTCGTTGGTGACAAAATACATGAAAGTGTACAAAATCTCAATAATTCAAATTTGATATCGAAATTCCATCAAGCACCCTCAGTCGATGTCTTCAACTTGAAAATATATAATGCAGTACTTTAATTATACACCTCAGAGCGAGATCAGAGCCGGACATATACACTTCATACGTCCGTTTGTCGATCAAATCCTTTGTCTCTGTGTTCTTAAAATAAAAAAATATTTTATTCATCTTGTTAGAACCATTTGTAATCAAAATTTGTACTTAATAAAGAATAAACCACACAATCGATAACTGATTTCAGTGAACAAATAATCTTTTGGACATAACAGAGATCACAAATCATAATGGGTATAAGCTTTATTTATAAATAAGTAATATACAAGATTAATTGTTTTGTAACTTTAAAACCTTGCCATAGTGCAAGTTGTAGATGAAAACTATATTGTTTGGTGTGCATTTTAAAAATAATATTTTACGATATCTAACAAATATAACTTTTAATGTCAGCAAAACAATAAACAATATCAAGAAGGCAAAAAAGGTGATAAGAATATTATGTTACTTTGCACTTTCGTCAACGATCATGGTTTGAAGTTAAGTAAACGTAAACGTAGACTCAATTTTATGTTTTACTGTTAATTTTTGTGTATTAAGCCACTGCATCTTCATTAATTAAATAAGAGATGAACTGGATTGAAATGGTGTTTGCTTGAGATCCCAGACGTCCCAGACGGTGATAACCAAACATTCGCCCCACTTCGACTGGACCTTCTCAAATACTGTACAATATATTATGCAGACTTTAACTTCACGGTCGTTTTAAAAGGTAGCATTTTTTTTGAAATTAGATTAGGGCGCAGAGAAGAGAATTATAAAAAAAAACAATGTAGCGGAAAATTGATTCCTTCAAAATGTACTGTTGAAGGAAAATGCTTAGGATCCCGTTGCCAGAGAATTAATAATGACGGGAATCACCTGGTTAACGAAGAGTCGGGAGGACCCCACAGCGATGGAGTGGTTTGCGACAGAGGCCTATGGTAATAGAGCGATTCGTGACCAGTCGAATAAGTCCATATTGATGACAAGTTAGTGTTAACAAGAGATCGAAAAAATATGTCACGTTTCGCAACGGCCACAGGTTTGGAATTCTGGGACTAGAAGCAACATAATTATACAGATCCATGCAACATGTAATAGAATATAAGTCATCTAACGTCTAACCATAAATCATAAGATGAATTACGACAGTTCGCTCAGATTTAAATATAAGATAATTATTTTTGTTGAATGATTTTATTTTCCATTAATAACACCCGGCGGATCGGTAAATGCCCAAAGTCAGCTAATTTTATTTTTTTTATTTTAACATTATTAGGGCCTGTATTTGCTTATGAGGTGTGAATAAAGTCCTAGATCCTTGCATATGCATTTATTTTTTTCTGCGAGAGATAATGATAATTATTATTTAATCGATCTTTTAGATTTTTAGAATAAGAAATAAATGACACCCCGACAAAACCACCAGAACGAAAACCACCCGAACATTACCGCCCAGGCATTGCCGCCAAACCAAATCCACACGTACTGCTCGTCAATACCACCCGTAAAAAATACAAAACTATTTAAAACAAGTGCTTTTTTGGTTTTTCGAATTGCGTATCGATAGAACTTTACATACTAACGATAATCAGTGTAATTTGAGATTTAATCCGTTGCAGCTGTTAGTAGAGTAATAACTTAAAATCATCAGCTTTTAACACTTAGTACTAAAAACAAAAAAAATAATCCATGCTTCAGTATATAAGTTGTTGGAACAATTCTGACAAAAACAGGATTGCGTTGAAATTAAAATAGAAAGAAGCAGGTTAGGTTTCAGAAGACCAATTGCGTTAAAGTATAAATATATCCATAAATATATCCAATTAAACGAAAGACTGCAAGAGTTAATGCATTTGCATGGTAGTATTTCCAATTTTGAATATTTAAGAATGTTAGCATACAATATTAAAATTTAATTTTAAATAATTTATATATATATTTTTAATATCTTTATTCGTATGTTTTTTTTTATTTGTGTATCTAAAATATAATATGATGTAAAAATAAAAATTGTCTCAGATCTAAATTGTTTTAGCGGCAATGTCCGTGTGGTTTTTTCGGGATTTCGAAATAAATATATGTATCTATATTTAATTCAAAAGCTCACGAGATCAATATTTAACCAACTAGTGTAACCGTACCCGTCATAGATGACGGTATTGAAATTGAAATAATGAATGTCTAAATTAGCTAGTACTTCGTAACTGTGTGTGCATTGCATAACATTTTATTCTATTATATACACCGTGAACGCTTAGGTCATGAGAAAATTTCATACTTACATGTGATATGTGATAATAATAAAACGTCTACAGAGCGGAGATTATAATATATAAGATTGGGATTAAATTAATGTGTGGAGAATACCCATCTGGTTTGAAGGATTTTCAAATTATACAGCAAACCTCACATTTCGATTTTATTCTAGTACTAGTGAGTACCCGGCATGCGTTGCAATGCCACTCAAAGAAAGAAAGGGTTTGTGTTTTAATTCTGTTTATTGAACTGCTTTTGGATTAGAGGTCTGCACAGGCCGAAATTTCATAGACTTACCCGGTTCGAGCCCATCATCTTCAGGTCTGGCCCGACCCGAACCCGAGTTTCAATATCACACTTGTTATAACACAATATTTTTGTTTTTCGTCTGGTGCGTACACGAATAAATCAGAAGGTTTTTCCTAGATGTCGCTGTATGTACGTATTTGATTCTTTTTTTTCAATTTTTTCTTCAGAACCCTTCACGGGTGTGTGCACAACAACTCACCGAAGTTTCATCGAAATAGTATGAATGGTAAAGGAACGCGTAAAGGACAAACAAACATTTATTTTATATAATATTTCCCGGCATGATAGGACAATAAGTCCTTCCTGAAAGTTTCGTCGCGATCGGTTGAGTAGTTTAGGAGCCTATAAGATCCGGACAAACCAACAAACACACATTCATTTTTATATATATAGATGGTAAATCAAAGTTTACGCCGGTTGGCGCTCTGCGGCCAATATATTAATCGAACATACATTATAGAATCTTATTTGAAAAAAATAGTAGGAACGGTATTTCTAAACTTGCTTAGATGCGACAATTGTTTAAGGGACGCCATTGAAAACAATAATTGATAGCAACAGCAGCATTTTGAATGATATATAGAATATCACCATCGAATACAATGCAAGATTGCAATACAACAATGTCGAAATATTTTAAAACATAGTATAACAGATTTAGAGATATGTATTATTATTAATACAATTATTATTAAAGCAAAAACTGATTCGGTAGCTGTGTTAATCGAAGCAAAGCGAGGAATACTTTTATTTACTGTTCACAAAAATAGCGAATGAACTTCTCGCTAGTTTATAACAAGTTTTGACATTATCTAACAATAATCTTATTATTTACTTTCCATTTGACGACAGATAATATTATTTGAATTTGGGATTGGAAAATCGACTCCGCGGTTTCGGTTTTCCGAACTAAGATTGTTGATAGAAGAAGTGACGTAGAACGAGCTATACAAAATAAATGATTCAGTGTGTTACTCACAAATTATTACTTGTTTATCAGGCACAATGACGTGAGATTAAGTCTTTGTAATATTATTTCTCTACACCGTATTTAACCTACATCTCACTAAAGAACAGGGTAACCATATACTGTGCTTCGAAAACAATGCTTGCAGCGAATACTAGGGGTACAATGGTTTGACCTTCTCAGGAACTCGAAGGTAAGAGAGTGAACGGACCGGCCCCTTGTTTCGTAAAAAAAAAAATATGACGATGGACCTGGCTTGGACATATGCTGCGGATTCCCCAGGGGAGCCTGAATCCTCCCTATCTCTTTTACCAACCGGATGGACTCCGTCGTCCTGAAGGCCGCTGATGAACATCAGTAGGATGTACGGGATGCCGGGATGACCAGGGAGGAAGCAAGAAGACTGGTGGGGGACAGAGAATATTAGAGGAACCGTATGTTGGCTATATTCTTCGAGTGCGGATATGGGTAAATAAAAATAAAAAAATAAACTAAACATTTTCATTACAAATTAATGACCACGTTTAGTTCCATTATTTTTATTAAACTCAAACATAGTTTGATTGGGGATTTTTTCAATAAGCAATTGGAAAAAAAAATAAGATATTTTATACTTAAAAATCAGGATTTGGGTTTTTTACAGAAAGGCAAGGAAAACCGAAATTCTCCGAACGCGCGCAGTTTTTTTTACAATGAAAAAGAAAACACCCGTGTTTCGAAAATCTCTCTTTACCCAAACTCTAATATTTACATAGGTAATTGTGATAGCGTGGGGTTATATTCTAATAATTAGTTATCTATATAAAGTACTTGAAACCGAAATGGAATCTTTAATCTAGTAAGTTTTAAAAAAGAAGTCATTTTGCATAACAATTTTTATTTTAGATTTTCTATCATTGCGTATCAAATAAATGGCCCTAAAAGCATTGTTCCGCTTTGTTGACACTACATTCTCCCGTGCAAATCAAGAACAATGATAATTCATCATTCACTTTACTCATCACATGAACACGACGAAGAAATCGCCATTTAGGTAGGTACAGGATACGATAATTTAAAGTAAGTAGTTTCAAGATGGCAAGCGAAATATCAAAAATTTATGTAACCAATAATATCCGTTTTTGAAATACATTGTCTGGACCAACTTGTATGCCATAAATGTAAAAAGTGAATAAATGTTGTAACTTCAGGCGATGCATTATTATACATATCAACCCAGAGTTGCTGTTTTTTTTTTCTTCATTTAATAAGGAAATGAAAGTTGGCGATTCAAAAATCGGAATATTCCTATAGCAGATGTTTGCGACCCACAGGTAGAACTCCGTTCAAAGTCAAGATTAAGGCAATAAATAATTGAAGGTCTACTTGCATCTTGGCAAACGGCTGACCTTCATGATTCACATCTTTGTGTCTGTCTACTCTAACGGTTGACCGGCCATGGCAAACAAACAAAGCGTGTTGTCATTGCATTATTTATACGGATTTATTTATCATTGTAAATGACCATTTATAAGAGTGACGGTCATCTGGAAATATCGAAAAAGCAACAATACAACTACATTGTAAGAAAACACGCTGAGATTCAACATATCGATGGTTTTTTTACGATTTGTTCACGCTTATATTCTATTTAAAAGACGAGCGGTTCGGGTAAGCTTATCATGACTAGTATTTCCGTGCGAATTAATTTCAAATTAGCATTTATAAAATTTAATTCAGAGGTCTTAATTTCAACAAAAACCGTAAAATAATCCTTTACAACTACGCTTTACGGCACTCACTCTCTCTTTCTTCGACGTTTTCTTTTAACAACTCCATGGACTGATTTTAATTGATGAAAAAAAGACTTTTTCTGTTGTTTCAATTATCGTGTGTTGTTTGTGTGTATGTAATACTTATATCCTATGTAAGCGATGCACCGGCTCATTTTTGTTTCATTCGGGTTCTTAATTGTATCATATTACTCATTAGGACGATTCCTGTCAAATGTCAAATTAGTGTCAAATAAAAGCAATGTCGGTTTTTTGTTAATTAAAAATTGATCGCGATATAACAAATCCGCACTCGTCGGGATCGCGATGAACGACGGTTACCTGTAATATGATTGAAAGTTACCCAAGTATGAATTGACGAATTCATTTTTGTTAAACGTGTTAGTTTATAAAAATATATGTCTATGGTCAGATTCCAACGATTATCCAAATGGAAGCAAAAGATGGCCCGAAGACGATGGTCATATTATAACAAGGAATATTATTCGCGTTTTGGAGTGCAAAAATATCTTTGCAGAATATGAAATCTTCAATTTCATCCAATCATTCGAATCTAATTTTCGGTTTTTTAGGAGTTACGAGATTCGCACTCCAGGCTGAAGATATTGTGTTATATTCATAAAAAAGAGATAACAATTTCAGTCGTGTGACGTATTTTTTATCAATGTACACAGTGTGTTCATTATCTATTTATATAATAGTAAATATCGTAGTAAATGAATTAATCAAAAATCAAAATGATCTTTGACATTGTTTTGCGTTCACAACATGTAAACATAAATTCTGATGTACTTGATAAAATATTAGCTGGCGTAATCCAAGTATTATATTTAGATGAGATAAAGAACCTTATCCTGCAGTTGTTACTGATGATGGCCAATCAAAATGTTGTTTGACGTCTAGCTAATCAAACTACACTTATTAGCAGCTTCGTTTTATCTGCATGGGATAACCTGGTTGGGCACCTGGGCCCAGTTTTCTATGAGGCCCGCTCCGAGTCTATTAGAATGGAAATCAAAAAATAAAATGATTTTTAAAATTTGCGTAGCCACATTTATAGATTATAAATTACTTATTCTAAATTGAAGTATTTTTTGGAACATAATTATTAATGATCACACAATGTAGACATATTGTCAGCTTAGTTTGGATTAGTATGGTTTTAAATCGACAAATAATAATACATATCAACATATATAATTCTAAGGTATGCTGTGCTGGTATAAATTCAGTGGTAATATATATATATACTCACTAGTATATATATATATATCCCGGCATGCGTTGCAATGCCACTCAAAGACAGAAATTTCATAAAATTACCCGGTCCGAGCTCGGCCCGGGTCTCATCATCACATTTGTTACCCGAACCCGACCTGAAGCCCAGATTTATTTTTCACAGCCCGATTTTTTTTTTTAATATAGTAATTCATTTATACTCTTAAAACAATATATGTTTCCATATTTCTTGTATAAAATGATATATTTTTTATCATCCATTTTGCATTTGGCTTGAGGCTTTATGAAAACATACATGCGGCACACATTTTTCTTATTTTTTTTATATACTGCATTTGATACAGGAGCCCAATATTTTTGTGGTCTTGGGCTCGGAAATACGGCTCTGCAAATAGACTATCGATATTGTGCCTATATCGAAAATCCTCGATGCTCTTATCGCGTTGGTAATGAACTGTTTTATTTGGTTTATTAAAATTATGAATTAATATAAAATGTAACGTGACTATCTGAAATTAATTGGAAACGTAATAAAAGTGAAGAGGAAATTGTCACCTGAGGGAGAATGAATAATTTGATGACAAAGGAACGGTAATTATTTCCAGATTATTAGTATTTGTTGGTATGTTGGTATACGATTTGTCGTACGACCCTTAAAGCTCAGCGTTCTATTAATTTATCCACATGCCAATTCTGACGCGAGCATAAATACAACTGACACTAACTACGGTTAATTTTAACTATTCCCCTTCAATAGTGTGACGTTTTCGAGTTCTTTTTAATATAGTTTATAATTGTTTATTAGGAATATAATTGTATTCTGCTGCCATACAGTTCTTACGCCTGAATAACAGAGAAAAAATATTGATTTTAATGATGCACCATTTACGTGACAAATTTTTCCACACCAAAAATAATTTGTGGCAATTTGTTAACGTATATTTATAAATATGCAGTTACATACTTAACAACGATTTTGTTTGATTATCCACTTACCTGTAAGCATACGTTTAACAAGTACACAGAGGGGAAAAAATAAATTCAAAAAATATTAATTCGGTATTAAATAAGTATTAAAGTATGATGACAATGTGCAATAATTGGTGTTTGGCCGTAATCCTTATAATGCATGACGAAATCAGTTTGCCCTGTAGAAGTGGTTCGACTTTGAATCGGAATATTTTCACAATAGGGTACGAAAGGTCGAAAGCGTATTTTATACTATGGTCTATGACCACTCAATACGACATGTGTAGAAGAATTGTTAACTATAATAGCAAACTTTAAACGGCTGATTACGTAATTCGTACTCTATCCTGGCCTTATAGCCTAAAAACTACGCGAGTAAATCTATAACTGTGGTCAGTTAACACTAATTATGTATTCAGTTAAATTTACAGAGCAATGTAAATTTTTATCCCGTAAATTAAGTGAACAATTGAGTATTTCAAATTGTGTATACAACTAATATATAAATATTTTGATGCAGTTGCATGTAGGGCTTTCAATCCCGCAATCAAGGATTTTCTGGATTCCCTGTAAATATTAAAAAATAATTTATATTTCAAGTTAAATACTTCCTGATAAACCATAACGTGTACCTAAGTTTATTTATGTAAAGACATTTTTATAATACCTAAATAATAAATGATTAATATTGTGGTCTCCATCTTTCTCATATTTCTTAATAGTCGTAGACAGGCAGGAGAAGACAATCTTTACAACAATTTTTATTTTTTTGCATTATTTTATAAAGAAATAAATTGCAACTATTATAAAACTATATTAATATAATCGAATAGTTTTATAAAATCAACATAACTAATTTTGGTATTTATCACAGTATAGTATGGAAAAATATTAAGCATAACGTATGATATTGTTGTTTAGTTATATTTACTATTTAAGGTATTTGTATAAATACTAATTATAGGTAAATATAATTTTAAAAATGATCTTATTTTGGATTCATAGGGAAAATAGACAGTTTAAATGGATTTTCAGATGTGAAAATCAGTGATATATCAACATGGAAAATCGTATTCCGAGTTGTAAATATAAGGCACAACAAAATATTAATGTCGAAGATACGTTTTTTAATCAATTTTAATTGGAGGACATGATGTCCTCTTTTTGGATACCATCTGGTAAAATCTACCTTAATATAGCTGCAATAAATAAAATAAAATATAAAAATCTTCATTATTATTGGTTTATTTGTATTTGTTTCTTTCTTTCTTTGTAAATGACTGTTTGTTTATCAATAAATAAAATTCTAATGAAAAAATATATAAAACCATATATTCATTCTAATTGAAGCAATAATGGACACAAATTGAATTTTAAATGAACCCATGAACAATTTAAAACATGAAATTACGGTTTTAATGACCAATCCCTGGAACTCGAGATTGAAAAACTGTGAATCCCGACATCACAGGATCAAAAACGGGTCCGGGATTGAATGCCCTAGTTTTATGTTAAATAAAGGCGAATATTATGAAAATATGTGGTTCGTTTCTTTCTATTTACTTCATGTATATATAAAAATCAATAGCATAATTAGATGGCCTTGAGCATCTAGAGGTGAACAAAAATATTGCCGTAATTTATCTATTTATTTACAATTATGGAAGAAATCAATATCAATTCACCACAGCTTGCTTCGCTTGATTTCACATAATTAAACATTAAATAAATTTGTTTTTAAAACAATTTCAAAATATTTTGTTTTTTTTTCTCTCTTCGATCAACTTACTACATCAAGAAATGTATACAGGTCGAACTAAATATAAACGAGTAAGTTAGTTGGAAATACTGTGTAACTTTTCTTTAAGTATGTATAGGTGAATAAAAAATCATTTAAGCATAAATCTGATTTCTGACTAATGACGTGATGTCGAAATAACTATTATTTAACTATATTAAATAATTATTGTGAAACCAAATACTTTATTTTTATCATTTCTTTGATATAAGTAAGGTTCAGAGGAACACGTAGATGATGTAGTGTTTCAAATTACCATAACCGATATGCGAGTCGAGGAGTAAACGTGGGGAAAATTTTGTTTTATTGAAAGTTTCACAGGTAACCTAATAGTTAGGAAAAGTTTCTAGAAAAACTTAACCTTACCAATGAGCATATTGCATGTGGAAAAACGGTTGAATGATTTCAGTGATACAATAATTATAATGACCATTATATGCGAACTGTGTAGCGCAACAAGTCATTATTGGAATGTAATAATAGATTGAAAATCTTATACCGACAATTACTAGATAATCACGTCACTATATTAGAATAATATGTTTGAAATGATAACTGCAACTATTATTGCTGGATAACCATAATAATGACTTGAACCTTAAAATGTAATAAAATTCTACCGAAATTGCAAGAAATTGATATGTAATTTCACACCACATAAGATAAACTGAAGGAGAATTTAACAGACGCCCAAGATGAACTCGATGAAAATATTACAAACACCCATGCAGCCCATGCTCCAGATCTCAAATGTTAAATTGCCCCAGAACCTTTTGATTGCAAAGCGGAGGTCTTACCGCTAGGTGACAGTGGTCAACTTATTTGAGGAGATTATAATTACTCTGATGGCTCATACGGCTGCCTAAGCTTTGCATATTAAATCAATTACTCATAGATTTTGATTAATTTTCAATACCGAAACACCGGTTTTATTTATTTCCAAAACAAGTATTTCAGAGATCCCGGTTTCGGTAATTCCAGTATTGCAATCCGTAAGTCCAACTGCACGTTTAGTTGTGTCAAGGTATACCCACTAGGGCTTATAATCCCGGGATGCGGGATCCCTAAATCCCGGTCAATTATTCAATCCCGTAATCCCGGGATCGATATTCAGACGATCCCGGGACTTAAGGATTCAATGGATTAACATAATTTATGTATCAAATAAAAACTTCTTGATTGATTAGACCGTGTACCTCGGTTTGTTCATGTATATAGTTTTTTATAATACCTATTAAATTAATATGAATTTATTTTAGTCTCCCTCTTTTTCATATTTCGTAACAGCCATCCTTAAGCAATTTTAAATGGAGGACTAAAAATTAGTACTACTTCTTAAATGAATGGAGGACAATATTTTAAAGTCAAATTGAAGGATACTTCCTCTCTTGTAAAACCTACCATAATAATGCAATAAATAAAGCATACAATTATTTTGATATTTTTTTTTTTTAATATTTTTCTTTTTTTTTGAAAATGACTCAGGTTTTAAATCAACAAAACAAACCATTCCAATGCCCAAAAAATATATTTAATCATATATGCATTCCAATTGAATCAACAACGGACACAAATTATATTTTAACTGTACAATTTAACACATGAAATTACACTTAATGACCAATTCCGGGATCTCGGGATTGAGAAACTCTGAATCCCGAAATCCCAGGATCGTAATAAGGTTCCGGGATTAGATGCCCTAATACCCACTACTTAAGCGAGTGGCGAGTGACTATTTTCAGTCTTACAATTATTATTAATAATATAATAGGAGCAATGAAAGGGAACAGGCTGTCTGCAAATCGGTATCACAGAATTTTTTTACGTGGATTGATATTGAACAACATTCATACAAAGTTTAGTAACAATTAAAATAAAAACTCTTTTAATTATCGAACATTTGTAATTCGAATTCGAGTTTTACTTGAAAGCGCGGAGTTGGAGCAAGTATTTTAATATGACATATAAAAGATTGTACAGATGGTCAGCACACAATCACTGATATCACTTTATTTTTATTATTTTCTTTTGTCAATTATCAGTCTAACTGCAGTAAGATTTATAAGTGATATTCCAGAGCCATTATCTGTCATAACAATAAATCGAGATGATAATAAAACATGTCATCACAGAGATACTACTAAAGGCAAAACAAAACGCATAACTAGGGTTATCTCTTTCATTTTGCGAGAAGTGCCTGATTTTTAGACGACCATTGACATAAATACCTTGACATGATTCATGTTTTAGAACTATTGTTTAATATTAATCATTGGTGGAAAGACATTAATACACAATAAAAAATTTACATATAAATCTTCTTAAATTACCCAGCTTTGCCCGGGATAGAGAGCTAACATTTAGACGTTGGCGTTATAATGACGTTATTTTGGTGCAAGTTAATGCTGAAAGTTGGAAGTAAAAAAGATCACTGTGGATCAATTAATAATAACTTTAAAACTTGTAAGATGAAAATAGCACAGTTGACCCAGAAATGGCATCCAGAATAACGAGTGCAAAATTCACGTCGCTACTGTTCACCGTTTGGGAGACCTTGTGAAAGACAGACAGATTGATATATGTATTTTCTGCTATATATATTTCACAATTTTTATTTAATGACAGGATCTGTTTGGCTGAGCTAGTGAGTTTTCGTAAATAGATGACGTCAACAAAATAAATATGCGTCTTCAATCGCTTAATGCAGGGGTTACCATCCTTTTTGCACCTAGAGCACATTCTAAGATATCGATAAGGCGGCGGGTACCACCTATTTTTTCAAGCCAAATTTATAGTTGGAAAGAAAAAAAAATCATATTCTATCAAATGAATACACGTCATGGTTGTCTCATACGCACAAAGAATACGTTACGTAAAAATTATAATATCAATCTCAAAGTCAGTTTGATTGTTTGCATTTCATTGGCCAGTGCCACATAATTAGGAGAGTATAATGATATTATTCGTCTCAGTAAACAATCATAAAGATGTGCATCGGTGAGTCGAGATCTATATTAAGCTTATATTTGAAAACAATGATTCCACATACATATTATGTGAAACTAAAAAAAATATTGTAAAAAACATGTCAACTTATGCAGATAAATGAGTTCATATAACATATTAATTAAATAACTATTTTAGAAATTCGTTAAAATTAAAATTTTAAAAAAATCTGTCGAGGTCGAATAGTGCCGAGCACACACAAATCGGTCAGCGTGCGCCACGGCGCACGCGGGCACGGGGTTGGGAATACCTGGCTTAATGAAAAGAAGAGGAAACAAATGGCAATTTGAATGATGATCGCATATTTTGCAATAATCTTCACACAATTTATAAACCGGTTTTTTTCATTACTTACAATTATTCGATATGTAAACATAAACTCGCTTATGAAAAACAGTTTAGCATGACTAATACATCTTAAGACTTGTGTTGATGCAAAAGACATTATATTTTGTAGCTTGGGTCAATTGGGTGTTATCCTCGGAATATTAGGCGACAGAAAGATCGGCAGAGCGACAAAATTTACATTATAAATATATATTTGTGGGCTCTTGATCAGACAAACATTTATAATAGCCAGACTAACGATATCGCAATCTCCGGTTGTGGTGTCCAAAGGTTCTTATCCCAGTACCTACACTTTAATAAATTGATTTTTAAATCGCCCTATGACTCTTGTTCAAAGTAATGGATGTGTGAATATATACATCCCTCCCCACCAATATAATCATAGAATCGGAGCATAGCGAGAGCGATTAGCTTACTACTAGTCTTGACTTAGCTTCATCCTTCTATCCTTACTTTCTCCAAAAAGAGAAGACTGATCTTCAATCGGTTCTAGTAGAATAGCTTCTGTTGAGATAATTTATTAGGTGTCCATATGCTCCAAATTTGGTACGGACGTGATTTAAAAAAATATATAATGCATAACATTTATAATTGCTAACACGGATAAAGTTATCAATTTTAATGTTACATTAAAAATGAATTTCTACAAAGTTACCGCCGAATCTATCAAAAATATTACAAAATTTATTTGGATTATTGAAATTTTCTACACTTCAATTTGTCATATTTGTATCTTCTATATAAACGTTAGACACTGTTTACTATCTGTCAGTTCGAGTCCATTCGTGCGCTCGAATGCCTGAAGATGCCGAAAGGCGAAACCCGGGTCGTTAGTGACAAAATACATGGAAGTGTACAAAATATCAATAATCCAAATTTGATATTGAAATTCCATCAAGCACCCTCAGTCGATGTCTTAAATTATAAAATTTATTATTTATATTGATATTATTTTGTTGATTTAATTATATTGATTAATTTGCATAGTAAATAATTTCTCTCGCTTTTGGTCTGCTATATTATTTTACAGAACTATAGAACATATTGACAGAACCAATATATCCGCCAATATTTAAAAAAAATCATCTCGTTACTCGCACAATACACTTCTTCAAATATTGACTGACATCGTATAGTAAAAACTCAAGATGATATTTTTTATCACGTTATTTTTGTCTACGTAGAGTAAAAAAAATGGCAATGCGTAGAAACCTAAAAGGAAAATAGTTGATGACTTTTCAAGACACAAATGGCGAGAAACGTAATTAAATGTTATTTGAACGACTGATGGGAAGTTCAGCTTGCACACATAGCAACATTACTAATTTTTAGAGAAAAGTTTCGAATAGTCTTAAAAATATGACATATCTATTGTATATCTAAATAATATAGACCATCGAATAAATCAGCTATGTATTTTCATAACATCAAATCTTACGAAACAGCATAATATCCATGAAGTTTAAAATAGATATTAAATTCTGCATAAGACGCCATCTATTATAAAACGTATCCATATTTTTAAATACCCATAATAAAAAACACCACAAAAAAGTTGTTTTAACAAAGACGTTATAATATTTAAAATATTTTTTTTTTTAAAGTAGTAGGAAAATCTTCTTTTGCATTTTTGACAGCGATTGTAACACGTCATTGATTATAAGACGCACTCTAAATTCAGAGGTTCCAAAATAGGTAAAAATATCGTCTTATAGTCGAGGAAATACGGTATAACATTTTTATTGTTTCATTGCCATTACAGTAACACAAAAATTAATATTTCATAAGAATTTCATGATTAAATAGAATCGTATTTTATTTCTCTGGCTGCTGATACAAAAAGTGTGACGAATTTATCGGACAAACAAATCTTCATATTACTTATTTTGAAAGATTCACAAAATTTGTCTATATAAATAGCTATTTTTATCAACTTCTAACTTATTAAAGACAGACATTGTCATTGTCACAAACAGTACACAATGGTTTGATGAAATGTGAATTACATTTTAATTAAATTTATCATATTTCTGTTTCAATCTTAGCAGGAAGACTTATGTTTCCTGTGATTTTCTTAGGCAATGTTTCAAAAAATAATTATAATGCTTCGCTTTCAATGCTTGACGATTTAAGAAACAAATTTAACATATGAAGGTTTTTTTTTACTGGAGACTTGTGGTATATTGGTATTCCGAAAGATAACAATAAATCGGAAAACTTATCTACGAAATCATTCAAAAACAGATCGCGTGTGTCAATACAGTGCGAAATAATCGCACAGATTATACCAACATCAAATAACTTACACAATAATAATGAATGGAAAGTGATGTGGATATGAACTCGATTACTTCTGGCATTTTTAACGAAAGTCATGTATAAATGCGGAGTACATGGAGTGTGTTAATATGTGAGTTGTAGTTCAAGCGTACTTCAGATGTTATTAAAACTGGTTTTGTGATTATTTATGATGGGTACAAGAAGCTAAGCTAAATCAATCATTCTTAAGATAACAGTAAACAGTAATTGATAATGATATCAAAGAGAATTCACGCAGAAGTAATAATAGCAAGATACATAACATATAATATATATCTTGAAAAGCAACAATCGTTTTGGGCGCGGATTAGTTTGCAGGACTATAATCGATCCTTACTTTCAAAAATTATTCACTTGTATAGTGTGAGCAGCAATGTAGTGCAAAGTTGTTCGTATAAGAATAAGCTTTCGTAATTTTAAGTGAAGATGAAATTATTTTTACGTAGATAATTTCACAGCACAACTATGAAAAATAGCATGGCAGACTGTGGGTTTTTGTCGTTTCAAACAACACGGTTGACACAGAAGGTACGAAGAAGGGAGAAGAGGTACGACTAATTAATATAAATTGAAAAGAATTAGTAAAATGCTGTTAACTCAAGATAACTGAGAATACGCGAAGAAAAGGAAAGAATATGTCTCAAAGCCAAAGAAGCATGGGAAAAGAGTATCGGATGAGAGATACGAGGGATACGAAAAAGAGCGAGCGAAATGTATGCCAATTTCATTAATAGTTGTTGATTTTCTACGTTGGTTATTTAGCATATGTATAGCGAATGTAACGACGAATTTTTTAAATTAACATTTGAAAAAATAGTGTACTCTTTTCTGACTTGCATTATGAGCGAATCAAAAAAAAATGAAATCGGGAGATTTTTTTATTTATTTCGATAATCACAAATTGAATTTGAATTCAGTCAATTATTATTTATTAGTTATAGGTGTACATTTCCAAATAAATCAAAACACAATTAAAATTATCTCCAAACGTAATCTAGCCCGTTCCTCCCCAAGTTACCCTGTATAGTATTTTTGAGAAGAAAAGTTTCTTTCTGAATTCTGCCTAAAAAATAAATATTGAGATCAATTTTCCAGTACACAAGACGCCTTGCGTCGCGCTGTAAAATGTAAATGAATACACAACGTTAGGCGTTGATAATTAGTTCTACTACATAATTGTCTTGTTATTTTATTATTATGATTATAAGATATTTATTTCACCAACACGATTATTAATTCCATATTTTTAATCTGTCCACATCAATATCGTTGGCGTTTGTCAATTCTTACGTTAAACGAATAATTAATTCATTTTTTCAACCATATCCATATCAGCCATCGATGCGAAGCAGTTGGACATTGGAAGTTGTTTTACGAGAACTTGTAAATCTGACGTTCGACCTTTCTTCTGGGAGTTTTAATTAGCTAACCGCTTTCTCGACGTTCCGTTTAAAGATTTAATGTGGGAGGGGATGATAAATAAAAACATCACAGGCATCCATATACCGTTGGATACGAAACCATAAATCGATGTGTGAATGTTTTCATTCCTAGATACGAACCCGTTCTCCGCAGCCCATGGTCTAAGAAGTACAAGGTGAGCTGGGTCGTCGTTTTTGTATTACATGTGAGGTCACTTTGACGAACCAAATTTTTATTGTAACGCCGTTGTAAACATAGTACATTGTAATTGGATAAGCAGGTAATGACAGGCAGCGTAGGGCATAATTGTGTACTAACAGAAGTGGTAATAAATTACTGAAAGTTATTGTATATTAAAAAATAAAACACAATTTGTTTTGTACTATTTCCACATTCTTATAACGATCTGGTCCGGTTTCACTCATCGCGAGCAACATCAATTGTTGATAGTAAATTCATAAATTCATTGTGTTTGAGTTTTTAAAATACAATGCCTTTCCACCAAGAATTGACTGTTGGCACCTTAAAAGTGGCCAATCATTGTTTTTATTCAATTGACATGAGTGAGGATCAATCATTGCTATTGGCAATATTTGTCAGAAGATTGGGGTCATAGTTGAGCAAGAAATTGAATCAATTGGAAATAAATTTCTCTCTCATAACATCGCACAATACGAGCATGGCTGGGTTGAGGTATCTCTATAGAAGTGCTTGTTACTCAGTTGCTCAATCTTTCGGGAGTAGGGATAGAAGGATAAGGCTAGAACGGGACTAGTGGTTATTTGATCGCTCTCACTGCGCCCTGTTTTTAAGATCGGATGGGTGAGGGTGAATTTCAAGCAAGCCTTTGAAAAAATCCATAAATCAATTTATAAAGCTGTCCGTACTGGGTTTCGAACCCGTGAGATCAGTAACCGAAGCCAACGGCATAGACCACTTCTAAGGCTAGGACGCGACTAGTGGCCATCTAACCGCTCTCATTTCGTCCCGTTTTTAGGATCTGATGAGTGAGAGAGAATTTTAAGGTATATAAACATTGATGCATTTGAACAGAAATCCGTAAATCGATTGAAAAATCAATTGACTAGAATTCGACAAGGTATGGACAAGAACTTGTAGTGAGAACACCGGCGTAGCAGGGGGGGGGGCGACACATTTTAGGGGGCAGCATTTTCGAAGATGAATAGAAAATTTCGACGGTAAAAAATAAATAAGGAGAAAAAGAGGGGGGGGCGGCAAATTCAAGGACCGGATAGCACAAGCCCTAGCTACGCCACTGAGTAAGAATAAAATCGTAGGTCCTGCTGATTGGTTTGAAATCTAATTATATAAATTTGACATTTAAATTGGGCAACTGATCAGCGTTAATTGACTTTCAGAAAAAGAGCGGTAAGAGAAGGCAGCATAATTGATGACGTATAAATTGTTGTGCTGTATGTATCGCTCATACAGTGGCGACTTTTATAGTCCTTTTCTCTTAAGCTAGTAACACTACAACATAATACATAGTCAAACGTTAAAATTATAATTTCATAATCGATAAGGATTGACGAAGTTACTTAATGGTTGTATCAACTATGAAACTAGTTAACGATAACACAAACCGTTCTCTATCGCAGTTTAGAAATAAACATGCTTGAGATTTCCTCTTTAACTATTCTAACTTACAATCTAATAGCAGATAATTATTTATTAATTATAACTACCGGCCATTCCCAAAATAGATTGCGTGTTTTTCCACGATAAAGTTCAATTATTTATCACGTAATTATATTTGTAAACAAGAAGTCCGTAGGTAAATTTTCCGGCAGCCATTTTTTGTGATTGACTTCATGATTAGTTATATATTGGGCGATAAATCATTTACAGAAAATAGCACATTTTATACATACACTGTCGCAGTATTGAATACCGCATCATATGGTTTTCTTATCTCAGCGGGTAAGTTAAATTATTAGATTAAAAAAAACAGTATAGGTATATGAACAACGATTCTCGAACAAGGTCGTAAGCGCACCCAAAATTTTCCAATTACTTTAAAAATCAATACGAAAGATTCACCCCCGTGACTGATTACTTAAATTAATAACGAGTAAGTATAAAGTATCGCTTCTGAGCAAACTAACTAAGAAAACGTCGAAATATTTTTGTGGAAAAACAAATATAGTATTATGTATAAGCAATGAATTTTACGAGATTTAAACAACGAGGGATGCGCGGGAAAACCTGCAACAGATGTTGCGGACGTGGGATAACACGGCCTACGTCGAAGTAATTTTGACAATTGAGATCGTAAAACTGGCAATTAATTATTTTAATGTTGACACATGTAAGATCACATCATGAATTGACATCAGCGCCACCCCTCATATTTTAATATGTACGCATTTGATAATTATGAGCTCTGAATGTATAGTTTTACTGAGATTTTATTTTTAAACGGATGCATAACAAAAATATGTACAGTTTTTATTTTCAGGGCAATCTCTCAGGCGGTTTATTATTAAGTAAGACAGTACGCAATAATTGTAAGTTGATAATTAACTGACCTCGACTGCTAATTACAGAGGAAGGACGAATTTATACGCGAAGTTTAGCAAATAACTATTGTAATCAATTTCATAAAAAGTCACAAATGAAGCAGCTCTTCAGCGCGCTCAAGTTCACGGATGTAAACAAACAGATGGGTACAGACACTAGAGACGATACATAATACATACTATAATAAATAGCTACGATGTGAACAGCTGTCTTAGACACCCGGTATCATTTTTGATTATTATCCGAGATACTTAAATAGAAAATTTACTTGCTGTAAGAAATAATTTTTGTCCAATTTGTATTATATTAATTAATACTAAAATTTCCCTTTCATTATAAAGTTGCTTAGGCCGGTAGCAAAGTATTAACTCAAATAAATAATGAAGATTAAATTTATTTATTTTCATCATATCCGCTCCCAATGTGGAGCATATGGCCTCCTAATGGAGGTATCTCAACAGAATATTTTTACAGAGTACAGATAGGAGGATATGGCTGGGACAGGGCTAGTGGTTAGCTAATCGCTCTCGCTACGCCTTGTTTTTGGAATCGGATGGGTGGAAAAATTTTTAGACATCACAGACATCCAAACCTACGAACAATGTATTAGTGTAGTAATAATCTTCTTATTTAAACAAAAACTGTTATTTCTCATTATGAAACCAAAATTGTTGTACAGCCATATAATTTCAAACACATAATATATATTAAATCCAAACATTTCTTTCCAGAATTATATGTTAAATTGTATGAAAGATTGAAAAAACTTGGAATGTAGTTGAAGGTATGACTTTAATATGTTGTAAGGAAAAATTAATATTTACAGAAGAAATATGATTTTATAATTTAAGATAAAGCATTATAAAGGAAGATATTTCCATTTAAATCGACATTAAAAAGTTTATTTCTTAAAACATTTTAAAAAATCTTAAACTTTTTTTAAATACACAATTTTGTACAGAGTGAATACAGAGTTATATTTGAATTGTTGAGATTTTTTACAATCCATGTACTTTGTCGCTAACAACCCAGGTTTCGCCTTTCGGCATCTTTGGGCAATCGAGCACACAAATGAACTCGAACTGACTGACCCTGGTTCATTCGTGTGCTCCAATGCTTGACGATGCCGAAAGGCGAAACCCGGGTTGTTAGTGATGAAATACATGGAAATGTATAAAATCTCAAGAATTCAAACTTTTATATTGAAATTCCATCAAGCACTCTTGGTCGACATCTTAAATTATTCTACAGTGTTTATATATTTTGGTAAATATTCAATTAAATTTAATAAGGTATCCATACTATGCAATCATCTTCGAATAAACAAAAATAAATGGTAAGTTTCTTGAAGTGGTTATTTAAATGATTTTATCAGACAAATTTCAAAAAAATATATACTTTATTTGTGTCAAGAATTCAGACGAAATTATTAAATGCTTTTAATTCAAAATGTATGAAGAAACCATGAAATGCTTTTGTGCCTATATTTTGATCCTTTATATTTATTTTTTATATTGGAATAAATTCTCACCTGAGTTTTCGTTTCTACGCGGATAATGTCCAAAGGTGAAGTCCGCCCCCTTACAACGGCCAGTGTACATGCCAGGACCGGATTAGGTGCATATGGTTCACTAGTAACAAACAACTGTATAAGAAAGCATCTTTATAAATATACAGTACATCAATTTCATCAATAATTGTTGATAAATAACATATATGGGCCCAAATAATCAACATTATGGGATTATTGACCTTCAGGGTTTAAATTCAATCAAGGGTCAATTCTTGGTGGAAAGGCATTATATTTTTATAAATAAAACTTACTTTTTTGTACCAATTGTGCTATTTCATCGAATGATCAGGAATGGTTTCGCTCTTCACAAGCGTGTTTATTTTTGTAAAAAAAAATTAGTTTGATTCAGCCTGCTGACATTTTGAATAAGACGGTACATTATTTATGATACACTATAGAGATTGAGGGTCGAAAATCATCATATGATTTGATTTGAGAATATCAAATAAACTGTATGGTTTGCATTACCAAAGATTATTTAACTTATAAATATGCTTTTTATATACAATATAAGTATATGTTTATGCACACATTTACAAAATAGTACTTATTTATTCAAGGATTTAAATTTTCATGAAGGTTTTTCACCCCCCCACACTATTTTTTTTACATTACAGCAAATGTCTCAGGTATTTATTAATTTTAAAACACTTCAGGTGAACATTGGTAGAATTAAACAGTCATTCGAGATCTTTTAGAGGAGACAAAACACCCCTGCTCTAAATTTGAAAAAAAAATTGTTTTATTTGACCTAGCCAGAAATTAAGCCTGAAGCGTTCTGAACACTTAGCAGAGGTCTTACCACTGGATACAGGCTGACTCGTGTTTTTAGAAGTCGTGATGAAAAAAAGATAACATTTACAAATTATTAGGTACATAATTTAAGTTATCAACTGAGGGTGCTTGGTGGAATTTCAATATCAAATTTGAATTGTTCAGATTTAGTACATATCCATGTATTTCGTTACTAACGACCCGGGATTCGCCTTTCGGCATCTTCGGGCATTCGAGCACACGAAGTTCCGTTCGAGTTAATTTATTACAGGTATAAAATATTACACATAAATGTGCACCAAAATTTGTTTCATTAGTAATATCAAATCATAGTATAATATAAATAAATGCTGTTTTTTTCACCTGAGATCAACTCAAATGAGAATTTTTGTAGTCACTCGAGATCAACTCGAGGATTAGAGACATCACAAACACCCAAGTCCAAGACCTCAAATTTTAATTGAAAAAATCCAAATTTTATATTGACCTTCCCGGGACTTGATCACTAGGGTAAAGCTCTTACCACTTAACCACAGATGCCGACTATTTTTCTATCAGTGAGATTTTTAGTTTTATATTCTTTAAAAATCATTTTTGCATATTAGTTCTGATTATTTTCATTTGGCCTTTTAGCATAATGTTCTCATAAACGAAATTTATAGTATAAACATAAGAAGTTTTTTTAGTCAAAATAAATTTTACTCTTTGCAGTTAGCTCAAGAGCAATATAAGAGTTATAGGATTAAAATTAATGAGTTATATACCAAGTAGCGTTGTGACATATTAATAAATAACTGATTTTTGATAAATACTGTAATTCAAACCGCTTTATAAACCATTTAAAACAACTGACATCATATTAAATATTTAACATAGACAAAGAAGTCTACAATTTGAAGAATGGAAGAAGAAAGTCTACAATTTGTTTCTTAAAGATATTTTTTCTTTACATTCACCATAAAAATATGTGCTTACAAAAATTCTTAAAGTCAAATGATATAAGCACTTAAAACATCAGCTTTATATATATATATATTGCTTTTAAAAATAAAATAGCAGCTTCATAAAATAATAGTAGATAATTAATTGTAGTCAACGTACCCATAAAGGTGACATATTGTTCGAGCTAATCCATTTCCTGAACCGCAAGGGATTATTCCGATAGTAAGCTCCTCCATTACTTGTTGCCAGTCAGGACGTTCAAATATACCATTTATAACTTCAAAGAATATTCCGTCACCGCCGACGGCGATTACACCTCGCCAATTATAAATATTTTTTTGTCTTATAAAATCTCTGGCATAATTTGCATGTTTCGTCACCTGCAGATCATAAACTACCTCGGCTTCAGTCAATATAGGCAAAACTCTCTGTTGGAAGAACTCCCGAGCCTTTCCCGGACCCGACTTAGGGTTCAGCAAGATGAGCAATTTGCGTTCATCAACCGGAGGAGAGACGTAATTAACGGGAAGTTTATTAATTAAACATTTTATTGCGGCGCGCCATTTCTGGGCTTCTTTATTATTATCGTCATATTTATCGAATGACCTAAATCTCAATGTTATTGTAGTCCTTTCACGTTTACCACCGCGTCTATTTCGCTTCAAAATATAGGCGTAAATATATAAATATGCACTGACATCGGCTTCGTCTTGCTCTCCGCTATTTTCTTCGACGACTTTTAAAGGTTGAGGGCCAGGAAGGGAGCTGCAAACGCAAGATGCAGAGCCTGCGTGCTTTCTTTTGCTTCTCATACACCTGCATCCTATTATGTCCTGTATTAAAATGGTTTGTTCTTTTGTTGTTCCATTACACTCTTTTGACAGGCATAAGCCCTTATCGGTGAGTAAAACTCTGAACACAGTATTCTTTTTTGATAAAATATAAAATGTTTCCTCTAAGTATATTTCAACCTTCGAGTCATTACAATCACTTGGTTCCATATGAAATACACTTCCATTTTTACCCGCATCTGCCATTACTATTACACACGGCCACTTTAAATGACAGTTGACTCTTACGATAGGGAATTGTTAATGCCAATTTGACAATCTGACAGCAAGAAAGTTGTCGTTGTTTCCAAAGTTGCCATCTTGCAATATCTTATTCTCTCGTCGTACAAAAAGTAATTAAAACCCGTTGTGACAATTTACTAGGTAACATAGATACAGTCAAATGGGGTTACTCTGCCTACCGATGGGTGTTTTTGCCTAGTCCATTTTATTTTTATAAAACTGCTCACAAAGTACTTATTTTAATGTGTATATTAACGATTCATGTATGATATTATAAAGGTGTCTACGCTGGAACCACTTAATATTGCAAACTGTGTCTAACCTCATTTCCATCAGTTGTACGCTATTTTAGTGAGCTTCGAAAATCCAGATTGGAGAATGATTTCTCCGATATTTAGGTTGTATCTAAAAAACCATATAAGATAATCTTTTAATAATCTATCATGTAACTTATTGATATCTTGGGAATAATTTAAGCGTTTAGTTCGTTCAATTTTATTGATTTTGATAGTACATAAGTCATCAGACAATGTAGTAAACGAAATTTAATTACGCTATGGGGTCACTTTGCCTACATTAGGGATGTCAAAAACATAAATAGTTGGTTATATTACTATTCGAAATCGCGCAAACGTATTTCGTCTATTGGCATCCTCAGAAGAAATGTTTGGCAGGCTTATACAATATTTCAGCAAGATTCAGCATATTTTTGTTGTTTTATTATTTCATGTTTCACGAGAAGCTATTAGTAATAACAGCTATATTATTCTTCATTTTGTATCTACTTATTCATTAATCTTGCTAAAATTAAATCATATTTTAAATTATTCATTTAACTTTTATTGTAAGGTGACAACGCTGAGGTAAAATGTTTTTAGGTGACCATCAAATATCAATATTTGGCCTCATTTTCATACAGGTATGAAAATTATATCTGCGAAATCTTCATTGGGGTAAGCAGAGTAACCCCATCGGTGAGGCTACTTTTCCTAATTTTTATTTTGAAAAAGCAGCTCGTCTATCATGATTTTACACTTATGAAACGTAAATAATGCTCTTCCTAATCCAAACAATCGAATTAAATATAATTCAATATACGTTTTCTTACAAAAAATTGACAAATTTTTAAAATTATCGAAAAAAGTATTGAAAATTAGGCAAAGTAGCCCCATTTGACGGTACCGTTAAACGGGGTTACTCCGCCTAATTATCTACGGTGTGTTGTTTATATGTATTTATTGTATTTTTTGTACTGCACATTTATTTTTATGTGGTTTTTATTGCTATATACACTTAAGTTCAATTCTTCTAAATGATATATATTATCGATTTATATTCTAATATATTGGTTTCACTAATATAAACATGTACCGAGGCAAAATAGCACTGGCTCGAGGTTATTTTGTCTATTTAAAAAAAACCCGAGTAACTCCTTATCACTATTACGTTATAACAGCAATGAGGTAGAATAATACTCATAACACATTAAATACCATATACCATTAACATTCATCGTTTTTGTGTATTTTTTCACCGTCAAATTTTGCTGGGTGGAATTACCCTTGGTTCACTGACGATTGTATACATTTTGAAAATTGAACTTGGGTTGTGCAAGCAATATAATTAATTAATTTTTGTGCATAAACTGTATTAAAAATGTTGATAAGTAGAGGAAAATAATTTATAAAACCGTTGCTTTTTTATTATTTTGTCGAGAAATATATAAAAAGTATTTAGGCAACAAGAAGTTTTAAAAAATATACCAAATAATTATATCACCATGCAATGCCAATGAAATAGACAGTGGCAAATTTTACATTCCGTTGCATCTGATTTAATATTTACCCTACATTTGTAGCATACATTTAAGGCAAATTTTTTGATGATGCTTTATTAATAACGAAAAATTCTAGATGTTTAAAAGGTTCAGTTCGATCAACTGACTATTGAGAATAATTTTATAAGCAAATATTTTGTCTAGCCAAGTTTATAAATAAGTTGTGATCATATTAACAAAACAACTTCTGTACTTCATAGGCGAAATAGTCCTAATCGATGATAATGTAAGTTCCAGATTTTTTTGTTTGATATATTTTAGTTGATTGTGAATTATACATATTCAATTAACAATGAACAACTTCAATATTATTATAATCATATTATGTACACTAGACATAGACTACCTACTAATATTTCTGCCAGTAAATTATATATTCACGACGTCTATGGTTTTGTATCCAAATATGTCATCGTCTATGCCTCGTCGTAGGGCCTCTGCGTTTTATTAATTTTATTATTGTTGTGGATAACGCTTTTTCAGACCCAGAGAGAGATTTAAGAATTTTTGTCGCCATGTCTGCAGATGGTAACTTTAACCTATATGTGACGAATATCGACAGTGAGGGGCCATTTTTAAAATTAACCGGCCAGGTTGCGAAAAATCGGGCATTGATCATTGAAGATATCATTCGGACGAATAAGGATGCTTTGGAAAAAGGTACGGGAATGATCAAAGCGTCGTCGCTGTCCGTCGGTCTTCTCTGCATAGCTCAATACCAGGACGGCGGATTTTATAGAGCGAAGATCACAAATTTAGCGAATATCGTCAAGGGCTACGTCGGCGTGAACTTCATTGATTATGGTAATAATGAAATAGTTACTGTCAATTCGATCCGGTCGATTCCTGATGTCTTATTGCAATTTTTGCCGCAGGCGGCTGATTTCTTCTTGTCGCGTATAATTCACAAAGGCGGAAGGTGGGAAAATGAAGCACTGCAGGCGGTGTCTCAATTGGTTCGATATAAGGAAATGCCCTGTACCGTCGAACTGCATTCATGTAACAGGCAATTCATCCGTTGTCACATTGACCAATGTCCGGTGCCGGATTTATCAAATTATTTGACTGAAAACCATATTGGTATTCAAGTAACGCTACCTCATCAAGAATCTGTGCTTGTGGAGCTCACAGCCAAAATAAATGCATGGCAAAGCAACAACCCTTACCAGGCCCAAAGTCAATTGATGAACGCGAGATCCTTGCCGACAGCGAACGCCGTCCTTCCGTCTATGGGAATCGTTCCGAGTCCCGCATATCCGAGATCTGATTTTTCTAAACCTGTGTATGTTTCGAGCGCTTCTCCAGATTTGCTTGAGGCATCGCAAAATGGTAGGCAAAAAGCAAGCCGAAATATTTTACCCCCTCGCCCTTTAAATCGAAGCGCTGTGGATAGCCCCTCTCATATACCTGGATTTAAGCCATCCAATGATCGAATTTTGTCTTCCAAATCTCCTTCGCCTGTGAAGACATTGAAAAAATCCAATCCGTCCACTTACAAGAGTCGCCTGCTGGCTCTGAATTCTCGACACGAGATAAACATTTCATTCGCTAAAGACGGACCGGAGCTGTTCGCAATCCAACTTAAAAGCGACGAGAGCGCCCTCAGCTCGATGGTTGATCAAATAAATCGACTCTCTCCGGAGAGTCTAGCCGAACCTCCCATGATAGGCTCCGTCTGCCTGGGTAGATTTTCTGAGGATAATTCTTTACGCCGCGCCGTGGTCATGGGTCTGACCGGAACACAGTGCAAACTTTTTTTTGTCGATTTCGGTATGACAGATTTAGTTTCATACTATGACATATTTTACATTCCTGAAGAATTAGTCACACCTTGCGTGTTCTCTTTGAGATTCTGCTTATCGGGCATCAAAAATTTAGAAATCACCGAAGACATTAAGAAATTTTTCTACGAAATTGTCACTGGAAAAGTTGTCACCCTCGTGGTGGTGGCTCCCGAAGGCCCTCCTTTGATTCAGTATGGCGAGCTGTTTCTGAACGGTCGCAGTGTCAAAGATATTCTCATACAGAAACGTGACCCTAAACTTCTCAGCTTCCAACCTATCCAACCGGCCACTATCGTCGGAGACAATTCGGTTCTGGTGTCTTTCGTCGACAGCTGCACAAAATTCTTCATTCAACTTTCTGAAAATATTGATGCTATGACTGAAATAATGAACGAAGTGGCAGATCACTGTTCGAAGGCGACACCGCTGTCATTTCATGAAGTCACTTGTGGATTAGTTTGCTGCGCTCTTTTTCCTGATGATCAAAGTTGGTATCGCGCTCAAGTGATAAGCATCAAGAAAGAAAAAATTACCGTAAAATACGTGGACTACGGCAATGAGCAAGAAGTCACGGCAGATCTTTTGAGGCCTCTGAATACAGACTTGATAAAATTGAGGTCGCAAGGAATCCATTGTGCATTGAAGGGCTATGAAAATAAACCGTTTGACCAAATAACTACAAATTACCTTGAAACTCTTACATTGGAGAAGATCCTGCGAATAAAAGTCTGTAAACTCCTCACAGGGGATGTTTTGCTAGTAGAATTATATGATGACAGCTGCACTCCTCCTGTAAACATTGCTCATCAAATTCAACAACTCTGTTTGACACAGAATCAAGCTGTAAAAGAGGTGATCTAGGTTTCAATTTCCTATCAATTCAATTATTTCATGTTTTTATTACTTGCCCCAATTAATAATCAAATCTTTGTTTTCGTCTTTCATAAATAACATGATACATCAAAGGAATTCCATCGTATGAATGCATTGTATCCACATAATGTATTTACTTTTACAGCTTATTAGGTATCTTATATTATATTCAAAATTTGATTAACAAAATCATTAGATAATTATTGCTGAATAACATTAAAATCTGAAAATAAAATTATGTAATTTTCACATAGAAGTAGAAGTTAGTTTGAACAAAGCATATAATCTATTCCAGAAGATCGTTGCTCCATATTGTCCAAAGGAAAGTGAGAGAACTTATAATGCACAAAATCTGCCAAACGAGGATTCGCAGCAGGGAGAGTATAAAAAGCGTCCTGAGAAAAACTATTACGATAGAAAGAATCAAAGCTCCAACGAACGGTCCAACGACAGACCCAACTATAATAATGATAATGACAACAAACGTTTTAATAAATATGACAAACCGCAGAGCTACAACAGAAGTGAAGGGGGGGCTTATTCGCAGGACAAAAAATATGATAATAGACAAGCCAGCTCACCGTAAGTTTAAAATTAGATACTCAGAATTTTATTGTTGCTTATAATTACTAGAAATGTTACTCAAATTGATTATTACTATGTATTTTAAGTAATTTCAACTTTTTCTATCTGTATTTTAACTTTTTGAATAATGTTGAACACAATTCTTTCAAATAATGTGATCAAATTACATTTCAAAATGATCAACGTGCATTTTTTCAAAAAATCGGCAGTTCTTTTTTTAATATAGATTTGCAAAAATAAACATTATTAATTTCCCCACTGCTTTTTTGTGGTTTGTTGTGTGAATTTTACAAAATTTTAAACATGTAATTTGTGTCGGTTCATACAGGGGCAGGTATGCCCGTTTTATAAAATATATGGACACTACAAAGGTAATGGTGTTCAAAAATATTTTTTTCATTTAACTTATACGTTCACTTATCCGTAGTTCTTTTTTGTAAACATATCTATAAACTTGGAATATTTTTTTCCAAAAATTTCACAGCCATGAAGGACGTTATCGAGATAAAAACAAAGGACAGAAAAAATTAGATCCGAGAGATAGATTTAACGATAGACAAGGCGACAATATTAAAAGTAACCAGAGCAACGGTGGTCGCGTGAGACAGAACCAGCGGTATTGTTCGTTCAATTCCTTTGCCCATTATCACAGAATAGTCACGCTTTTGCTTTTCAATATTATGTTTCTCGGGCCCATCTTCAATTCAAACTTTCCAGTGGTCATTTTTTGTTTTCTGTGTTGCTTGTTAACATATCCATATACTTGTTTTAAAAATATGGTTGGTTTAATAATATATATTCTCTGCCTTGTTCACTACCCGATTCCTGCCATCAATGGAAAGAATATCGTCTCGATTGTATATCGGTTGCTAATTATTTCAAGCTGCGTGTGTTATACCATACATCTACTGAATGCCGGGGTGTATCTCGCATCGGGCATTTTAATCGACACGATGTTCACTGCGACTTTTCATTTCATTGTCTAGATTATTAATTTCACCCCATTAACTATTCTTGTAAGTTACAGAATCCTCATTACTAAGTCAATCGCCTAGTCTGTACTGTGCTATTTTTAACCTGTACCGCAATTATGATAAAATGTAAATACTTACTGCTATAAATGTCTAAAACTATTTACCTACCTAACAAAACCAACTTCAGTTGGCCACTATTCATAAAAACTATTTTCATTGTGATATTATTGTATCCGATGAAAACTACTTGTCATGAAATATTTCATATAACAATACTTCTTTGTAAATAGAAATGGTGTCCGCGGTATCGTTCTAATATAATATATGTACACCATCGGCGTGCGGTGGAATTGTCACTATCTCTATCGCACAACCAAATTTGGGTATGAGCAAGAAGGATACAAGAGCATGCGCCGCATGCCCTTGCATCATGTTTGCACCTTAACTTCTCATGTGATCGAGCGAGAAAGAGATAAAACCACCGCACATGCATGATGTACACATAATACCTGTCACTTTGTGAAAATAAAACCCTAACTTTACCTTTGGCATGTCAAGAGTTGAATGTGTTCCAATAGTTTGACATAATGTTTCTCTATATATTATACATCTTCAAAAAAGGTTTTTGTAAAGTTTAAAATTTGAAACGCGGCGCTTTGTTGTTTAAGTTTTTATTTGCCTTTTCTTACTGCTATATTTGTGCAATTGATTTATTCCATATTTACGATATGTTCACGGTTTTAAAATAAATTTCAGGGATAAAGATCAGAGATTTACAAAAGCAGGGCGACATCAAAACAGTGATTACGAAAGTGACCATAGACAACCCAGAGAACCGTATAAAGGAAAAAATAAAAAATACGCCAGCAGCAATTCAGGATCGGAAGTCAATTCCGAACTGGATGCAGACTTCTCAAATTCTAGTACCAAATCATACAATGCATTGAGGTCGTTGAGCGACCCGGCCCCCTTCAACACGCCTTTTCAAAAATACACTTTTGACAAAGGAGCCGAACACGAAGTGAACATATCTTGGTTCATAAATCCAAACAATTTTTATGCTCACATTTTGACACAGAATGTGGAATTTAAAAACATGATGTTAAATATACCAAACTTATATAGAGATGTAAAATCTACTCGGGGGAACGACATAGTCATCGGTTCATCAGTACTGGCGAGGTTTCCTGAAGACGGCGTATTATACAGGGCGGAAGTCCTGAAAATCGAAGGAGGAAAATATTTAGTACACTTTATTGATTTTGGTAACAAATGTTTGGTCGATGGTAAAGATCTGTGGCAGTTGGAACGAGAATTGATGATGTTGCCTAGGATGGCTGTCAATTGCACATTGAGTGATGTCTCTCCGGTGGACGGCGAATGGAAAAAGAAACCCGATGTCAACAGCCAGTTCAGTGCTCCATCATATAGATGCATATTTAATTCGGTCGACCCTGATGAAGTTTATTCGGTTTCTTTGCTAAATAGTGATGGAACAGATGTCAGGGACACCTTATTGCAGAAAAAATTAGCAAGCTGGGAAAAACAATCTCCGCCTGACAGACTTGGTAAATATTGATTCAGTGCTTGTTTTGCAAATATTTTAATATGCCCTCTGTGGCTTTAAAAACCAATATTGTATATATAACCAGAGATTGATACTTGGTCTTGATGAAGGATAATTAATGTGTGATTTGGCATTTTTTTATTTCTAATAATTATTTCGAGGTTTTACTATGCATTTTGTGATTCATGACGACTCCTCATAGATATTGATTTCACATGGCTTTTATAACTCTTCGAGGCACTTCTTTTCATACACTTCAATTCATTTTTTATTTTTCAGATGAACCACTGGATCTGCCTTTGCTTGTTGGTCAATATTTTTCTATATACGTCAGAGATGTGGAATCACTTTCCAAATTCTATATCCAGCTCAATTCATATAAAGATGTTGGTATTTCCTCTTATATCAATATTTTTTTTTACATACTAGTGACGTAACTACAACTTTTGAAGATCCCGGACACTTTCTGTTAAGCCCTTTGTAGCCCCAAACCGTAATTTTTTTTTAAGCCTAAAATTTCAATTACTGAACGAAAAGATCAACAACATTTTCCCTAAAAAATTGCTTTTTAAATAAACATCTAAAATAGTCTCAGATGTATGAGACTGGGGTTATGGCACTGTTTCTTCTGATCTCTAAGAAGAATGTTTGTATACCAATATTAATTACTACACAGGATACAAGGTGTTCGTATTTCATTATTGGATCTAGATGACAAAAAGTTTCACACTTTTAACAGGATATCGATCGATTCTGCAGGTACTAATTTGTCAAGTCGCTGATGATTTATTCAAATTTTTTTTTTAGACAAATAAATTTGCAGTGTACGACCAAACTTTAGAATGCATGCTAAATAACTATGAAATTGGTAAGTCGATGGTTCAAGAAGATGAACTAATTCCTTTGTTGAAGGAGAAGAATTTCATCGTATACGTAAATGATATCGTCGGTCAAAGGTAATATAATTTTCTTATTTCTACCATTTTTTTGCTGATTTATTTATCAGGAGTCGGTTTCCAGTTCGGATGGACTTTGGGAAATGAATTGATATCTCGTATGCACAAGATCTTCAGTGCAGCCTTGCTAAATTGCGTAATTGTTTTTTTTAGTTTAAAACTTACCATGTACAATGCTGAGACGTATGAAAAGATGAAATTGCTCACGCCTGACGATGAAAGTCCTCAGAAAACATCGGTGATATGTCCACACCCAGTGTACCATAAACACTTTGGAAACGGGTATGTCTCTCATGTAGAATCTCTTGATGAGATATATCTTCAAGATGATCTGGATACGGATATTATAACTGAGCTGCTCGATGCACTGTACCAATATTATGAAGGTATGTCGCATTACATTTTGAATTCATATAAAAAGAAGAAAATCAATGCTATTTTTGTAAAGTGGCTGGCTGATTAGTTGAAACATAACAGTACCGTATTTCAAAAGATCAACTACTTAAGATCTTCCTTGTCAAAGAATAACCGGTTTAGAAAAAATAGTTCATAGCCCTTGTCTGGATGATGGTGTACAACGAGCAAGTCGATTGACATATTTTAATACTTTTTACGCATTCGCTTGGGGTACAAATACTAGCAATATTTGATAAAAATCAACATATTTGCAGTAGATACCTAAAATACAACAATGATTAAATTGTACCTTTTGCTAATCATTAATCAACTGTTACAAGATCCATGCTTCCATTGTGTATATATTTTTGCTATCTTATTAAATAAAATCTACATTGATTTTCGAATTACAATCGAAATTTCAAAAATAAAACTCGCTAATGCATATTGGTTCTGTAATGAAAACTTTATAATTTGCTTTTATTTTGCAGAAAATGGCGAAGCCCTCACTTCATTTGATGTCAGCCGATTATGCGTGGCACAATCTGACGATGGCAATTGGTATCGCTCCAAAATCTTACAAGCCAATTCTGAAAACTGCTTGATTCAGTTTATCGACTATGGAAATCAAAATTCTGTCCCGCTGGATAAAATCTGCGCCCTCATTCCAGACTTCCACGACATTCCCCAACTGTGCCAAAAGGTCAAATTGGGTGTCCCTAGTGACGATGACGCTGTGAATAGATTCAAAAGTTTTATTGATTATAGAAAAGTTTATGTAGAATTGATAAAAGATAAACCAACATGGAAAGCAAAGATTAGCGTTGATAATGTTGATGTTGTCGAATTATTGTTCGGCAAGCAAACGGCAGATGGCACTACAGGTCAGCAAGAAAGCTTACCAGTTTCAACCACCTCCGTTTTGATTTCGCACATTGACAGTCCAGGTCAATTTTGGTTACAACTCGTTTCAGATTTGGATAACATAAATAATCTTCAAGCGGAGATACAAGATTCAGATTCGTTTGCGGAGCTGTCGGACCGCGACGTGGGAAAGCTGTGTATCGCTAAATATTCAGGCGATGATCAATTTTACAGAGCGATTATTCTAGATGCCGACAGTGACATCACTACGGTGAGATTTATAGATTACGGAAACACTGACGTACTCGACAACAGTCCGTCAATTTTGAAATTGTTAACAAATAGCTTAGAAGACATTCCGCCTTATGCCATGAAATGCAGCGTAAATGCTACGCCGACCGGAACCGGTCAGTGGACGGAGTAGGCGGCTAAGGAATTTATACAATTGCTGGGCAACATTGAAAATTCCGTAGAAGCAGATTTTGTTTTAAAAGATGTCATGACTTATGTCGATATTTTTGTAGGGGGCCAAAATATCACAAAAAAGCTAGTGGAAGCGGGATACGCCAACCCTGCTGAAATATCTGACGACGGAAAGATGGCGACCTGTTTCGCTAGCCACGTGTCTTCCCCGTCTGAATTTTGGATTCAGTTAGCAAGTTCTATACATGACTTGGAAACTATATCCGAAGAACTCACGGAAGCCGCTAACTTTTCACCCTTGACCGACATCGCGGAAGAAGTGATCTGCGCGGCAAACTTTCCAGAAGACGGTCAATGGTATCGGGCTCAGGTCATCATCAACGGCATGGACGGAACTGAAGTCTTATTTATGGATTACGGCAATGCCGCTCTCACGAATGAATTGCGAAGTCTTCCCGATACACTTAAAGCGCTTCCCGCTCTGTCACGGAAGTGCGCCTTACAGAAACCTTCTAATATTAAAAACTGGTCAAAAGAAGCTGAGATGAAATTTGCTGAAATGGCTGCCGACGGTGCTACAATTTTCCAAATCTCTTTTATAGCTTCCGGCGACATATCAATTGTCGAACTTTTCATCGATGGAAAGTCGGTGACGAACGAGCTCGTCTCTCTGTGTGAAGTTCACCTCGACTTATCGTGCAGTAGAATGCCTTTAGTCGGTGAGGATACAGTTTCCTTAGTAAAAATAAGCCACTGCAGTTGCCCTGAAGATTTTTGGGTGCATGTTAATTCTTGTAGAAATCAACTTGAAGCTCTCGAAGAAGCACTCAAAGACGCAGAGAAATGGGAAATATTGAATGATATCGAGGAAGGTGCTCTGTGCGTAAGCTTATTCCCCGAAGACGGCCTCTGGTACAGATCGAAAGTTTTAGATCACGGTGACGGAGGTACAGAAGTCCAGTACATCGATTATGGAAACACATCGATAACTGACAAAGTTCGCGTTATGCCTATAGAATTGGGCGAAATCCCGCCCCTCGCCAAACACTGCAGCTTATTGGTTCATAATAATTCCAGTGATAATGAGAAATTTCATGAAAAATTTGCTGAACTGGCTGCCGAATCGCTTGAACTGCAAATGGAAATAGTAGACTCCGGTATTTCACCGATGACTGTTAAATTATCCTTAGAAGGTGAAGATATTACATATCGGTTGGCCAGCAACGATTACGTAAAACAGATATCGGAGCCTGCATGCCATCCGGCTGTCGTAACTGAAGATTTTAATACGGCCGATAGTTCAGTTCTCGATGAATCAACAGTTTTAGATGAGTATGAAGAGATTGAAAAAGTGTACCAAAAAGACGAGATAGATGTTATCGACGACATTGATGAAATCGTGGTTCAGGTTGAACAAGAAATAGAAAATTTAGAAATCAGAGCTGGCAACGAAAACAACGATCTGTCGAAAGAAATCAGTACAAACTCAACTGTCGATATTGAAGTATGCATTAGTGATAGAATTGTGACTGGTGAGACTGAAAGTGGACAAAAAAAGGAGGATGGTGACATTGAAATTGACGATACCCAAGATCACTCGGAAGACATTAGGGAAAATCTACCGATTGCGAATGATCCTGATGACCTTAACACACTAAATGACAATTGCGGAATTGAAATAAACTCTGATTCCAGTAGTGAAAATAAAGAGCATACAGTCATTAACAGCATCGATGAAAAAGTAGAAGAACCGCATATCGAAACGGTACCAAATTCGAATTGTGATAAAGTTGAAAATCAAAACGGAGCTGTGAAAAAAGTAGTAGATATAGTAATATCTAAAAAGGAATCACCTGAAGTTTTTGAAACCGTCAGGATGACTGAAGATGGATTAGAAACTGATGAGATGGCTATTTCTTCGAATAAAGAAAGTAACAATTTGGACAACAATGAATCTGAATCGAGCGATAGGGATTATGAAGATGTTAGTGAAGAACTAGAGCAAGAGAAAACTGATTTATCATCCGACGATACCCGACTCGGCGAAGCGGATGCCACCACTGAAGATACTTTGACTGAGACACTCTCGGTTGAAGATAATAGCGATGACGCAAATATAACAGATGTGTCCAGTCAAAAAAAGAAAACGTCAAAGAGTAAAAAGAAGGTGAAATAGAAACATTTCATCTTTCTATAATTTTTAAAGTTCAGGACAATTCGTTAACAAAACCAGTGACAAATATTTTGATTATGACTTTCATGCAACTGATTATAATTTACTGTTATGAATCTCATAAACCATAATCATGCTTTTTTTAACAAAGCAATATTTTTTTCATTTTTAAAGCATCTTTTGATCTTTATAAGCAAATCCAGCATTAATTAGCTAAGGTTCTTGATTATGATTAATATTTTCGATAGATTCGTTACATAACATAGATTAACTGCAGATGTGCTGTATGCTATTTTTTATGGCTGTTTAAACTTTTGCTAATAAAAATTTATCATCTACAAAAAAAGTCATTGACGGTGGGCATACGTAGGTAAGGATACTCAATATGAATATTATGTTTGTTTAAAAATTTATGTGAAGATTGACAATTTATGACAGATTTTTTTCGTAGATATGAATTTATCAATTTCATGCGCTTTGTTATTGATAGGCTTCATTAATTATTTTTTATCTCTTTCTATCAAAATGTTGAATCTCATAGCGTTCACGAATGGATGAACCGATGAGGAATGCAATAAACTATTGAATTCTTATTATACACCGAGTTAATTCACAAAGGGGCCATGTGATTGCTGCAAATAAATAAATCATCTTAAATGCAAGTTATGTATTATTAAGTTTTAATTATGTTGAACATATGTTTGACAGTGTAGGATTTCTTTATTATAGTTCTAACTTGAAGGAGATAAACTCAGTTAACATTACACTTTTTTTTACTTTAACCTATTCCCACACCAACATTTTTACATTGCCACAAAACATAAAAGCTTGCTGAATAGCTGGAGCCATCCATACTCATCTCTACTACATAGCACAAAATACATGTAGAAATCTGTATGTTTGTATGTCTTTCGTTCACAACAACTCCTCCCAAATGGCGTACATTAGTGATGTTAAATTTTCACACGTCATTTTAGCTGCAATTGTTAGTTCAACTGCGCTATTTTCAGCTCTTGACATTTAACTTTTAACCTCAAACTGAAAACGCTATATTATTGACGTTTAATAATAAAATCAACCCACGCCGAGAAAGATTGCCTTGCAACAGCTCCAAACCAAAAATTCCGTGATTATTGCACCAAGAGTACTTTAGTGTATTATGACAAAAAAATATCATTTTTCAGTTAATAATGCAGTTTTATTCAGATTTTTTTTGTTTATTTATTGCTTTAACGTAGTAACTCAAAAATGTAAAATACGTTGTAATCGAGTCAATGACTTCACTAAAGTATTTTCATAATATTAAAAAAACTTGATTACTTTACTATATTATTGAGATATAATAATATGATTATGTATCAATGTGATGTAGGTATATTTTTGGTGCATTAGTGTATTATTTTTATACCTAGCAACCGATTTAAAAATCAATTCGATAAACAAATTTGTAACTTGATTTGTATATTAATTTATTATATTTTAATATTCAAATTTTTTTAATTTGTATTAATTATTAATATTTTAATTCCTATTTAAATTTGTATCTCAAAACTATGACCTTTTGGATTTAGTACAGTAAAGTACTTATGTTGTTACGCAATTGGGACCCACCGAAGCTGTACAATGATTCTAGACAAATAGTGAAGGCTTTACACGCTTGTATCACTGAAGCAAGCGTTTTAACTGGGTCATTTGAGGGTGAACACGTCCTGATTCCAAGAATTCCACTCATTCTGACTGACTTACCGTTTTCATTCAAACAGTTGCAATTTCCTGTTTAACTTGCATTTGCAATCACAATCAATAAGGCGCAAGGGCAATCACTCAAAGTCACAGGCTTGAAGATGACTGATGAGTGTTTCTCGCATAGACAGCTGTGTGTAGGAATGTCGAGGGCTATGGACCCCCCAACATTGTTCATCATTGCCGATGATCAACAAAACACTAAAAATATTGTATATAGCTAAGTATTGCAATAACCAGTTAAATACAACTAATTATAGTGATTAAAGAATGGGTTTGAATCTATCCCGGGAAAGGCCAGGTAATAAATACTATTTATATATTATATAGCAGAAAATATATGTACCAATCTGATTGTCCGTCTGTCACAAAACGATTAGCAAGCAATAGCTACGTAAAATTTGCACATGCCATTTCTAGGTCAACTATGCTATTTTCAATTTTTAAAATTATTATCAACTCATGGACTATGTTTTGTGGGTGTCACACAAGGCATGGTCCACAGTGATAATTTCAACATTAGTTAACGCCAATGTCTAAACTGTAAAATATAAGCGGCATCTATTTTGGGCGAAGTCGGATAATAAATACTAGTTTATTTATAAAAATACATTACAAGGCATACAGCTGACATCAATGCGCCATGCATTCAGACAGGATATATAACAAAAAATAAAAATAGCATTAAAAGCATTTTTAAGAATTGAGAGAATGGAATAAGGACAAAATATATTATTTACACACAAATTCATATAAAAAAAAATATCTTAAAAACAACAGTTTGTTGCTGTCAAACAGACCTTACGACTCATGACTGACCTGAAGAACAAGTTTTCAGATAAAGATTTGTTTGGTTACGGTTTCGGCCACGTAGATAAAATTTGATATGTAAGTTAATAATCTTGATAATAAACTCGGCATCGAAAAAGATCTTCGATTTTCAAGAGTGGAACGATAGTCTTCCTTAAAGAGATTTGGTTGGGTAGTACGTGTTAAGCAGTGATAAATTTTTTTTGTGTAAAAATTATATATTTATGCACAAAAAACCAAAATTTAGAAGAAATGTATATATTATGTTTATACACTATATCTTTTTAATTATGTTTTATATGTATCTTCATTTTCTGTGATAATTATCATAACGCATATAAATATATTTGATTCGATGCGGATTGGCGGGACACGTAGCTGTCAAACTCAATACAAGTGTACTACCAGGACTCCTCCATATCCTAAACATCGACAGTAGATGCTTGCGTAGGATATTGCGGGTAAGGCAATTTGAATTTGTGAGGAAATAGATTAGGACATGGACTAGGTAATGCTCTGTTATTTCCGGTCACGGACGATGGATTCTTCAAATTCAGGGGGGGACAAATGGGCGCCCCTGCCTTCCTCAAATGACATACCTTGGTACAATCCAGTGTTTTTTCTTTTTGACCAAACCGTGTCTGCTCCCAATGTGGAGAATGTGGCCTCCTAATGGAGGAACATGTTATGCAGTTGCTCAACATCTTTTTTCGAAGAGAATAGGGTTAGGACAGGATTAGAGGTCAGCTAATTGCTATCGCTACACCATTTTTTTAGTGTACTTGGTGGAAATGCATGTCATGAGGGGAAGCGAATGATTTTTATTGATTAGTTAAGAGAATTTTTATGTAATGTAATGGTAAATATTTTCTTATATTTATTTGTACAGAGCAAGACGTAACACAGAAGATAGACTACATAAAATCATTAGGCTACATTTACTGCTTGTCACCAATTATTGTAAAATCTGTATTTTCTGCATTCTTTTTAAGGTATAAGCCTTTCTCATTGGCCAAATGCAAGACGGCAAGCAGGGACAAAGAAACGCTCAGAGATTCTTTCATGGTCGTGGACAGTTTTGACGGAAGTTTCTTCAGCAGTGCCATGAAATTTGTTTCCTTTACATTGTACACTTCTACGCTGTTAGGCTCGTTCTCTTTTCCGACTTCTCCTTCGCTAGTCAACATTCTCCACGTCACCAGTTTCAATTGTTTCATGTCCACCTTTTTCGATCGCATAGCGTAAGGAATGAATATTTTTGCTACCTGTTGTGTGAATAAAAGTAAATATTAATTAATAAAAAAATTTGAGAGCAATTTGAAAAACTTTATTAAATATTTATATATTTTTAAAGTACAGTGGGCATGATTTTCTTGGTGACTTGTTTCTTATTATTAATTTTTACAGTATCCCTTAAGTTAAGACACCACCAATGTTCCATCTAAGCTGCGCGCGCAACAGTTTGGGAGACCACGCGCAGACGTCCAGTTTTTGCGTGCACTCCAATAATCATAAAGTAATAACTATTCAAATAATCATAAAATTGGAATAACCCGAATTCAGTTACAAAATTCTCTGTCGTTTTGTTAAAACATCTGTTGTGTGTGTTAAGGTGGCTGGCCGAAATGTCTATTGTTTGAAGCAACAGCAATCTTACCGACAAATACTGAGAGGGTATTTCAATTGCAATACAGCAAAAAAATTTCCCGATGACAACCGAATGAAACTTACTCAAGTATAATAAATAGAAAGGGAAGAAAGTTGTAGAGGAAGTGTCGTGCTGTTGCGTTTTGGATTATTTCATGATTAGGCAATATTGATTATTTTGATTAAGATATGTTGGTTATATTATAATAAATTACTTTGCATCTCAAAAACAATTATTTGTTTGTTTTGTTCCACTTTTTCTATCAATTAAAAATTTTATATTTAAAAAGTTGAATACACTCATTCCTAATATTAACCAAATCGTCAATTATTTATTCTTTACCAAATAATTCCTCAATATCATTGTTATTTAAGTCTTCTAAGCCATCTAATGAATTCGAATAACTATTTCTGCATTCTATATCATAGAAATTTCCAACAAGCATTTAAAGTTATTTTTTCAAATCATTGCAAGCATGATGCGAATATTTTTTTCCAAATTTTCGGAATTGTGATGGTATCGTCATTATCAACAAAATATGTATCTTAAAGAATGTCTGATATAATCTATTATAGAAAAACGTTTTTTTTAAATCTGCGATAAAAACGAGCGGCAGGTTTCACGGGGCAGCATTTTCGAAAATGAATAGATAATTTCGACGGTAAAAAATTTATATATTTATGTGTTATGTACAATGCAAGTTATATTCCATATACCATGTTTTATTCCGTCTTATAAATAGTATAGTTTGTGACTCGCTGACAAAATGCACTTTTCTTTTCTAAATTTATTTAAATGACTAAAAGATTTTTTGCCATATTTAAAAAACATACCTGCGAGACTCTTGTGGGAAATTTAATATTGAATTTAACATTCGTAAATGACAAGATTGCAAACATATAGTATATATTTTTCAAGAAATTATATTTATACATGAAAAAAAATTATCTGCGGCGCAATCTTCTACGCTATAATGACTTATGATTAAGAAAATACGAGTAGTTTTTATAAATATAAAAAAGGCTCAAGCCAACACTAGTGTAAACATAAAATCATCAATTTTGGAGGAGGGGCGGCAAATTCAAGAACCGCCAAGGCGGTACAAACCTTAGCTACGCCATTGTATGTACATATAATTAATTAATGGTTTTTGTTGCTATAAAATATTATTCCAATTTATAAAATATCATTTTATTTTAACCCTCAGATGTAGAAACGTTCACCAAGTAAATCAAATATATCGTCTAGTTCCTCCAAAAGTAAGAACAGTTGTAAAGAATTTAAACTGGAATGACTTCACCGATCAGTTGAAACTGAAATGCCATCCAATTAGAATATTTAACATCAAGATACGATGAGAATTTAATATTACCTATCATCAAAACAAGACATTGATTTAGATGGAGTTTATAATATATGGATTAGTTGTAAGCAGCGACATAAAAAACTATAAAATTTTAAGCAAAGTTATAAAATATGTTGATTAATATTAGCGACGATTATTTGCTTAAATCTGCTTATTTTTTCTTAATTTGTGATTGATTTTATTTATAAATAAAATGAATTCTGTTATTTTTTATGTTCTATTTTAATGCACATTATTTTAATATAAATTATTAAATGATAATAATTTTAAATATTATATGCAATGCAAAAAAAAAACACATGACATTGATGTTTGCAAAAAAAATTGAAATTATGCCGCGCACTTGTTGGAGTGGCCTGCATAGCCTTTAAATTTTCTGCAGAGCTAATCTCTCGTCTTAGAGGCAACACTGGTCACCACACGCTATTGATACATGTTTTTTTAGCTATGTCCGTTTCCTAGGAAGTGCATTTACATTCCTAATGAAGCATATCTCAACAGTAATTGTTTTAATGAGAATTGGCTTTTTCCAGTCGCTCAACCCCTTTTTTTCAGATGGGGAGAAGGATAGAAAGACTCATGATGTTGAACACAAACGGCTTGAAAAATCAAATTTATAAAAGTGGCGAATGCAACCGAATAGGACGAACACCCGAGAGCGTTGACCGCAATTCAAATATTTATTTATTAGTTGTAAAAATAATGTCACCTTAGCAGGCGGTTCCACCAAATCGGAGTTTCCTTCGAATCCCTTATTTTGAGTGTGAACGTCACCACCATTCTCATCATTGGCTTCATCTCCATTCCAAAGACCATTGTCATCCTAAAAATAAAAAAATTACCAACCTTAGATGAATATTCAAAACAGGAGTAAAGAATGAATATTTTAACTTCCAGTTTCTTCATTTCTGAAGTCTCCGAATAAAATTCTCTACATATAGACTTACATCGTTTGGCTGGCTGTTGAGGCAGTAGGAGTTATCATTGTCATTATCATAATCATAGTCGTTGATTTCGAGTCGATGAACAGTTTCCTTCTCGGCTTCGTTCTTCTTTTCTTTGACAGATTTCAAAATGATACTCTGTGGCAGATAAAACTTCTTGAAATATAATAAATTGAAGCCTCGGTCTATCGGAGTTTTGAAATTTTTGTCACTCCAAGCGTTGCTCTGCGATAATGTTTTAAGACCGATCATTATCTTGGCAGACTTGGAATATTCAGGACACTCTTTGCACATTCGACTGAACGCCATTCCTTCGCCCAAGTAGTCCAATTGCTTTTTTTTTCGCGAAGGAGCTTTTTTCACAATCACTGTTGTTATCGTATTACTTCTTTCGGCAATTTTCGATACTGAAAAAAAATTATTTGGGTAAAAATTATATTAAAAATAGTGATAATATCAAAGCATGTTATTATGAATGTCGGAGCATTGTCAGATTCACGAACAGCGAAGTCAGAGTGGGCAAATAATAATATTTTTCTAAAAATTGCTAAACTTTAACTCCTCTATTACACTTTTAGGGATAATCGATTTAAAGTGACACAAAAATATAACTTTTCATTTACAAATAATATTTTAGAGTGAAATTAAATGGAAGATATTTATAATACATGATTGATGACAGGAATAAAAAAAAACAATAAAATCTCATTTTAAGCTTAAATTCTTTTCTACTCTATATTTATTAGATTTGCAGTGGGTAGTATTGAAATGTTACTGGGAAAGAATTACGTAAATAATGTGACGACCAGCCAGTTTACTGAACACGTTTTCTACCAGTAATTAAAATATATAGTAGGTGTTTCATCAAAAATGAGTTAGTTGACAAGATTTTTAACAAAATTATGATACAGATAATGAATGATTATTTTTGTATTGAAGACTATTTACCTCTGTTGACATTGTTCTTTAACTTCCAGTGGGAGGGTCCTGCCCATGATCCAATAACTGCGCTACTATATGAATATTCTAAATAACCATCTGATTGCGTTGAAGGTCTCATGTCCACCAAATGGGCTACAGTTTTGGCTTTTTCTGAAAAAGTCAATCAATTTCAATTGCATTATGAAAATTTCAATATTCATTATTTTTAATGTTTGCATGAAAGACGGTACGAACCTCTTCTTATTCCATGTTGCATAACACCAAGCTCTTCTTCATCACTTTCTAAGGCATCGTCGACATCATCTGCAACGTAATTATTGGCATTTATATCTGCGCTTTTGAAAAATATACACCTCCAAATTTTGAAACCACATTAAAAAAAATCATGACACCATAGTAAAATTCCAGTAAAGTATTCGAATATCATAAAATAGATTGTCAGAGTGGAACAGTAATGTTAGGATTATATACCTTATACCAGGGATAAACTATAAATTGCTGTCGATTTTGAGAAATTCAGTTTTGACACTATTTTTGTGGCAATAATATTTTACTATAATTGGCAAGAATAAATATTACAACAATGCATATTTATGAACTAAGAAACATATTATCCATAACACGAGTGAACTGATAACTGATGCTAAATTAAATTAAAGAATTGAAAGCGGGGTAAATTTTTAAATCAATCATAGTGGCAGGCGAAAATAATTGCACTATTTTGTGGTGACAATAAATTTTTTCATAAAAAAATAAAGTCTTAACTCATAAGTGGGTATAACAGGTTTTATTTTCACTGAGAAAATTAATTGCCATTCTTTGTCATAAAGAGAATAATCATTTAAATTTTTATAGAAAACAAATTTGAATAGGAGTTGATAAAAAAAATCATTCTTTGATTTTCGATTAAGCAAAAATTAAATTTTTATCCAACATTATTTTGAGTGATATTTCATTTATTTTACTATAATAGTTTAGAGCATTCCCATGAGTATATGGGGGTAATATTTCCATTTCAAAAAGAGATTGTACGGAAAAAGTTCAAGTCGAGTCTTGGGCTTTTTACAGGTCAAGTCAAAAGAATGATATCATTGAACACTAATTAAAACATAACAAACCATAGTCATTGAAGCCATTGTGAGGTATAGGTTCCACATCAGCATTCATGTCGAAAGCCATAGCTTGCTGTGACAGATTCAGGTTGTTTTCCACCCACTTATTTGTAGCAGATGATCTTAAAAAAAATAACACTCATGAGACAAACCGAAAGAGATGTAATTGAAATTGAACATAATGAAATAAATTAAGCTGTTATTCAAAAATCGCAATGCAGAAGAAATATTTACAATTTGTTTTCCTCGTCTTCAGGATCCCATCCGGTAATATTGAAACCATGAAATTGTCCGCACAACTGATCATCATCTTCCACTATTGGAAAGAGCTTACGTTTCAGTTCAAACGTTGGCAAATCGTCAGGATATAAGTTATTTTCATCAGGTTTTTTCGAATTTTTCAAAAATGGCACATCAGACCTAGAAAATAAATAATTCTCTTGATGATTAAAGTTGTCGACTAATATTCGGTGTACAAATATTTAAGAATATTATACCTCAAAACAAGACCAAGACTTTGGTTATCGATCGGTAAAGTAGCATTGAACGCTCGATTTGAAGAAGTCATATCACCAGAAGTCGCTGCCAATTGAGCAAAAAATGGATCGATACATTCATTCACTTCCACCTGAAAGCAATTCGATACAAATTTAGCACATAGAATAGTTTTGGTACACAGGCCGCGTAGACGAGGAACTAGGTATATCACATATGTCGCAATTAAAATAAGAAGTCTTCTCAAGGCTCAAATAATAATAGTTTATTGTCAAGTCTTTTAATACATCTTGTAGGTTCGAACTAAGCAGTTAAGCACAGTAGAACATGAACCATAGAATATGAGTGAACTTGACAAAGGGGTAAACCGTAGCGATCGATGATGTAGGTATCTGACAATTTATCAGTTGTTTGGAGGTTCAAATCCATAGAGCTGTATCAAGTTAGAATCGATCTAACAATGGAGGCAGTGCTCCATCAGAAAGATGGTTTCAATAGGTGGGAATCCGTAGAGCCATATCAATTGAGAACCGATCCAACAGTGGAGGCAATGCTTCGTCAGAAGATAGTTTCAAATTGCTGGGTTTCATATGACGTATCAATCGACAACCGATCCAACAGTGGAGGCAGAGCTCCGAAAGCTAGATAGTTTTGAATCTTTATGCAACAAACGTATCAAAGTGGGGGGATCATAAAGCCCTGAATGGACGTACCATATTTGATTTTATTTATTCTTTACAGTGAAAAGGTGACAGATGGTTATTATATAATAACATATTTTAAAATTAGCTAGCGACATCTATATATAGTTATCGCATGGTATAAGCTGATATTATATCTTTGTCATCAAAAACGATTGTTTGGAGTAATAGATCATTAATTTCCATGGATAAAATTAAGATAAAGAAGGAAAACAAGTAAAAACGTTATGATCTAAAAAATATATTTTAAATGCAGTACCTCTGCATTTAACTGGCCTTCAACATTTGTAGACAGAGAGCTCTTCGCATTCTTTTTGCGTTTATCTTTTTTGCGTGGATTACCATCGGCATCTGTTGCCGCTTCACCAATATTGTCTTCTTCTTCTCCGTCAGGCTTTTTGCCACGACGACCCTTTAAAATATAAAAACAAATCTTTTTATAACCAAATTAAAAGTTTATTGTTTTTTTTTTTAATTTAAGACATCGACTGAGGGCGCTTGATGGAATTTCAATATCAAATTTGAGTTATTGAGATTTTGTACACTTCCGTGTATTTTGTCACTAACGACCCGGGTTTCGACTTTCGTGCGCTCGAATGCCTGAAGATACCGAAAGGCGAAACCCGGGTCGTTAGTGACAAAATACATGGAAGTGTACAAAATCTCATTAACTCAAATTTTATTAATTTGCTTATGAAAATACATTCAGGAAAACAGTTATACCTGTGCAGCTTTAGACAGCCCACCGGCCATTTTTAAAACATCATAATGAACTGCATCCACCCGAAAAGAATAAATTCTGGTAGAAGCATCAAGAGTTGTAGATGCCATTTGCAAATTTTCCATTCGAGAATCATGCTTCCGCAGCATGGCCGACATGAAATCAATGAGCTGCAGATTCCATGCATTATCCTTGTTGATTTTCTGAAATTATTATCATTGTGTGTAATCAAATCGATGTTAGTAAGGATTAATCTATCAAAAAATAATTTCATGTAGTAGTTTCAATGTTAGAGGGCTTCTCAGAAGCACTTCTGTTTTTTTTAATGATAAAAACATAATGAAAATAATAAGACTGCCAAAAATCACAGATATTAGATAGAGGTTAAAGGATTAATATATTGTGGAAGTGGCATTAATTGTGTTTTATTTGAATTTCATGAAGATTTTTCACCAAGAATTGACAGATAACACAATTAAATTCGATAAATTCATACAAATATCAAAAGTTGCAGAAGGAACATACAAGATTCATTAATCATTTGTTAACTTTCAATTCTTGGTGGATAGGCTTTATATTTTAAAAATAAAACATACTTTGTTCTGTGCTACTTTCACATTTTTATAATAAGGAGAAAAAAAGATGAATGGTATCGCATTCGCTTGTATAAATCAGTTGATAATGCTCGCAATGACGAACCTGTCCTGATCATTATAAAAATGCGGAAGTAGTACAAAACAAATTGTGTTTTATTTTTAAAATATAAGATTCACACAATTGACAGAAGATTATGTTTGCCATCTGCACACAGTCGAAGCAGATGGTAGATGATGAGCGCTCAATTCAAATCCTGAGATGCAGTATGAGAAAAATGCCATATTTATAATATATTGACATTATCGTAATAGTGTTACATTGTATGCAAAAACGTTAAAGTAATTTTATGGTAGGTACTGAATCAACCACAAAATACTGTATGCTATATTTTACGATTGTGAAATTAATAACTTAAGACAAAAAGTTTGAAGTTTTCTATGTAAGTAATAATAAATAAACAAAACATTACATTTTCTGCATAGAGTTTAAGGCAACCCTGAAAGTGCTCCTTTTGGGGTGAATTGATGCTCAATCCACTTGCAGAACTGTTCCGTGCAGTCGACACGGTACGAGGTGTACTGAATTGTGAGGTAGTTATGGATTTATCTTCAGCCAGCAAGGCGGCTCTCTCCGCTTCGTCATCATTTTGATTCTTAATATTGTGAAAAACATTAAAACATGTATCAATTTGTATAGTATACGCGTCAGCGTAGTGCGTCTTGCATGTTTGATAACGAATTTAGCATGTATTGCGAATTGACATATTTGGTTTTCATAATAAATAATTCACGGACAATGAAATTCAATGTTTTTCCATAATCACATTCGTAAAATTTTACTTAAATACTAGTCAATTGAATATAATAGAGAGATGGTACATTAATATCGTAATAATACAACATCAATGTGATGTCAACTGACACAGAACTTGGTTACTTTTGTGCAAAAATAATAACAATTGAATCTAAGCGTAAGATTTGATGTAATAATATTAGCTATTTTAATAATCTTCGATTGAAAACCTCATCAGTTCTGGCGATGCTGATAGAAGCTCTACCAAAAATGCGACTTCGCCTCCTAGGGCTGTTGATGATCTCCGAATCAACAGTCTTCATTGCAACTTCGAGTATAAGATATCAAATCATATAATCACACAATGAATATCATAAAGAATCCTTGAAATTCCTCAATCATCTGCTCGAATAGTAAAACTTGACAAAGATTCGAATATCTCTGACGGCGTTTCAGTTGTTTGTCGTTTGTTGATGACAATTTGAATTTAACTTTTTTTGCGCAGGCCATGGGCTACTCACAGGTGCTGAAACAATATTTTTACCGCCGTGTAAATTTCCATTAAATTTATGTACGTAGTATAGCCAGACTTTATATTTATCTTCTCAGCCATAGACAGTATGTTTGACAGCTGTCATAGTCACGAGATTAAAAATACTGAATCACTTCATAATAACAAATCAATTTGGTACCCCTTTTTAGTAAAATGAACGCGGTAATCGGATTATGCCATTTTTGTGAGTCTCACGGCCCGTGTGTAGTTTTTTGTACTCAAGTGTTTAATCACAACAATGTATCTGAACGACAAAACGTAAGAGAAACCAACTGCAATGCCTGTAAATCCATTGGCTTAAATGTTTCGTACACAAGTCGAGATAAAGATAACAATTTATATATAAGTAAACAAGTGCCTTCAACGGATGATACCTACCTTTTATTAAAACAGGCTTGTATACGCAGCCTCAGCTGTGAGGTGATATTTTTTTGCTTCATTGATTTAAATTTGTATAAATAAGTGAAGCATGCAGTAATTTTACCATTGAATTTCAATCAATACTTTGTTTTAGGTGAGCTCTAACAAAGAAAATTCATTGGTATTTTTTGGTGACACTTCTAGAGGACACATATTGAGTTATTCATTCCAAATAAAAGACACGCAAGCTCGCGGACTAAAGAGATGGTTTTCATTTATTATTCTCATGAAGGATAAAATGTTTTTACTCAATATATCGCCGTTTTTGAGTGAACAAATGAAGGTAAATAGTTTAGTGCGCACTTCTCATTATTCCGAAATTCTTCATTCTTCACATTCTTCATAGTCATTGCAATTTATCTATTATTAAAGGAAACATCACGAGAACTACAGAATTTAGCTGATGTTGTCTATTCTGAAGATCAAGCATTGTGCTCACAAAGGGCATTACGTCTTAGAAGTGGAAAAATGGAATCTTCCGCTCCTAGATCATTAGTACAGTTGACAGGTATTTTCTGATAGAATGTAGATTTTTTATATTATAATATTCTAGAACAGGGGTGACAAACCTGCAACTAGGGTCTCAAGTGCTGCATTTTGACAGAAATAAACAAATACATAAACCATTTTCCTTCATTTAGAAAATAATACACATACATTTTTATTTATGTTCCTTATATGCATCCTTATTTGATTTTTAGGTAAATGAATGCGGCCTTCTGACAGGAAAAGGTTCGCCACTCCTGTTCTAGAATATCTCCCATAATTTAACACATATGGTATTATTTCAGATCAAAAACACGTCTATGCCTATCTACATACACGATTTAGTTGGATGTTATCATCCGGCAGTCGAATCTTCACAGAAATGATTTGCGACGGTTTGCTTCCTAAAGACGAATTCAACAAAAATATTAACACATGTAACAATCAAAATGAAAATGAAACAATGACAATGCGGCAACTGGAGGATTATCTGGGAAAAGACATATTCCTTAGAGTAGTTTATTGCACTTTAGTCGGTATACAGGTACTTAAAAATATTACCGGTGGATTATTCTTTGGCTTTATTATTAAATAGTGAAAAAAATTTTGAGTTAACAAAAACATTATTGTATAACATATTGGTATACAATAGTGAAATTTGTTTTTTGCCTCCCATAAAATCGATAGCCTCGTGTGACCACTTCCAAGGCAGTCAAATACGATCTCCTATTTAATTTAAACAGCTATCTTATTCCAAATAATTCATGAATTACGATAACCTGGAACCTATCATTAGACATAGTATATAGATATGAATTCCTTACTATTTTAATTATATCTATTTAATTCAGTGTATTGATTTTTTTAGATTATTGCTAGGGGCGATTCAGAAAAATGTAAATATATTGTGTCGTCTTTAGAATCCCTTCTTCCATCGGTTTCTAAAACAACTGAATATTCAGATTATGTCCCGGAGAGTGAATCACGTCTGTTTTCCTGCAGTTCAAACGTGGCAGTGCCCCGACCGTGCGCAGGCATTTGCCGTTTGGATGTTGTAAATGAAATACCATTAATACATTGGACAAGAGATTTACCAGCCAAATGTGAGTCAATAAAATTCTATAGTACCACCTAAACACAAGTTTTATTGGACTATTGTTTTTTGTGCAATTTCAATTATGATATAAATTAAACTTACATATGATAAAAGTATATTTGGTTTAATCCCACTTTATTGAATATAACTATAACAAAGTAGTGATTTCACAATGTACACGCATCTTGCATAAAATGGGTACCGTACAAATAAAAGAATGAGTGTATTATTTTTGGTGAAAACAAAAGTTAAATGTGTAATAGGATAAAAATTCACGGGAAGAGTTCTGTTTTCACCAAAAAAATTTTAATTAGTTTAGTTATGTTTAGTTTAACTAAAATAAATGCTAAATAATACATCTTATTTGTTATACAGGGCCAAGTCTTATGATAAATATCGTAAAAGGTGTTCATGAACTGAGTCTTCAAGAGCAGGTTTTAAAACACCATTTTACCGCTCTTAATTATGAATGGATAACGTAAGTAAATTTGTTTTTAGTATTTATATTGCTTCTTCAGAAATTTGTCTTTATATGGCGATTAGGGTAAAAACATTCTTAATATATTCTCATATCTTTTACAGGATTGCAAAAACTTTAAAAAGTGCGATCAAATCATCAGGGTCCCAGGAAAATCTGTCACCTCTGAAGAAATCTTTAGGAATCAAAGCAGAAGATGACGAGATGTTAAATTATTGGATGTCTCATTTTGTTCAATAAACTGTTCCACAAAAACCTTTTTCAATGTTGGTACTATGATATATCCACCTAGAATCCCACAGACAATTGTAACAGGAGGATCTTCTAGGGCTGTCAAACTGTATAAAGATTTAATATTGATGAGAATTTCCTTCAATTAAACCATTAATCGGCATATGACAAAAAATAAATTGTTCAATAAAGAAAAGATATTTTCTAAATTTGTGAATGAAATACAATTAATTTAATAGTAACAAGTTGCCTAAAAAAACTTTAATTAAAACTCGGCATCTATGAATGCACATTCGCTGAAAAACACTCAGTATCAAAAATGAGTCTTGATAAAACTGTAGCTAACGCAGTGCGGTATTGCATGCCGAATGAAGATATGCCTGTTTTTTTCGAAAAATTTTCCCTCTACGACCATTCTGTACCGGATGCTTTTTTGTGAACATAGGATAGTTGAAACTAAGTGTAAAAAAATTGATACTTAAACCGATGAGCATACAATAAAAATAATTGTCCCGTATGACTACCAGTCACTTAATTGGGTACCTTTCCCATCTATAAGTTGTTAACCTTTCCTTTAATATGTAAAACAAATCCACGCGCTACGGTGAAGTGTATTCAATACACATCATGCATTTATGACTGATTATAAGTGATTAATAGCCAGAAAAATAAGAATATTCAGACATCGCTTAAATTTATTAAAGTTGAAGACGACATAGTCGACATGAAGTAATAATTAAAATTTTATCCTTGAAAACATGAAAAAACATCGGCCGACAACAAACGACTTAGTAGACTACCTCGAACGTAGGTTCATAATAGTCTATGGTAGGTTCGATAGCCACTGGCTTGCGTTCGACACTCTTCATCAAGCGCAATCTTGAAAGAAACGACATAACTGGGCCTCTCTGTCTAGCGCGTTGACATTCATATGTGAACAGTGTACCCCGCTGGCCGTTGTATCCACTCAGAATATGTACGTAACACTATCGCTCACTTATGATTGTATTAGTAAATTTATCCCAGATTTTCGACAAAATATCCCTGCTGCACCCAATCACATGTTATTCTTATTACTATTATGTTATTGATTGCGCAAATGCACAACGAAGGAATACCTAAAATCTAAATGCAGTATTTATTATATGTATAGATATTTTAATTATTAAAAGCTATGTGCACTAGATACACATCACAGAAAAGAAAAAGTTAATCAAACATCAATATTCGTCAGTTCGAGTTCATTCGTGCTTGAATACCTGAAGACGCCGAAAGGCAAAACCCAGGTCGTTAGTGATGAAATATATGGATATGTACAAAATCTCAGCAATTCAAATTTGATATTGAAATTCCATCAAGCAACCTCCCTAGAATGGTTATATTCCCTTTAATCAGCAATTTATTTTTTATGAAAATTATTTATCAGTCTGGGAAGTTTGAGTTATTTATCAGTCAGTCTGGGAAGAATATTACCTATTATTTCAAGTAGTGAATAATTAAAACGAGTATCTAAAAATGTAAATGAACTTTACTTCAAATAATTATATGAATGCTTTTACTTCCAATTCAGCCCTAGACTTTATCACTCGGGCACCTGGTTCTCTAGTCACATTGATTCGAGGAAAGGAGTCAAAAGCAAATGAATTTTTTATTTTATGTGAATAGTGTGTGAATAGTGTACACCAATAAAAAATAGAAATGGCTCTGTGAACCGTTAGGCAAACTAAATTTTTGGAGAATTTTCAAGATCTCAAACTTTGCAATCGTGAATAAGTGATGTTGATACATATTTAAATCATTATTTGATAATCATCTTTTGTTTGAAAAATTATTGTTTTTCATTAGTTGGTACTATAAACATAAACTGCATCTATTAGTCCAGATGGTTTAAGAACCCCTATATACTAGCAACCCTTGGGAATTTTTAAATGTTCCATGCTCTAAGTCGCATAACCGCTGCTGTAGACGATATCAGATAAATAGCTGCACAAATTAATCAAAACATACAAATAAAAGATGGTTAAATTTTTATTACTGTGTTTATTTAAAACTTTAGGGTTAGCAGTAATGGTCAGCCTCTATTACAATACAAAAATAGTAATAGACAGCGCAATATGGTGGATGAATAAAATCTACTTCTTGTAGCCACGGCTACGCCTGCGTCCTCTGGCTTTCTCAAACTTGCGTCCCTTGGAGCGGACGTATGGTTTGCTGTGAGATCCAGGTACTCCTGGGGCGACTCCAAAGTGTTTGTTGGCATCACGGGCTGTACGCCTTCCTTGCAATAGCACAGTCTTGCGTCCAGTGGGGGAACGTAGAGCCAATTGATCGAAAGTCAAAATCTCACCTGTGAAAAAAGACATTTTTATTATATTGAAACATCAGAGCTGGTCCAGGAAGGAAAGATGAGATAATATCAATTAAATCATGGGTAAGAAGGATTATATAAAATTATTGAAAATCAGTCGCTTAATTCTAAATTAAAATGTAAAATCAAGGAAGAATAGTTTATTTTTAGACTATTAACACTCAAGCTACCGGGCATAATTACATGTAAATATGACTGTGAAAAATATCGCTACATCTCTTAAATGCATCAACATATTGACATAAAATTTTCAGGAATCGTCAAAAATGTATCAAAAATTATGTAAATCGATTTGTTTACAATTGATTTAAGGTTTTCCAAACTGTGGTTTATGGTTTCCCACGGCGCGAGAATCCGCATGGCCTAAGGCCGAAATATCATCACTATCGCTATCAGCGAACTAATAACACTTTGTAGAACTGAATACTTTGATATTTTGTCATATTATAATCCAGTTCTAGCAAATAAATGACTTACGTAAAATAAAAATAGTTAAATTCGTAGGAATCTTCATTTAGTTTTTGTTATGAATATGTTAAGTTTCTAGGTTGTCACTGCTGACTTTATTCCAACATGGCTGACAAAAAAAAAGTTTGTGAAATACACAACTATTATGCGATAAACCACTGTTATAATGTTTCGTTTCGTCATTATTGAATATATTTAAATTGATGAAAGACTATTCTACCCTAAAACATAACATTTCGCGCACTTTTTGGTGAAAAAATGCATTTTTAGATGTCCACCAATACAAACAATTACCCCATTCTGTTATCGCATCAAATAGGACTGTCAAAACTTCAAGCTTTTTTTAATGATATTATAAGAAACATACATCTATGTAATAACTTTAAAATGGCGTTAAGTCAATTGCAATAAAATATACCACACAAATTTATCTGAAACATCTGTACCAGTTGCCATCATTAAACATAAGCCAAAAAATTCAATCATAGAAATATCACAAATATAAAACCTGAGTGTAACTGTCGATTTATAGTGAACGAGATTAATTGAAGTTGTTGTGAAATTCGACATTCCATCGATTATAATTCTCAGCAACTGAAACAATGCTGTCACAGTTCAACTTTATATGCTTGTTTCCGCAAAACTGCCAGGCTTTCTCATCAAACTATAACTCTAATCATGAACACCAGGGTAAACCAAAATCAATTACCCAGATTTTACAAATAAATTTTTGTAGAATTTCAAAAGTGAGTAAATTATGCTAATTTATCTGAAACTACACAAAAAAATTTCATGGAACACCTTATGGAGAAACAATTTATCGGCTGAAAAAGATAACATTTCACAAAAAAAAAACGTACTAATAACATTACAGATACAAAATTGTGTAGCGAAATCGTAAATACCAACACAGATTTGTACATACCTCCGTTTTTCAGAATCCTAGCCCTTGCTTTCTCTGTAACGTGAAGAGCACAGATTGACATTTTGGGAATTTCGAAAATTCTGGAGTCATCAGTGACGGTGCCGACGATGACGGCGATCAAACCCTCGCGGGTGGGCTTCTTCATGTTGCGAGCAATCCTCGCGATGGAAATCGGAGGCTTATTGATTCTGCTCATAAACAGGCGCCTCAAAACGATCTTGTTAAACTTAGCCCTAGTTCTACGGGCCAAGAATCTGTACAGCTAAAATAACAATTCGTTCTACAGAAAGACACATTTCAGACACGATATAAGACAACTCTCTAAATTTATTCTTTATTCTTACCTTGACAAGTAGCCGAAGATATACATCTTGGGACTTGGGTTCAGTACGACGGACTATGCGGTCGTACTTATGATTGATGTCGATACCCTAAAAAATACACATTTAGATTTAATAATGTATCATAGAGGCTTATATGGATGGTAATATTAACACATTATTGGTTCTGAATTCCATGATTAACACCGATTACACGAATATTCACAACCGAGCGAAACTCACCATGTTGACAACCGGATGAAGAAAGAATCGGTTAATTTAGGTTAGAAAGAGACACATCCATTGATATGAACCTAGCAGCGAATACAGAAATTTAATTTTGACATATAAAATTATGGCTAGTAAACCATCATTTTTAAGGTCAAGTTTAGTAATATCCTTTTACAAATAAAGTTTGTATAAAAATAATTAAAATAGTATCAAAACGAGTAATCAAATAAGGCAGCACATAACTTATAATATTTCAGAGACTATTTATTCCTTCGTTTTCGAGGAAACCTTTTTGATCTCTTTAGTAGCTCTATGTTGTATATAGATAGTTGTGGCAATACTACATAGACATAATTACGGCGGTAGGCTTAAACTTAATTCGATGAAAAACTCAATTACATGCCTATAACAAAATATACTAAAAACAGGAAAATAACCGTTTGGTTTTTCAAATGTATTAGGTAAAAAAAATTAAATGTCTGCGCCCAAATGTCTTCCGTACTCATTATGCTATACTATATATCAGGGCTTTTTTTGTCATGTAACGTGGTAGAACGGCACCTTTTTTCATGGTATTATTAATTTAAGAAGTTAAACGAAACAGTTTTCCCGCTCACACATAATTCGTCGTCAAAATTAATTTTACATTTCTAAAAAAAAAAATGTTTTTTATGTGCTTCGTGGCACAGGAAAAGCTGCCTGAAATTTTATTTAAATGATATTTGTAAATAACTTTCTTTAGCAAAAAGCATGACAAGAAGTGAGTTCCAGTACCTTTTTTTCTAAAAAAAAGCTCTGCTATATATATATACATATATATATATATATTTCCATGTCCGCTCCCAATGTGGAGCATATGGTCTCCTAATGGAGGTATCTTAACAGACTTTTTCTTCGAGAACTGCTTGTTACTCAGTTGGTCAACCTCTCTTTTTTTTTCAAAGAGAGTAGGGATAGAAGGATAGGGCTATTGAGAGAACTAGTGATTAGCTAGTCACTCTCGCTACGCCCCGTGAGGATGGGATGGGTGGGAGGGAGGGAGGACTCAGACTACGAACAGAAATCCATAAATCGATTGAAAGATCAATCTATGAAAACCGTCCGCACCGAGAATCGAACCCGAGGCATCCGTAACCGTAGCCAGCGACGCTACCAACTGCGCCACGGACGCCGATATATATATACCTATATATATTGAAAAAAAATAATATATATGTACTACAGGAAAAGAACCATTTGGTTTTTGAAATGTATTAGGTAAAAAAAATGAAATGCCAACGCCCAAATGTCTTCCGTACTCATTATACTATAATATATATATACCTATATATATTGAATAAAAATTTAAAGATAGAATTTATTTGAAATATACGAACAAAGGAAGTGAGATGAAAAATATTAGATACCAACAAAGATGTCAAATACTTTATTAATACCCGCAGACGTATACTTTTTAATACAACCAAATGAAAACAAAATGTCATATTTTCCACCATCATTGAATGACTTCAGACATCACGGAGAGTTGTGCGACGGAATACTACAATGTTTAGATAGTTGTTCTTTTAGAATACACCGAGCAATTTTATCTACAGCTAGTCCATATTTCAAAGCCGTTTTTACGAACTCATTAAATCCAGAAGAAAATGAAAAAAATGAAGTTTTTGTAGATGTTCCAAGTTATTTTATGAATTTGATGCTTGAATACATTTACACAGGAAAGTGTAAGGTTACCGCAGATTACGTTGAAGATCTTCTGGTGTATGCTGATCGTTACGGAATATTAGGAATCGTTGATATATGCTGTAAATATCTTATCACAAACACTAATCCGAAAAACTGCATAGGTATATCAAAATTTGCCCGTGCCTACTTTTGCAACGATCTTGAAAGTATTTCAAAATTGTACACAAGACATAATTTTGCAAAAGTTCTTAAAGAGTCTAAAGAATTGCAAGATCTTTCGTTAGAAGAAATTGTTGAAATTTTAGAGGATGACGAATTAAATGTTAAAGATGAACAATTGGTTCTCAAAGCAATTAAAATTTGGATTAATCACGACCACAAAAATCGAGCAGAACACGCTTCAATACTTTTTCAGTGTATTCGATTTAACTCGTTAAATGTAAGTTGTTCCTGTACTTAAATAAAGATTTTTTTAACAATAAACGTACCATCAATTTGGGTAAGTTTGCCCATCGGTCTAAGATTGGCCTACTACATGGAAAAGGGTGCTGTTATAATCAGGGGTTGGAAACGTAACGTAACAATACTCGATGAGGTTATAATAACGATTCAATTGACATTATTTTTCAATAACGTAACGGTATTATTATAACGTTCTATAACTTTATAATAACCGATAACGTTTCTGAAATGCTATTTTTAAAGTTTTTTATTTCCTTAGTATCCTTTTATTTTCATATTAATTTTATATTTGACAATCTTTGACAACGGTGCGGTTTTGTCTTCTTGCTTCAAGAAGTCGTAAGAATATGGGTAACGTTATGGATTAACGTAACAATTCGAAACGTTATCCCATCCCTGTTTATAACATCATGATAATACTAACGCCATATAAATCTTTTAGTTAAGCAAAAGTATTGAATAGCCTTAGTGGTAAGAGTATGAATGAATGTGCAACATAATTTGTTTTGTTGTTGAATTTGTAAGCTTAGAATGATAAAACCCAATTTAAAAACTTTTCTTTAAATAAATTGGATTAGCCATATTCTCAATTTGTATTACTAATCTGTAAACCAAATGCTGTACACTTTTTTCGATCCCAATTATAAACAGAATACATGAAAGCATAAAGAAACGTTGCCAAGACTTTAAAATCATTGGATTTGAAGTAATTACAGTTATTATTTGTATCGTGTGCCAAAATTATCCGAATTGGATGAAAATTTTGCCCACCTTGTTTTGCCTATATTTATATATCAATTATAACAATAAATCTATTTATGTCAATTTCTATGTAAAATAATACCACACATAAATGCAATGACGAACCATAACAATACAAAAACCTTCAGAACTGGGCCAAAGTTACTCAGATTGACTGTAATTCATGATATCTAGGTATTTATAATATATTCAGTGCAAAAAAAAACCATAAGAGTCGAACATAAGAAGATTTTTAGATACAAAATGAAATTCGGAATATATGACATGATAAAGATTAATATTATTTTTTCAATGGCTTTGGCGGTAGCTTTGTGGAAACTCATTTATAATACAAAATTTTCAACTACTTAAGTCTGACGATGCTTCTCAAAGAAGTCAACACATGTCACACTTAGCCACATAACCAGTAGAATAATATAGATATCAATTTTATATTAGGGGCCGTCCATAAATGACGTCACACTCTAGGGGAAGGGGTCTGAAATAATGTGACGATTGGTCACATTATTTCAGATCATTGTGGGTAGAAGGCAGCATGACAGGGTGAATGAGTAGGCATACTATAATTCTAAATAATTTATATTGTAATTTAAGTATTATAATGTATTTTAAAAAATAAAACACAATTCATTTGTACTTATAATGTAGATAAACAATCAAGTCTTTTATCTTTTCTAGAACGCTTTTTTTGAAGGAATAATCTCACCCTACGTTATCGATTGCTTTTCTCATCCTCGGATTCCATATGACATTGTATTTGCTGTTGGCGGATGGGGTACAGGAAGTCCCACAAGTTCTATGGAAACATATGACGTCCGGTAAATTATATATGTACAATATATTACATTTTGTATAATATTTACTTATTATTTTAATACTTCAGACTGACATAGTAGTTCAGCGATCGTTAGTACAGTGACCAGTTAATAATATGTACCAGCATAGTTTTAGTAAAACTTTGAATGAACTATTCCGCACCACACAAATTATACGCCTCATTAATACATAGTGAAAGTGTTAATAAATATAATTACTAATTAGATTTTTGAACTATGTAAGATTGAGAACCAATTCAAAAAAATAGAATGTGTGAAATTAACTATTTTTATTAACTTTCATCGTGGTGGTCGTTTAATTACAATTTGTGGAAAATACTTTCACAAATATTTTTTTTTTATATATATATCTGTAAAATTCTAAGAAACGAAAATTTTATGCGATATGTGTATATACAAGAAAGTCACTCATATATAGATTGACCCATTCACTGCTACACTAATCACCTAAATATTAGTGCCCTATCGATTACCACTTAGTTGCTAATTAGTGACGACACGCGTCGCTTGTCGTTAGCAATGAATGTTTTAAAGGGTATCAAATTTGTATTGAAATTCCACCAAGCACCCTTAGTCGATATCTTAAATTAAACGATATCGCTTAGGTTCTTTATGTTGAATGAATAAGACAAAAACTTATAAACCCATAAACCCACTACGCAAATATTTTGTTAATTATCGATGTGATTGTGATAGATCAGGGGTCTCCCAACTTTTCAGCCTAAGGGCTTCATTGACTCCTTCACTAAGTCTCAAGGGCCAAAACCTATCTACTTCATCATACCGACATACTGTAGTTTTGAATTACGCCCAAAGTTGGTATTTAGCGGCAAGTAACATTTCATTGCGGCGGAGATAGCCGATAGCCAAGATAGCCAGCTACCGCGGGTCACCGTTTGAAGACCCGTGTGATAGATGGATAAGATTGAATACGATTTATTCTATCAATAAAATGCATAATATTATCTCGGATTTCTAATTTCAAAGCATAAAACCTCACTTATTTTTCCACGATACTTCATATCAAATAGTATGGTTATTTTGCGGTTTGAACTCGTAGGTATACGTACGCCTGTGTTTATAATATAAATGTTATTGTATTGGGGGCTACTTGGGCAAAGAAGTTTTGCGACCGTGTCATGGGTCGATAAATTTCAAAGTTTCTTCTATCTGTAAAATTATTAGAAGACAGTTGATTGTTTATGTAAATAAATTATTTATTCGGCTAAGTTTTGTTGCATAGAGCTGATAGATGGCTTCCCTGCGGACGAACAAATCTCGGCCCAAGAGTATACCACGCCGTCTGTTCATTGAACAAGCAGTTATATATAATTGGAGGATTTGATGGCAAGAATCATTTTAGTACAGTAAATCGTTTTGATCCTAAGGGGAAAAATTGGCAAGAGAGAGCCTGTATGCACGAAGCACGGTGCTACGTCAGCGTAACTACAGAGGGTAACTATAATAATAATAATATTTACTATTGCATTGGCTGACATGGCTTCTAAAAAGAAGTCAAATAACAGTTCGTAAATATATTCTTAATAGAACCCTAAGAGTAACATCGTTATTTTCGTCGTTTTGGACAGACTTGCCGGCCCCTTCCATATGTGCAATGTGTTCCAAAAACACCGTTCAAACTTACACAATTAAATAACATAGCTACAACACTTTATTGCAAGGGTACGCAACCTTTTTAAGGTTGGGAGCTACTTTAAATCTTAATTTTCATGGCGATCGACTTTTAGCAAGAATCGTTTTTGAACGTCAATCGTTAGGAAGATTTTTTTTTAGTGCTTTTTAACTTTACTAGCGAAATTGCCTCAGAACCTTTGTAAAACAATACCACAAAAAAGGGTCCCTCCTTACTTTGACCAGCGATCCGCTTCATTAACAGATTATCACGAATCAATTTGTCCGAAAACCAGGATAGTATTTTTTTCAACCATGGTTGTAAATTTAAAATATAAAAATCATAACTCTTTCAAAAATTCCCATTCGTAATTGGGATCGAGCAGATTTAGCTTCGCGATCGACCGGTCTTTTTGCAATAGCCTTATATTTTAAAAAGTTATTAAACGTTGCGCTTGTTACATCGTCAGGTGGTCGAATATATGCACTGGGTGGATTTAATGGAATCACTAGACTGAGCTCAGTTGAACGGTATACACCAGAACAAAATCAGTGGAAAATGATTGCATCTATGAATAAATCAAGATCGGATGCTAGTGCTACGACATTTGATGGAAAGGTAACCTACGGGCAATGACTAAGTTTTTTACGCACCCTTGCTGTACACAGTTGAGTAAAATTGAAAAAAAATACTGATTTCGTCGAAGAAATATATTAGTCGTCCATTTCAAAAGTTCACCTTGTCCATTTTGTTTTGTTTTGAGATATTTACAATAAACGTGAAGAGAACCTCTAAATTGAAAAAAAAAGTACATTTTTTATCAAATCAAATTGGAATAAATATAATATAAACTTGCAATGAAAATAATATTATAACCTAAAATATCATATCCAGTTTTTGAAATATTTAAAGAAGTACAATGGATACCACTTCGTGTACTGTTTTATAGACTTGATGCACTTTGGAGATGCTTTTTATGAACAAGGTATATTATCTATGCGACAATGTGACTTTTGGTATGGTAAGTTTTTTTTAAATGGGGGCGGGGGGAATAAATTGATAAACAATAAATTAATTTCTTGGCGACTATTCATGTTTAAAGTCACAATATGTTGCTCAACACACGACTGGTGATATACATAGTCAGTTAATTTTTGGTCAAAACTGGACAAGACAAACTTTTGAAATGGGCGCCTCATGTATATATAGTAGAAATTGTTTAATTTTTGCAAGCATGTGATAATTTCACCAACCTAGGCCCCAATTAGATCCATTATCAAAGCGGGTACCTCTGATCTTATATGGCCTGTATGAATAGAATTCACTGGTGTAATTTATATTTCATTGTCAATAGAATCGTCAAAATAGCTTTTCCTACTTAGCCCATGGTGTAAGACGTACAAGGTAAGCTGGATCGTTGTTTTTGTGTTATATGTGACGAACCAAATTTTTATTGTAGCCAAAACACCGTTGTAAACATAGTACATTGTAATTGGATAAGTACGTAATGACGTCAACAAATACAAAAATTGCGACTGTCACCTTTTACCAGCTCACCTGTACTTCTTACATCATGTACTTTGCCCTCGTTCTAACCTCAAAAACTTTTTGAACGTAAAAAGAAGTGTCAATTTAGTTATCCGTAGATGTCGATACCAGGGATGGGATAAAGTTTCGAATTGTTAAGTTATTAAAGTTACCCAATATTTTTTTCCGTTATATAAAATTATTTATAACACGCAAAAAAAAATTAAATCATTACGTTAATAACGTTATAATTTTTACTCATCTTTGAAATAGAGATGGGATAACGTTTCGAATTGTTACGTTATACTATAACGTTATCCAATATTAGAGAACTGAGAGTCATTAGCAAGAAGACAAAACCGCACCGTTGTCAAACGATTGTCAAATATATTTGTCAAATATAAAATTAATATAAAAATAAAAGGACAATAAGGAAATAAATAACTTAAAAAATAACATTTTAGAAACGTTATTGGTCATTATAAAGTTATAGAACGTTATAATAATACCCTTTCGTTATCGAAAAAAAATTCCAATTGAATCGTTATTATAACGTTATCGGGTATCGTCACATTACGTTTCCATTCCTGGTCGATACATACATAAAATTGATACGCCATCTATAAACAAGCAACTATCCGATCTTTAATTGTCGTTTGTTTTAGATATATATTGCTGGTGGCATCAACGGTCAAGAGATATTAAATTCAGTGGAGGTATTCGACCCCGCCTGTGACCAATGGACCTTCCTCAGACCGATGACCACTCCAAGATCTGGGGTCAGCTTACTAGCGCATAAAGGAATACTTTATGCATTTGGTGGATACAACGGGTCAGACAGGCTAAGTACATGTAATCTACAGCTCCTTACATTATTCTCCAAACAGTTCAAATGAATACTAAAGAAACTTTACGATCAATTGTGCATATAATTGTTGGTCGCAGTTTATGCAAAAAATATTATGAACGTATTATATTTGGAATCAGTGCTTATCAAATGTTCGATTGGTCGGAATTGTATAGGCATGTTTAAAATGCACGAGATGCAAACAAATGTAACTTCATTTCAAAGCTATGGATTATTCGCTTTCTTTTTCCGTGGTATAATATTTTTGAGAACGATTCTTTGTGACACTAAACATACTTGTCCTTTGTAAGCAACCACTCCGTGACGATCTGATCCCTAAGTCTCCTCCCATTTTTTCGACGGTAACTTTTACACTCCATCTGCATTGTTTTGTAGTTTGTAGCTTGCACAAGAACAGTTTTATAAGCATGCAATTATGAAAATGCTGATGCAAAATTTGCGCATATTTTTTTTATCACTTATTTACAAAAAGCATCTTCCGACGCTTGATCTATAATAAATAATTGTTTTGCAATGAATTATCGTCTTTCTGAAATTTCAATTTGTGAAAATTAATCATTTTCATATCGGAAATATGACGTTTTATGAAAACATGTTTTTTTCTTAATAATGAGCTTAAGAAGACCAAATTAATAGATATCTACGTATTTTACAGGTGAAAGATTGAATTTGTTGCAATCATCCCATTGGCAATTAATAGTCGACATGAATTCAGTTCGCAGTAATTTTGCGTCAGTCATTATGGATGATAAGATTTTCGTTATTGGAGGCTTCAACGGTGAGTTTTGAAAATATTATATACGTTTATCTATCGACACCGATTTAAGTAGCTTTAAGAGTATGATTCTCTCAATCTCACTGGTACACAGCCTTTTTTGGGCCATGACTCACCATGGAGTCGAGTAAACCCCGACCACAAAATACTAGAAAGGCTTTAATTAGACACTTAACTCAATATGTCATGAACATACACAAAAAATTTAACGGCAAAAGTGTAAATGAATGCAAAATAAGTTTTCGTCCGAAAAACCATGGAAGGATAAAGCCAGCCGAAATTATGACTGATAACGACCTACTGACTACGAAATTAAAGAAAGCCGTTAGTATAGCTTTTGTTTTAGTCAGTTTAAATCAAAGTCAAAAGCTTAAGCTAAAAAAACCTCGCTTTATGTTTTTACTATTGTTTACTTGTAGTACGGCATCATTATATGTATGTTAGGAATAAAAATTCGATGTTTGACGTTGTGTTAATTCATTATTGAAACATCGGATATTCAAGCATTGAGAAAAATTTTAACTTAGCTTTTTGTCATAGTCGATAGATATCCTTTCATTTTATTAGTAAGTTAGCGACGCCCAGCTGACACGTTGCAACCTGCTACCCACCAGTTGGCAATCCGTGTATTGCTCGTTTTCATGCTAAGGAGTGAAGATGCTTCTCAAAGTGGCGAAACTGACATAACTATAGTAACACATACTTTTTTATTATATCACCACCGAATTTATCCAAAATATCTGGAGTTGTATTCCTTTTACAGGTTTCCGAACTATATCCACCGTGGAATATTACGACGTAGACAAAGGAGTGTGGGGCCTGGCAAAGCCGATGAATATGAACAGGTCGGGATTATGCGCGTGCATTATCTCAGGGATAAGCAACGCCAAGGATTACTCATATCACCACAAATTTTTAGAGGGGATGGAAGGAATGTCTTCCCAATCAAATTAATATGTTTATTTTGTTTTTATACAGTTGTATTTTGAATTGTTCTATTATTTGAAAGTCATTTTATCACTCCTATGTGACAGGTTGATTGTAAATTAAACTTGTATCGGACGTTGGAAAAATGATACCTAAAGTTTGAGAAGACCCCGGATCGAAGAGAGGCGAGCGGCTGGTTATCCGGAGTCCTGGAAGGGCTGATCTCAGACAAACACCATTTCAAATCCGGTTCTAAACTATTTTCCTCTTTCTTTATTTTCCATTCAAGATGCAGTGGTTTAACATTACACAATATATAAATCTTAACGCATAAAATTGATTCTACATTTACATTTACTTAGCAACTGAATTTACATTAAGTTATAATACAAATGACACAACGAATTTAAATAAAGTCCAATGCAAATAAAAAAAAAAAACATACAAATAATTCACATCGTCACGTCACCTCCGCCGCGACGAGACCTCGCTCGTCCGCCTCGGCAGATCGTAATCGACTGTCTACAAATACAAAAAAAAACTCCCTGCACCGTCGGAGCTACCCTTTTTCCGTAAAAATGGACTCGTCCAGCGGACGTACCAGACGGCAATTAAACGCCTGGCAACAAGAAAGAGCCCGTTCTGCGAAATATTGCTGTTGCCGCTGGGTGATTTCAGTTCTGGACATTAATGACACTAATACTTAACAAAAACCAGTGTGTGTCAAGTTGTAGGATAATAATGTGTTGTGGATGGCTACCTACCTTACATAAAGTGACATCCAGTTACATTTTTCAAACACCAATTAAAATTTATAAAATTACGAAAATGTTACCTGTCTAAATGTAATATATTTTATTTTAGTGATAATATTGTATTATTTTTAATGTTATACTAAATAATATATGTACCACCAATTTATGCTTGTAGTATTATATTTTTAAATTTTTATAAGGGGCCGATCATATTTTGCGTCACACCCTAAGAAGGGGAAGGGGTGTGTATAAATTGTGACCTTACAAATCTAATCAAGTGTACAGTATTTTTCAAATAAAATATTTCGTGAGATCATTACACTATCCTGTTTAATCAGAGGTTAAATATGCCCAAAATCGCGTGACTTCATTTATTGACGACCCCTAAACCCTGTGATAAAATCATTTCGATATTTTTTTCGCAGTTGTGGCATTTACAATATGTTGTGGAAACTTTATTTATATGCAATATGTTCATTTTCAAGTATGTACAACTCATATTAGTTATGTATGTAATATTATAATTTATTTATAAAATAAAATATTGCACTTTAAACCATTTTTTCATCGAATTTAGCCGTTTTTGTAAACGCAAGTGACTTTTACTTTCACTTTTAAGGTGTTGACTGTCAATTCTTGGTGGAAATGCATTTGTCAGACAAAATCAAATTCTTTATTGATTTTTTTTTTCGGAAATCAGAAATAACATGAAGAACATGAAGAAACAGAACTGTGACAAAACAGGACAATGACAATTTAAAACAAGGCAAAAATAAAGCACATAGTATTTTTGTCGTATCTATTTATGAATTTAATACATATACAACAAAATTTAAAAGAGAGTTACTCTAGCTTCTTCTAGCTTCTATGGATATAATTTTTTTTTTCGTTGTCTTCGGTTGGGTAGTTCACGGGCTCGAATCCCAGAACGAACACTTTCATATATTGCTTTTCAATCGATTTATGGATTTTTGTTCAAAGGTATAGATATCTGTGATATCTTCATGGGTTCATAATTTAATGATTATTTAAATAATTAGTTGTGGTCGTTGTAGTAAATCATAAACTCTTCATTCCAAAAAACATAATTTCTTTATTTACTCTAAGATGGCATAGGTAAATAAAATAACAACATAGATATCACATTGTTATTATTCTTTTTTTTTAATAAAACACAATTTGTTTGTACTACTCCCACGTGTTTGTAATAATCATGTGGAAGTAGTATTTTTAAAAATATAGTGCCTTTCCACCAAGAATTGACGATTAACACATGAAGAGTGATTAATGAATTATAAATGTTCCTTCCTCAACATTTGATGAGGCAGGAAGGATTTGTATACATTTATCAATTTTAATTATGTTTTCAGATCTGTCAATTCTTGGTGAAAACACTTAGTCATTAAAATAAACTACAATTAGTACCACTTCCATAATGAATTAGCCCTCTGAGCTCTATGCCATAGACACAATACTTGGCCATAGAGTCTATGGTTAAGTATTATGTCTTTTTTATTTTCTACGGATTCGGCGGTAACTTTGTGGAAGTTCATTTTTAATATAAAATTAAATTAAAAATTGGTAACTAAGTTATTCTACTTGGTTTATCACTAACGTGACGCGTTTCGCTTCTTTAAGAAGCATCTTCAGACTGACCGTGGGGGTGGGTTTTATTACATTCTACTAGACGTGTGGAGGGAGGTAAGGTATAAACACTGTCACACTATATACAAATCAATTACTGGCACCTGGATGTGAAAAACCCAAAGGAATAAATTTAATAATGGCGAGCCGCCTGTTCTGTTTAAAATGTTATTTACTAATCCTCCAATATTGCTAATGGTTTTATTGATTTCTAAAAATTCTAAGCTATTCATTTTAATACCTTTTTTATTTACACAATGGAGTGTTTTTACGCTATTATTTTTATTAAAAGTATGATCATTTTCCATTAAATGATTCGCAAACTCTGAAAAATTATTACTTTTGAGACATCTGATATGTTCTACCTGTTCTAAAGCTTCTACCTGTCTGTCCTATATGTCCTATAAGTATTGTGTCTACTATTATTTTGCCATTCTCGTATTTTTTATTAAATTATCATTATTTCTTAATACGATATAGGTACGAAATATCTGTGGTTTTTGGCATTTTCATAAAAAATTTATTATTTCTTTCAAATTACAAAAAACAAGAATTTCTGAGAAACCCTATAGCCACTAGATAAAATCATTTTTTTATATAATTATTATTCACTTGTTTTGTCGGATTATAAAATTTGTAACAGTTGTTTTACAATTACAAAAATTATGTATCCAATATTAGAATTTGAAATAGTAGATATTTAAGGTGTTAACTTTCAATTCTTAGAGGAAAGGCATTATATTTTAAAAATATATTATTTTAAGTATCAACATTCGGAATACATTGTTTGTTGTTATTTATATATATATATTATATACCTACATATTGTAAACATTCACCAAGAATTTATTATTATTGATCGATGTTGATTAACGTTTATAATTCAATACAAATCAAGGTATTATTATAATATATCGGTAATATGATTCACTACGCATGCGTTATCGACCCACCCGCCTTCTTCTTCCTCTACCCCCAGGAAAACGCTTTCACTTGAACTGAAGCCAATAGAAAAGGAAACTAAGAGTAGTAAAAAGACATTATATATAAGAAAATGTGCAGTGGATATTCACAACAATCAAAACTGCAAACTTTAGTTAGCTATTTGATTTCTATTATATTTATGAAGACAACTTCCAAGTATATTGAGCGTACTTAATTTTTAAATCAAAACAAGTTACATGAAATTGTTACTACTAGAAATAATGGATAATAATTTACATATGATATTTTTATATTTTTTATAGCAATTTGATTGTGGAATATTTTTAAAACAAGTAAAATACATTTAAATGATTTCACCATACATACATTTAAATGATTAGCACCCAATCATGAGAAAATATTTTCGGGAAAGCCGACATCTTGCGCTTAGACTGATCTAAATAAACGTGAATAAAACCATCTACAAAAAATAATTTGGATAACATATTCAGCGTATAAGGAAAGCTAGGATAGGAAGAGAAAATAAAACTATCCGATGGTGGATTGATATAGTCGATAACGTATAATAAACATATCTCAAAATCAGTATAAAAATACGCTTTCAATTATAATTGATTGCTTAATTTAATAAGCATTTTTATCTATACAAGCTAAATGTAGATAGTTTTATTAAGTTTCGGTCCAGTATATATTATATCAATAAATAGTGCATAATACATTTGTGTATTCGAAATCGTAAAGATAAGAAATTGGTTGAATGAATGATACTCATAAATGAAATGTGCATAGTAAAGTTGGGTAGTATTAGTAGATATTATGTTTTTAGACTAGACTGGAAACACATTTTCAGTCACGACGCACATGACTCGAGTGGATGCAAGGACACATTTTCCATGCCGGCCATTTTGGCAAAATCTGCGGATGAATTTTACTATAAAAATAAAACGCACCGCTTCCCGCATAGTTTGCTTCTGTTGACATGAAAATAGATGGACAGTTATATTGTATTTGATTCGAGGTGACAATCGTATATCTGAAATAGAAATTTATCTTATAATGTTACAATATCTCATCCAATAATGGTGGCAATTTATTCAACTAAAAAACATATAGGGTACCTACGGAATACCAAACATAATATTTTGTTAATAAAAACTACGCCGAAACAAAGTTTTCAAAAATTAAATAAATATTCGTGACGTCTTTTTTATGACAAAATGTTACTCCATAATCATAAAGTTTACAATCACATATTTTTTGAAATGTCATCGTGAAATTGTAGTGCTTATTAAATGTTTTTCGCGTTTCGACATATTTAAAGTCACAAATGATAGAAACTGAAATCAGTATTCGAAATGTTTATAAACGTAGCAATTATATATAATAAATCATTCAAACGATAAATTGTAATTTCTTCAAGTAGATCCGACCCGCTTATGAATTATTATTTTTAAATAGTTCATTACAAAACAAAAAAGCCAGATTTCTAGATAAAGTAGATATCTAATTGAATAGTTCTAATTTGCTTATTTCAGGAATGTGAATTTGTTGGGTCTATGTTAAGCAGGTACTTACTAAGAAATACTGCATTTTAAGAGTAGTTATGTAATAAGTATTATATTACATCTGAGACATTTTAAGATTTATTCAACGAATACAATCAGAACTTGTTACCTTCATTAGACTACCCGCTATTGTGAGTAATAAGACTACATAGCATCGATTGGACATTGGCTATTGGCCATATTATTACGAGAGTCCCTAAATGTGCATCGACATGCTATGGGGTGGTTTAACCCCTCGACTCCCCCACATCGCATCGTGACTCCGGCGCAAGGGCGCGGTCATAGCGACTCGACAGAGCGACGACCGTCATCAAAACAATACATACGGTTCCGCACACACCTTTGTGAAACACCCTCAGCTCAAATATAAATCTTTCTATAAATCCCAACACCAAACGAGAGTAAAGAATATTATTTATATTTCTATTACTGTTGTGAGAGCTATTTACAGAATTTTCTGTGAAAAAAATAATAATTTAATACAGCAGGAATGTCTTTAGTGAAAAATATTTTCCAGTGAATATATATTATAATTTATATCCGGTGACTGTAACACTTCTGGGACTCGAAATTAACCCGTGAATAACGTGAGCTAATTTATTCGTCAGTCGCTGACTATTTTAATAAGCATCGAATACTTTCAAAGTGCATTATTTTGGTTGAAAGTGCAAGATGGATTTAAAAGGGAAAGTCGCCCTGGTAACCGGTGGTGCAGCTGGTATTGGTCTCAGCTGCTGTGAAGAACTTCTCAAACACGGAACCAAGGTATATTTTTAATATTTAATTACCTAAACATTCCTTATTTGTTTATTTTATTGTTTATCTTGGAAAGTGTACATGCATGGTTGAATGCAAAAACATGGCCTACTTTATTAACATACTAATTATGTTTCTAAGCTTCGTTTTTCCATGATTAAATATATTTAATCAATGATGTGTATATTTACTATTTTTAAGTATATCTTGAGATATCAGTACGATAATTGAAATTTCTTTTCATATTTTTACGGTTTCATTAAAATTGATGCAAATAATATATGTCGACAAAAAGAGATAAAAAACATCTTTAAATTTTCCTGTATTTATTTTATTACTTGAATAAATCTGCGTGTAAAAAGGAGAGGATTCAAAAAAATTATTATAAATTTCAGATTTAGTTAAAATGAAATAAAAATAAAGATATAATTACGTGTTTGAAAAATTAGTGAGCCATTTAAAAACAATCAAATATTAAGTGTGTAGTTAATATTAACAATAAACAGCCATCTTAAGTGGAGAAAGCAGAGCAGCTATGAGTATCCATTAATTTTTTTATATCTGAAAAACAAAAATTACAGAGACAGAATCAATTCTTACGACATACAGGTATAATACAAATTAATGAATCGGATATATCCGATTCATTAATTTGTATTATATCTGTAAGGCTATTTTTAACTGGTAAGAATTGATTCTGTCTCTGTAATTTTTGTTTTTCAGATATAAAAAAATTTAATGGATACTCATAGCTGCTCTGTTTTCTCCACTTAAGATGGCTGTTTATTGTTAATATTAATTACATATTTAATATTTGATTGTTATTAAATGGTTCACTAATTTTATCTTATTATTTTCCTGATTCATTATTGCTTATTGCATTAGAAATGTCATTAAAATTTTTTGCTCAGCTAATGGACTTTTAATGTAGCTATATTTGTGATTTTAGATTAGTATTTATTGATTTGCAAGAGGTTCATAACATTTTAATTGTAGACACTTTTATTTGATTTATGTATAATTTGTTTGCTAATCAGTATTTTCTTGTCTTAGTTCATGAACCATCAGTTTTATATACCTTTATTTTTACACTCAATTTTATAAAAATAAGCCTGTTATGTTTGTATTTTTATCAGTTGATAATGCTTGTGATGATCGAAACCGGTCCTGATCATTATAAATATGTGGAAGTAGTACAAATGAATTGTGTTTTATTTTTAAATATTCTACGTATTGTTTAAATAATGTCTATAAAACGTGCTCTGTTAAAATTTCAGATATCAATATGTGACATTGATTCAGAAGTCGGCGAACAAGTCGCTGATGAATTAGCAGCAAAATATGGAAAAAAGAACGTCTTATTTTGCCAATGTGACGTCACAGACTATCCTCAATTCGAAGGTAAATAATACATTATGATCGATCAACTATCGGAGAAATATATAGAATTGGTATACGTGTTGCAGATGGTATACGTGTTTCGCACCACACGCAAATTTATTTTATTTCACGTGGAATGTTTTTAAATAGAAGTCTCTTACCAAATATATTTGTTTTGAGAATTGAAAGCCGTTCATAATAAAATAAAACAAATGGTTTGCACCTGGTGCACGATGTTATCTACATTTTTTTTAAATGTATAGTTGACAATTAATGTTTTCCAAAATTATCTATTTAATATGAATGCAAGAATGTTTCAATCAACGCGTATTTATTATTATAACACGCGAGTAGTGACAAAATAAAATACTGAAAACGCCGTTGTATGTAACAATGTTCACATATCTCCTCATTATGCCCCGTTTATGCTAAAAATGCGGGATGTATGAACGTTTGAGATGGGATATATATGTGGGAAGAATGTGACAGTACCTGTGGGTATTTGAAAAAAACCGCTCCAATTCCACATGCATAAAGCTCTGCTGGACTAGAAAAGAAAGTGACCAAGTTCATTTTTCACGAAAACGGACTAAAGAAATTTTATTTGACATGTTACGAACATACCAATTTTCAGGTAAAAATTTAATGTCCAACATAACATGCACAACCATGTAAAAACTAATTCACAAATTTTGTATTCACATTTAATGCGAATGAGCGGTTTTTAGATTAATTATTTTTAAATATTTTAGTAAACTTTTCAAACAAACATTTCTCATTTTCTTGAACGCATTCCATTAGTGGTTGGTGTGCTTCACATTAGTAGTGAGCATGGTGACAAATACCAAATTTATCCAAATTTTAGGCTAAGCTAATCAATTCAGATAAAACTAAGCTTATCTCAAAAATATTCTAGTCAACCTGTCATGGTCTGAGCTCCTGAAATGTAAACATTGATATTAAAATATGTTTTTTTTTGCATCTAGCTGAAAAGACTTTTTCGAGTCAACACTGATTGGAGTATTTGCTCATTCTTTCAGAATCATATGTAATGACCATCAAAGTATTTGGTGGATTAGATATTGTAATCAATAACGCTGGTGTTATGAACGATCGGTTCTGGGAACTCGAAGTGGACGTAAATCTGGTAGGTGATTTTAAATTGGATTTCAGTTAATTTGAGTTCATTTGATGTTGTGAGAGGTCCTAACTTTAGGCCAATGGACTGAAATCTTGTGCTTAAACCACATTGAACAAAATTTTAAGATTTATTTTAAAATACCTACAATAAGAAATATATAAATCTTAATGCTTACCATCATTTTACAGCAATAAATGTTATGGAAAATTGTAATGAATCAAAAATATCTACTTCTTCATAATATAACATCTTCTGTAATTTTTTTTCTTATGTCATTATTCAGTTATCAACCATTCAAGACCAGCCACTGGTGCTAATTTTGAATTTGAAATTTAGTTTACAAATAGTTAGTTTGTGAATGGCAATAGGATTTTATATAAACTAACACGTATCTGTTTATTCTTTTCAACAGAATGGTGTTATACGAGGAACACTTCTGGCATATCGTTTCATGGGACGAGATCGTAACGGCCGTGGAGGGACTGTAATAAATGTTGCAGGGACTGCATATGCCAGACCTCAAGTCGCAACTCCTATTTACACAGCCACACAATACGCCATTGTAGGACTCACCAGATCATACGGAGTTAGTAAAAATATTTTGTAAATGAAACTACAGAAAATACAGTGGTGCTGATGACGTTCGTATTTTGAAAACTAATATCTTAAAACTCAATTCAACAATAACTTGCTATAATCATGAAAAAACATTAAAACCTGATAATCATTACATACTCTTTCTTTGATTGTGAGTTATAACACAAAATGATAAAAGTTATGATAAAAGTGATAGGACAGTACTGATAAAACTAAGAACGTAGTAAATTAGGTGGCCATTAAATATATCTTTGTAAAAAGTTTGATCACTCAATGGCATATATTGTAGCATTGATAGAATGTCTTCTTTCATTGTTGAATCCATTTTCGCAATCTTGTTCTTTCAAATTCCAGTTACCCGTGGAAAATTCGCAAGTTTTTCAGGAGATTCTTGAATATTGGAGTTTCTAGTAATATTTTTTTATGCTTATTTCACAGTCGTAAGGTCAGATGAGAAGCGTTCCTTGCGTACACACAAGACATTAAACTTAGAATAAAAAAATCGAGATACTGTTAGAAAAAATTAGTCTCGGAAAAAAATCACCTGGAAGAATAGGAATTAAAACACAGCTGTGAGGAGCAATCTGTTTTTATCAATATTTTCACTAAATCATTGACGAAAGCATTTAAATTCTAGGTTCTCAACGTCAGCGATAACACCCCCTTGTGGGCGCTTGAGACTTTCAGGGGGGCAGTAAAAGACCCGTTTAGTCCGTAAGACTACACTTTAAATAATATATAATCGTTGCAATAGCTGTTTCAGATTCACGACAGATGGTAAGTAAAAAAAATGGGGTGCTCTAGAAAAAAAAATATTCTCAAAATGGCAGTGGGGAAAATAAGGCCTATGATTTAAATGCTACACTTTCTACGGAAAAGGTTAAAAAGTACCACAATTAGTCAGAATATTAATTAAATGCAACGTCTTGCTTTCATCTGAGTCTATTTCCACAAGTAAACGCCGAGTTTATCACCATTATCCATTTTAGCAACAAAAGAACACTCTCAACTGTTGATCCTAGTGTAGTGACACTTGCCTCAGTTTACTACTGGCCTCTGATTGGTCGGTGACTTGTTTCAAACCAATACTTATAAAAGCTGAATTTTCGAGCTTGGTTCAAGCATAGACTGATTATAGTTCAACTAGTGGGACGCCTGTCATAGATGACGGTATTAAAATTGAAATACTGAATGTTCGACCTTCTTCAGTTCTTCGATGAGCTTCCACGTTAGAGGCACGTCGGGATTGTGCAGCTCGCTCTCCATCACTGCTGTCGCTAACGACGTAATCGCAAACGCCACTGTTATTTAGTTTCAATACTGACTGACTGACTGGCTGTTTTGTTTGTTTGCCTTGGCTCTACGTCACGTCGGAACTGTGTGTATTTTGGGTGTGTGTGTGTGCATTGTATAACATTTTATTTTATATACACCGCGGACGCTTAGGTCATGAGAAAATATACCTACATGTGATATGTGATTATAATAAAACGCCTAGAGACCGGTCATATATATATAAGATAAATATTTAATTACAAAAATAAGTGACTTGGTTCATTCCTATGCCAGGATTCTGAATACTATCTCATTTTTGCTATAAGGGTGACTTGATTCAAACCAATTCTACTATGCCTGAGATTAGATATCAATAAGCACCATAAAATAGTTACAATTTTCTCCAGCATAGCAAAAGATATATTGTCTGATATTTTTATCACACCAATAAAAACCCAACACTTAAAATCAGTTTAAGACATCGACTGAGGGTGCTTGATGGTATTTCAATATTAAATTTGAATTGTTAAGATTTTGTACATTTCCTTGTATTTTGTCACTAACGACCCGGGTTTCGCCATCTTCAGGCATTCGAGCACACGAATGGACTCGAATTGACAATTGAAATGTACAAAATCTCAACAATTCAAACTTAAAATCAGTATTTCTAAGCTAGGATCACTTTCCCAGTTACCTTTTAATGATATTTGATTCTTATGACTGCCTGTAATAAATTACAAAAACCTATAGATTTTGTAATTATTTGTGCTAATATTTTTCACAAATAATATAGTCATAAATATTAAAATAAATTCAGATCAACATTAATACAGTTCCTAGACTTAGTGGTAATAAATATTACCTAATTTTCATTAATCATTTTTTATATATAAATGATACAAACTGTTAAGTATCAGTTTGAGTTCACCCATACATTTGAATGTCTGAAGAGGCCGGAAGGCGAAACCCATGTTGTTAATGACAAAACTTATGTAAGAGAACAATATTTGAATGATTCAAATTTGATATTGAAGTTCCATCATGCACTGTCAGTCGATATCTTAAAGTATAATGTTTGTATTCAGAAAATTGTTTCAATAATATAGTCTCTGAGCAAATCCTAGTATAATGCAAACTTTTTTACAGGATCCTTACCACGTCGCTTTGACGGGAGTGAGAACAATAGCTTTGTGCCCATCAGTGACAGACACCAGCCTCGTTAAGGACATAAGAAAACAGCTTATGTCTTCAGAATATGAAGCTGCATGGCAGAGGGATAATGCAAACTGCAAAATGCAAACGTAAGAATATTTTTCTTCCATTTTAGTGAATCACAAACAATATAAAATTAAATACTTACACAGCTTATAATTTCATTATTTTCAACTTTAATAATATCAGTCACTTTAATAATATAAATATCAAGTATTTAGTATTATAAGAATTATAGAATTTGATTGACAGCTATTTTGAAGTTCAACTAAGTAAATGCCAATTCAATCAATTCCTTTGTTAACTTCACTTAAAATAGTTTTAATCTTATTGATTTTAATGCTATCATCAATTGGTATATCTTGAAGCTTCACATTCTACAAGTGGTTATTTTTTGCCAAAAATTATATACAAGTATAATCATAATGTGTTTTATGTGGCACGGTGAATATTAACATTGCTTAATTTTAGAATTATCATCTAATTAATATGAAAAAATATCAAAGTAACTAGTTCTACACAATTTTATTAGGCTAAACGCCATCATCAGAACTATACTCAATATTATTTTAGCTTAGCTACATTTCTATACTGTTTAGAAGAGATAGAAAAAATATATTATAATGGAGTTCTAACAAGTAAATACCAATTCAATCAATCATCTAATTATTTCAACGAAAAAGTTTTGAAAGCATTAATTTCTTGGTGCAAAACTAAAGAGTAATAAATCCTCTTCTCAAATGAAATTCATGGTTATTTTTATCCTCACCGCAATGGAATTCTTTGTAGTAAATCCTAAATTGAATATAATAGTGTAAATTATGAAAAAATATTGATATACTAATAAACTGTAATATTTTTCAGGCCAGCCCATGTCGGCAAATCACTGATAGAAATACTGTCAAAAGGAAAAAGTGGATCAGTTTGGATCGTTGAGAACAGCCAACCCCCAAGAGAGCATCACTGTTAAGTGCTGATCGCGGTTGAAATATTTGTAAATAAGTTTTCATTTCAGTGAATTTTACAAAGCTGAGTAGCTTTATATAATCTTGAAAATAATTCATCATATAAAGCTCAATACATACTACAAATAATATACGCTTCATTTGTTATTATTGCATATTTAATTACTTCTATTACATATTTACATGATTATTTGCATGGCAAAATTTAAGGAACACTTTTTAAAGGTGTATAAAAAAATGTATATGTATTGTTTTTGTTTCTACAAATTTTCACTCAGATTGTTTGAGGTGTAGTGTGAAAATATATTATTGCTGCAAAATCATCTTTCACTTAGATCCTATCCAAAATTATCTAAATAAGCTGGATTTGAGGAGTCATGGACTGTTACACTTTCAATATCAAAGCGATGTAACAGTCACTATCTTGGGAAGAAAATGGCTTAATATTTTATTTAAACTATGCCCAAGCCCCACTTCCACCATATTCATTCTTAATAAAGAATCTCAAAAAAAGTTTATTTTGTTTTTCACCAACTTCTCAGTTTTCAAAGATAATAAGGTTAGGATGTAGCTAGGTCGATATTAGTTAACTAATCTCGCTGCGCCCAATTGTTATAATCAGGTGGGTAGAGTTGCCACTTTAGGACTTGCCACTCCAGCTCTAGAATCACAGGATCCATACACGGTTTTAGGATCACAGGTTGCATACATACTAATAGATTGACAAGCTCTGTGTGTTATTCACAAAGCATATCAGTGTGTAAAAAGTGCAACGTTATAAAGCGTATACTCTAGGATTCAATTAAGACTTATGAATATATAGGCAATATGATTTTTACCAATTTCAATACTTACATTCACGATTTGCTCGTTCTTCTTTTCAACCTTCGACACGGTCTTTGCATTTTTAGTCTCATTACAACACAATTTCCAATCTGACAAAGTTAACAAATTATAATATATACCTTTGAAAAAGTCTTTCAACAAAATAACATTTAGAACAGTGGTTTCCAAACTTATTATGCCCATGGACCCCTTCTAAAAGCAAAAACCGGACCATGAATCCCCATGTAAAATAACTGCATAATAGAAAAATTATGAATTTAATTTTGATGTCTTGAATGGTAAACAGTGAAGTGAAAATAAAATATTAATAAAACATTTTTACATTAATTTTAAGTATATAGAGGTTCATAACCGCACTAAATCCACGTTCTACTAAATAGGAAGACGGGAAAGCAGGCAACAGCCTCTGTACAGACCCATAATGCAGGATATAAAATTGGTACCAGTTTTTGTAACCAGAAGTTGTGATACCTATCTTTGTTCAAACATTGGTTTCCGCTCCTCATTTGTGGATAATTCAATAAACACCCAACAAATCCCTGCCAATTTATTTATTGCTATTTACTTCAAATTTCATAATAATGCAAATGTGTAATAAATATTTTTTTATATTAGACCTTTCGCAGACCCGATGACGTTGTCCACACACCCCCAAATTATTTCAAATTTACCACAGACTCCCGGGGAATATTTATAATATTAAACTACAGATTTACAACCAATTTCCTTAAGACTTCTTTGAATATCCATCTGACTGGGTTAAAATATCCTATATTTATATTGGTCTATTACCCCATATCCTTGCACTCTTGATGACAAGTCATGTCAGGACCGGTCTCGCTTATCACTAACATTACCTGCTGTTCTACCGTCACATTAGATGAGCGAAACTGGTCCTGATCATTATAAACATGTGAAAGAAGTACAAACTGTTTTATTTTTAAAATATAATGCCTTTTCACCAAGAATTGACAGTTAACTCCTTAAAAGTGATTAATATAGAAATGAGTGAGGTATAAAATAAAAAGTTTAAGGGTGTATGATGAAAGACTGACAAAGAAAGTTTACAAGGCGAGTTGGGGGAAAATGCAGCAGAAGGCCTAAAAAAAGAGTAGTTTCATCTGATGAGTGCGATTGCAAATGGGATTTAGAAGGTGGGCTTAAAGAGAAGAGAGAACCTGCCTGAAAAAGGTACTGTAGAGCAGTGCTACTAACACATTGTCGGTGAGCAGACCAGTAAATATTTTTCAGTGTTAGCTGGCGACCGGCTTCATTATGTAAATAAAATTATGATATATTTTTATTCAATTCAAAGAATTAAAATCCAGGGACATTGATCTTAGATGAGGCACGCGCAGATATTAACTATTTTTATTATATTACCGATATTTACTTTGTTGAGCGCGGACTGGCTTTCGTCAGCCAGCTGACCACCATTTGAGTAGCACTGATGTAGAGGAAATAAAAGTGTATGAGGACCACCCCTAGTTGAATGGTGGCAGTTTACACTCTAAATAGTAATCTAATATATAAAAATCAATGTGGGTTTTTTCGTATCTTATGCACTTCCGATAAAACTTCGTCAAGTTATTGCTTGTACTTGTGCGAAGAATATAGACATAGTACAATTAGGCCCGGCTCGAGTCCGACGTTTTAATTTTTAACTTACAGGTCTTATATATAAAAATCAATCTCACAATCCAGATATATCTAAAGAAAAATCTAAAATAAAGAATCAAATTCGTACTAATAGCGACATCTCGGAAAATCTTCTGATTTGTTCGTGAAACAAAGATCGGACAGAAAAACAAAAAAATTGCGTGTCCAAAAGCACTTCAATAAACAGAATTAAAACACGAACACTTTCTTTCTTTAAGTGACATTGCAACGCATGCCGGGTACTCACTAGTATAATATACAATGACTACATTGGAACGGTACAAATGCTTTAAAATATTGTGATACTGAATAGCTAAGAAAATAATTCAATATTGATAAGTTCCGCAGAGTATGTCCTAGTGCAGTGGTTCTTATCCTTTTCGAAGTCACAGTGCGCTTTTTGTCATAAGAAAAAATGGTGGGCACTAAAATCAAACGGGTAAAAGACAAAGAAAAATATCTAAACAGAAATACAACAAAAAATAATTAAAGAAAAGATATATATATATATATAGAAAAACTAAAATAAATCTTAATAAAATGGAGATTATTTGATGTGAAAATCAATTAATGTGATACCTGAGCTTGGCGGCTTTTGCAGATTTCAGAAATATTAGGTTGAATATTTGATATAGCTACGCTCAATTCTTTGAAGTGTTTCTCATTTTTTATTTTTCATATTAGTTATTATTGAGAACCTGTAATGAGATACTATAGAACTTGAATACTGTAACAAGATATTCATTGCCCTCATGCAGAGAGCTGGGTATTCGTCTTGGACAGATATCCAAAACTCCTCCATACCTCAGAAAATTCAATTTTTAGATTACAATTCGTTGACGTGGCCAAGAGACATATCTACTTTGCCACGATTGATACGAGTTGTGAAAATTCACAACTCGTATCAATCGTGGCAAACGGATTTCGTGTCCAGTCATAATTCTCTCTATATTTAAGGAAGGAATATAATCTTTTCTTTCAATAAGTTAGATGTTCTGTTCTAGCGGAAATAAATCCGTCAGCAATGTTTTCGTTAAGTGAAGGAAACATATCTACTTTATTTTTCCCTATTATTCGAAAACCATTAGATGCGAAGATAACACGTGCAATTGATTAGATAAAATCGATTCCTCGGCTATCATAATTTTGCGAATTTTTTAGTCTTTTACAATATTTCCGCAGTGCACCGGTTAAGAACCACTGTCCTAGTGCATAAAAACAGAAAATTGTTGTTCCCAGTATAGTAAAATCATAAATAAACTACATTAAAAGAAATAATTTTAAGATTAGTTTTTTTGATTGTCTCGAAAAGTACTTGCCACAAATGACGAATTGAATGTGCAGTGATGATATACATTATTTAATATTAGATGAAAAGCGATTCTCTAATACCAGAAAATTCGAGACAAATGAAACTGCAGAGCATCTCTAGAAAACGATTCATCTAATATACATATATGTAATTTATAGTTGAAAACGCCACTCATCTATTGGAAAAATAAAAGACATCAAATAAAAAATAATACTTGACAGTTATTTTTCTTTATTAACCTTACTTTTACAAAATAAAAATGATACCCTATATTCATTAAAATATTTCTAAGGGGAATCTGCTCCATAGCGTCCATATCAATTGGTAAATTTTGAGGAAACCAAGTCCCGAGTTACTGTGTTACGCCTTTTTCAAGAAACTAAAGGCAACTTGTGGATCAGTTCTTTGGAGTAATAACAGAAAAAAGCAATTTGGTCAATTTATAACACGCTCCATGAACATATATATATTACTCGCTACTGAATTAAAAATAATATTTCTATAAATAATTGAACACATTCTCCGAGAGCGAGGCTGACTTGCGAGATCTGACATTTGAAAATAGAAATCGACCGGTACCGTTTCATTATTGGAAATGCGAGGCACACGCACCGGGTTCCGCAGAATAAGATGATGGACACGTGACTAGTGTAAATATAAGACTCGATGCGTGAAAATTTAGGGTGGACCGATGGAAATAAAAGAAATAAAACACCATTATTTAATTTTATTTCTTGCTGCAGTTCGAAAAGAATTGCTATAGATCACATTCCATAACAAAATATCACATTTCCATGCAATTTTGCCACAATCAAATAATTTATTCGCAAATGATTAAGTAGAAATTAAATTTGAACGCTTAGTAGGTATACAAATAGATTAAATCTGTGCAGATTTGCTCATTATACAATATTAATACAAATCATATATATATAGTATATATTTATAAATAATGCTGATACATTAATTTCGAGCTCACCCGTCAAAATAATTTTATAAAGGTAATCCTCCAAAATCACGATTTTGTTCAAAAGATATTTTATTGAGAATACCCACATTTAAAGCCTGGCAGAATGACATATCAAAGGAAAGCTGTCATTTATGTAAACAAGTACTTGAATAATTGATTACTTTCTACACCGACGACAAGAGTAAACGTGTCAGATGCACATTACCGCTGGCAAACATCATCCGCATGCTGACGGATGTTAGTACGATATATTATTAATGTATTATGAAATATAAATAATGTGAAAATAAAACTACAAACATAACTTTTGTACCCATACATATTTTTCCCAAATACTTGTTCACACAATTTATCAGATTGGAAAATTTGAAAGCTTTCGTCGGTGCCTTAATATTTATTTGCCTTATAGCCTTACATAATATAAGTTCAAAAAGCAAAAGTTTATTTTATCACTGTTATTTTCCACTGCAGGATTCCGGAATCGTAACATAATAATCATCGCTGTCTACGAAACGGAGATCCGATATCGGAACTGCGAACGGAAACCGTTTCGTCTTTCGTTTCGCCGGAGCGCTTTACGTTCCTCGACACACGACAGAAGGCGAAGGCCTATATAAAAATGCAATATAGTGTCACTAATTGCAACAATCATTAACTTAATTATATCAATACACCTATAACTACAACCGCTTGAGACTTTTTCAAGGTTACGAAAGTTAATTAGATGTTAACACTAACTTAAAAATATGGTCAGGAATCAGGATGGGAACCTCTATTCTCTCTCATCGAAATAGAATACAATCTCATTATCGAACGGCACGCCCGCTCTACTGTCGACTAAAAATCCTGAAGCACCTAATACACTGTTCAGCGAGTTCCAGAATCATTAATTCATTTACTGACTTAACAAAACATTTTCACACCACACCGATGAGCTAACACAGTATAGTATGTCTATAAAACCCAAGATTCACTATCCGCCAACTAAGATCTCAATTACTTTCCTGAAACAAGGGAAAACACATCATTAGTTAAATCGAGGAAAATTCATTCCTATCCTATGCAAAAAAAAATATTTAGATAGATTTGACAAATTATTGTTCATTGAAAATAAAATCAATTGTACCACAATACATTGATTATAAGACACATGTTTATTATGTTTTTGGTGTCTTCCTGATGTGTTTTACGACCCATGGGAGTGTTGATTAGGGTGGCCATAAAGCAGGTATTTGGGAACAGTTGTCATTCAGAAAATGGGTTTTGATAGTCATATAAGAAACATAGGCTTATTACATAGGTACTGCTTATAGATATGCATTATAAATTTCTTTCATTCACATAACCTTTATGTGGTTTTTATTATTTTATTTCTGTCATTTAAAAATACAGATGCGTCTTAGAATGGATGAAATAGAGTATATATTATTATATAGTGTAACATGACAAATTCAAAGGTGACATATTGACAAATGACAGATAAGAACAAACAGTGATGTGGCTTATTGTAATCAAACAATTAATACCTGCGACAGGAATCGCTACAGGAACAGCATTAGAGACAGGAGGTTGTTGCATGTTATGTTGCATATTGTGGTGAGCAGTGTGTCGCTGCTGACGATGGTGATGGCTATTGGGGTGCGGCATGCGACCGCCTCCTCCTCTCCCTCTCCACGACATGCCCCCTCTCCATCCTCCTCCGCCGCCTCCGCCTTGCATCATCTGTCCCTGTCCTCCAAAATATCCCCCTCGGCCACGGTAGCCTCCCCTTCTTGCTGTGGCCACACCGAATGTCTCAGAATTGAGTTTGCGTTCGGTGCGCCAGTCTGTGCGTTGAGAACGGCCTTTTGACCTGGAACAAGAAACAATTATTATGTACTACTGTCGGTTATTAAGGTTTGCCAGGTTTTTTTTACCATGTCCTTTCTCAGTTTGGAGCATATGGCCTCCTAATGGAGGTATCTCAGAAGTTTTCTACGAAAACTGCTTGTTGCTCAGTTGCTCAACCTCTCTTTTTCGAAGATAGTAAGAATAGAACGATAGGGCTAGGACAGGACTAGTGGTTAGCTAATCGCTCTCGCTACGTCCCTGTCTTAGGATCGGATGGATGGGAAGGAGTTTTTAGACATCACATCCATCATGCCTACCAACAGATATCAATAAACCGATTCGAAAATCAAATACTTATTACACAGCTTTATTTCATTCCTTCTAACAAAAGATTGACTTATAAAAAGTATCATTTGTATTTAACCTAGCTTCTATGATATAGTTTAATTGTAAGATGATAAATTCAAAATTCAATTGCAAGATCTTACATTCAATAAACCCAAGGAAATTAATTACCTCTCGACAGCTTCACAAGAGATATTGTCAAAGAAACTCTTCGTCTTGTCGTAACAATTAACATTTTCAGGGTTATCATCTTCCGGTTCAGGTTCACCAGCACCCGTTTCATTTCCTGAGTCGTCTTTCTTTTCCGCTTCCACCTGCTAAAATGACACTTAATTTGAATTGAACGAACTTAACCCAGTCGTCTTCACATTTTAATATTGTCTTACTCGCTTAACTTTAAATTGATCAGTATTTTATATTCTTTATGCAGGTCAAATTATTTGAAATCAAACAGAGCAGTGTTTGAACAGAAAACTGTAATGATTTTAATAGCATTTCAATTAGCAATGAAACAGAAATTTTGTCTGGTTCGACTACTTATAATTACAGCAGAAATTTTTTCGGGCACCTCACAGTCAGTAAAACCGAGTCCAGCTGTACGAACAGATTTAAAAGAAGAGTGTATCCCGCCCTAAATAATATTTAATAAAAACAGAGATGATTTAGAAAACCTTCACAAAAATTGAATCATTTAACAAAATATTCCACCTCTGGTTTTGGGGGCGTTTCTCCTTCAGCAATCTTGACTTTGGCTAACTGATTTCTTAATTCTTCAAACTCTGTGTTCGCCTGCTCAAAATCATAGTCATTGTCAAACTTGAGGGTGTTCTTAGGACGAACACCTCCTGGGCCAGGTTGACCCTGGGGTCGACCCGTGAATCCACCTCTGCCTCTTCCGCCTCGTCCTCCGCGACCGCCTCCACGGTTCCAGTTTTGTCCCTGGCCCTGTCCTTGAGGCTGACCTTGTCCCTGACTCTGCCCTTGTCCTTGTCCTTGTCCCTGGCCCTGGCTCTGGCTCTGGCTCTGGCCCTGTCCCTGTCCCTGACCCTGTCTCATTCCCTGATTGTTGTGTGGATTTTGATTTTGTTGTTGATGAGATTGATTCTGCTGATGATGCTGCTGTTGATTTTGGTGGACCGCATTCTGCAATAAAATACATAACAATAAGTCAGCATCGACTTTTAATGATTACGAGATCAAGACAAATATAAATCAATGTACTACAATATTATACGACTAACCATTTCTGCATTAATTAAATAATATTATGAAGACTCCTGAATTGAATGATACAATAAACAAGGTATCCAAGATTCTACAATATGATAGCAAAAGATACAGAAAAAAATAAGAAACATGATTTAAAAAGAGCTTTAAAGAAAAATGCAACTCCAAAATTAAATCAGAGCTGTCTTCCTTCAAATATAGATTCACATTAAATAAATGAAATGTCCATTTAATGCAGTGCTGCTCAAGCTCATAAATCGCAAATCTCTGAGGGGCTGCAAAATGTTGCAGTAGAACTACAAATTTAATGTTTATTTATGAATACGTTGATACATATAAATATGTAAGCATAACCACAATTAATGCCAAATAAAACTTTAGACAATTAAAATAAATTTTTTGTCAGGGTACGAGAGCCAGGTACTATTTTTTAGATTTGGGGGCCGTGGCAAGAAAAATTTTGAGAAGCACTGATTTCATGTATAGACAGTTAAAGTATCAAATTACTAATTAAACACAATTTACAAAACACTAAAAAATAAAATAGTTTTGACAGCAGTTGATCACAGATAAATTACTGCAACAAACTTACCTTATTCTGGGAACGGGGTCTACCATTCGCATTGGGTCGGTGCTGGTCAGAATGATGATGATGCTGTTGACGCATGTCATTTCGCGGTTCGTGATGCCCCTTTCCGCCTCCCGACCCTTGATTTGTGTTGTTCCCTTTCTGTGGATGATGAGTGTTGTGAGAGCCGGCCTGCGTGCTCTGGTCCGAAGTTGGACTTTTACGCTGAACATTCCCTGTCAAAGGAGTGTCGGACCTGGAACCCCCTCCGATCATCTCCAACATTGAGCCTGATGCGTTAAAAAAAAAAAAATTAAACCACACATCACCATATATAAACAATAACAATATTTAATAGATAACTAGACAGTTTATACAATCTGTCCTGCATTCAACATCTATATGTCTACAAGAGAACTATATATATTATACAGATGTTTCAATAAGAATACAGCAAATACTACTATTTATAAATTAATTGAATACTTATATTAAGTACTAAGTCAAAAGCATGCAACTTCGCTGGATGAAGATTACTTATGTATACTTACGGAGAATCAACGCATTCATTAATAATATTTGAAAAATTTGCATTCACTATTCCATTAATCGGATGCATAAATAAGGTGTCTGAGCCGTATTCGTATCTGCAAAGCATGATGAGCATTCGGCAAGCTGACATCTTAGAAATAAACAAGCATAAATTTATTAGGCAAATTAAACCATCCAAAGCAACAGACCAAGTCCACTGTACCTATACTCATTAAGAAAGGAATTTAGCGTTACGAGTTTGCGATTGGCATCAAATATGACGGAATAAAAGCACAAAAACAATAATAAAATTTGAAAGAAAAACTCTGCATATCGACTGGAAAGAAAAAATGACGTAACCCAAACAATAAAAATATTGCGGATAGCACAAACAAAACATGTATTAAATTGTTTACATTATATGACTATGAAAAAAAATATTTAGAAATGACTGAGGGATAAGTACTTTTGCCTTTCTACAGTCGATATATTACATATAAATATACTGTATTAGCATGTTTTGTGTGAGTTACATCCTTTTTCCTTTTCACAGTCGATATGGAAGCCCAGACAAATTATTATTATCATTAGAGAATGATTATTTGGAACACAACAACAGATAATGATCATGAGGATGAAATTTAATGTTCTTTTTCCAGATTCCAATGTTACAGCGAACAAGATGTGAAATTTTACCATAGATGGCAAAACAAATCATTCAGAGCACCGGATTAAAAAGGCAGATAAGGTTCAAAACGTATTTTTGTAATATCATTAAAATACAAAAGTACATCCTGATAGGTTGGTGTGCATTCATTGTACTGATAAAAAATTTCACCCCAAAGCAAGACGGTTAATGTGAAATATTATGACTACAGATTTGTTTCCAAATATAAAGCTTTTTACTTTATTTGTTCATGTGAAACAAATAATAAAAACAATGCTACTGCCAAAAATCACTGATAGATGTTTAGTATCCATATCTGAAGAAATAATAATTCAATAAAAATAAAATATGAGAATGGCAATAGATGACTATACATATCAAAAGGTTAAGGAGTTTCACTGGTAGGAACCGCATTCGCTCTCTAGAATTTGGCCAACATTCCTTTCAATAGTACCAGATGGTCGCTGGACCTGAGAAATGATTCGGTGCCCCGCTTTTTGCTAAAAAAATAATTGCCAAGAGCCAGTTCTGGGTCACTATATATCGGTTATCATGCATACCTTTTGAGTTTTATTTCCATTTGCGAGAATTGATTTTTTACGCTTCTTTAAATCGTAAGTATAAGGTCGGGGTTCCAAATACTAAGTTGTGAATTTTGAACACAGTTACCCAGGAGCATGTGGACAATCGTCGTCTAAAATACATATCGGATGAGCATTATATTCTATAAAATCTATTTTTAATATGCTTTCTTACAACTTCCAAATAGCGTAAAGTGTTTTCATGCAAATAAAATGGGGGCATAGCCCAAAAGCCTCAGTAACCGGGAACAGAATTGAGAGATTGACATAATGAAATGCATCCCCATGCAATTTATTAAGGGGGTATTCTGGTCTAGAATTTTGAAAAAAAAACTTTTTGCATATTCTTAAAGTTTAGACCTTTAAAAATATATCAAGAGGAAACTAAAATTTCAATAATTTTCAGAGTTATAGCTATTTTGGTGAGCCTGTCACACTTATAAACGTTAGACAATCTCCGACTACCTGAGAACAGATAACACCATACACTCAAATGTCGATTTACCGAAGGTCGTTGTAAGTCAGAACGACCTTCCGAAAATATATACATATTTTGAAGTAGAAGAAGGCACACTCTATGAATCAGGAATCGCCGATTAGCAAAATTTAAGTGTAATGCAATGTGGCTGCCTGAAACTTTTGCTCAAATCCTTGAATGTGTTTTTCTCATAACTGCATTTTTCAACATAGCTGACATGATATCTAAGTTCTATTTAACCAATTTCTTTCAAATCTTGTACCAACCTTCAATATATAACGTTCTATCGCCCCTACATTTGTATCAAAATCATTTTTTTACTATTTTTAAGGAATTAAAAATTATGAAAAAAAAGTCGAAAAATGCCTTTTTTTCTTTAGACAGTCGTCATTCTGCAAATTTTTTTTTCTGTTTTCTGAGGTAGGGACTAACGACATTCTTACTATTAAGAATCTTTTTTTAAAATTCGTTTCAAATGACTAGAAGGGCTGCAATCGTGTCAACCACAACACCCCCCACTTTACCAAATAAATTTTTTAACTTTTTTTTGTGTATTTAGAAAGCATCAATTAACATCTTGTAAAAAAATGTATGGTATAAATATTTTTTGTTCTTTTTTTTTGTCGAGCTCGAATAATGTCTAAAATATAAGTCTCCAGACCAGGGAGATACCTCATCATACTTAACGAAATACTAAAAATATACTGACTGCCAACTGTCAAGTGAGTGTAACTAGAAAATGTGCATGGTGTGTTCACATTATATATTTTTTAATACAAAATTAATTCCGATATAAAAAAAACCACTAACTGCAGCACATATTCCGAGAATTGAAATATAAACTGTGATTTCAAGTGTCTTAACCCTTTAGTTGGAGCAAATGTGTGTCCAAGTGTTGTGTTGTCTATTATCGTCACATTATTTGTTGCAAATAAACAAAATAATTACGCAAAAAGTTAATATTTAGAAATAAATTAGTAGCCGAATACGGAGCGTAAAATTTCATATCTGTTCGATCGCCCCGATTCTTTCTGGAATCAGCGTCACTAGAGAACCACATGCCTACAGAATGCAATAAAGAATCAGGCCCGAAGTGGAAGTAATAGCACCGAATTGAAGGTAATTGAAAAGTAATGACGAATTAATTCACATACATTATAACTACGCGTTTTAAAATTCTAAAACATTCTTTACTACTTGAAATAATAAATAATATTCTTTTCAAAACCCTCAAAAAAAAAAAATGTTTTTATATTTTTGTGTGCAGTAATAGTAAAAATAATCATAATATACGAAAACACGGTTAATATGTTTTACTATGTCCATTTTTGATATAAATAAGTCTATAAGTATAAACAAAACAATTTTTCAGATTACTATAATATACTGTTTGCTATCTCTCTATCACGATGGCACAATTAATATCCTAGTTCCATGGTTACAAGAAAATCATACTTCAATGTTGAATGTTGTGTAACCAAATTGACACCTAACAGTCAATATGCACCTATCTGGATATCGAACTGTTTTTTTTTCTGGATTGCAGAACACTTAACTACAGCACAATGAAATACAATAGCCAACACCCAAAATGTATACTAAAAACTTAGACACCTTAATAAAATTTTAAAAATATAATACTTTCGAGGAAAATTACACATAATAAATCTAAGCAGGCATTTCTCAACTAATCGCAAATTCATATCAAACTTTTAATCAAAAACTTCTTCACGACAAAGCAAGTGTTGGGTCATTAATGCTTCTAAGATATTGCAAGGTATATCGTTTTGCAATTTTGTCACTTCACCGAGAGCTGATGACCATACGTGTATTTTATACAAACTATACAACTAACTAATTTGCAATAAACATTCAAAATGAAAACACTTGACAGGGTCGAGATGAAATCCTGAAGGATAGCAAGCGAAGCGAGAGTAAAAATGAGTCATCATACGGGACTCATGAGGGACCTTGGTCTTTCGCTCGGACTGGCGGCTGAGGCGGGGGCATGTCGACAGGCCCCTGGCCCTGCTGGGTCAACTCACTCGTCTGCTTCGCCATAGGATTGATGGTATTGACAGGGTTGGAGCGCAGCGCAGGCGGAAGGCCGATGACGGGGTGGTATGTCTGGTAAGGCGCGGGACCCACCACAGGGTGATTGAACTGTGGTTGCTGGTATGCCACCCCCCCCACGGGCGGCCCGAGGGAAGGCGGCACGGACAGCTGCATGATGGCCGGGTCATTGGGCAACGCGGGAACATTGTTGACCACCCGAATATCCTTGATATCGGTTCCCCTGAACAAGATGTAGTCATACACTTGATTTTGAGGAGCCACCGGGTATTGGGTCTCTCTGTCTTCTGTACCGAAAGACCTCACTGCAAACAAAAAATTACACAATTATTTTCTGGTTTGGCGAACAAAATTATTGAGTTTACAAATCGACAATTATGCATAATGAATATTAAAAATAATTATTTGAAACCGGATATATATTTTCAAGACAAAAACTACTAATATTCATTACAGTAATTTGAATTTAAATCAATTAACCATCATTTACTAGTGGAAAATTTGTGAAATCCATGTGTTTAATTTAATTCCATAAACTTTCAGCATAAAAATCAAAGCTCATTATCAAATTTATTTACAGGAATATAGCTATTATTGTGGAATTATCGGTAAAAATGAAAAATATCTTAGAATATTTTAAGGCAATGTTAGAAAGAAAATTTAAGTGTAACAATAATAATTATAGTAAGGTAGGTGGTATCTTCAACAAGTGTTATAAGAGATGGACTAATTCGTAACTTATAGAGATTTTTTAATAAAACCATTACCAAGAGAAAATAAAAGTTCTTCGCAGGTGAATTTAAGCTCTGTGGACGACATATCTTGTTTTACAGCATACCCTGCACTCTAAATTATAGTATTAACAATAATGTGTGTCATCAAAGTTATATTCCAAATGTACTTTACAATATTCAACAGCTTATGATAAAAAATCTTTTTCCATAATTGGCACATAGTTTTAAAAAATTGTGCAATCCTCAAAATAGTTAATGGATCAAATTAATGTTCCGAAAAACGAATTACACACAAAACTCGAGGTGGTAATAAGGGTTAAATATGCGACCTTAATTCCAATATTTTAATATGAAAATCGTTGTTGTTGTGATACCAGAGGATCCAAAGAGGACCACAGCTCAAAGAAGGTTAAATAGATACCGTTACGTTCACAAATAGTGGAATTTACACAATTACAAACCACTGCATCGAACAGATTATGAGAAATTCTAAACGCGCCAAATCAAAAACATATCAACGTATTCAATATTAAAACAGTTATATACGCGGCAGGGTAAAAACCATCATAAACCATACGTCACATTGATATAAAGTGGCCACTTGAAATATGGAATATAAACGAATTCCACAAACAGTTCATAGATCCAATCGTGGAGAGAAACGGAAAATACAAATAAAATTATAGTAAACCGGGAATCCATTGTATACTTACCGCTAGCCAAAGCGATTGTACATTCTTGCGGGTCAACTGTGAAAAGTCGACCCTCATATCGAATATCTGCCTTCGATATTAGGCTTATTTTGGAGCCTAGCTCCGGCATCCCCGAACTCATAACGAAAAGATGAATAAGTTGCCCGGATTGATAGGATATCTAGAGATATAACAAAGCATCGAAGAAAAGCGAACGGTCACTGCAGTTTAGCAAACGGCGTATACAAACAGCTGAGCTTAGCATACAGTGATGTCATATGTAAAACCATAAATAATAAAATTAATATAATATTTACTAGAAGGAGGTCATTTTTTTGGTAAATATTTTTGTAAAACGATTATTTAGAGATATTTTGACTTTATAAAAATTATAAAAAAATTACCAGATATTCATTGCTGAGAAAAAATCTTATATTTACTTACATAATTAAAAATATTTAGGCTTGTAGTTCATCATTATAACAATTATATGAAAATTTTACCGATTCAGTAATTTATTGCATTTTTTTCTTTTACGAGTTTACATTTTTTATTGGGTAGGTACCTACTTCACATATAAAAAAATCATTATGAATAAGATAACTCGCAATATTTAATTACATGTAAGCATAAAACGTAATTAGTGTTAAATTTGGATTATTGAGATTTTGTACACTTCCATGTATTTTGTCACTAACGACCCGGGTTTCGCCTTTCGGCATCTTCAGGCATTCGAGCACACGAATGGACTCGAACTCAGTTCGATTGATTATTTCCATTGAAGTCAACAGGCATAAGGACAATGGTGGTCTTTACCCAAAAAATAAATGGAATTACCGGATGTTCTGAGTGGGATGTGAATGATGATGATTATGATTATCATCAAGAAATTGCTAGATCAGCATTTGCTGATATGCTCCATGATACTGAGCGCAACCAAAAATATTTTCTTGGATTGAAAGCGGCCATAGATAAAATGCACAGCTTAGGGAAACCTGCAAACGTTTTGGACATAGGTAATAATTTAATCTAGTGCCTGTTACTGATGATACTGCTGATCGCAGTGTGTAAATATTCAATGAAAAACAGTGTTGAAGTATGAAAAACTTGTCCGCCATCTCCATAAGTTTGTTTATAACCAAATGACGTAACTTGAGCAGTCATTCCGGGCGGAGCGAATTGAGGGCGCGTTCAAACAACACTTATTTTGTAAAATTTAAATTTGGATTATTGAGATTTTGTACACTTCCATGTATTTTGTCACTAACGACCCGGGTTTCGCCTTTCGGCATCTTCAGGCATTCGAGCACACGAATGGACTCGAACTCTGAGTCCATTCGTGTGCTCGAATGCCTGAAGATGCCGAAAGGCGAAACCCGGGTCGTTAGTGACAAAATACATGGAAGTGTACAAAATCTCAATAATCCAAATTTAATATTGAAATTCCATCAAGCACCCTCAGTCGATGTCTTAAATTATATGTAATTAGTGTTGCAAAAAACTCGGGAATTTTGAAATGGCGGGGAAAACACAAAAATTGGGAAGAAATTGTTAAATTACATGATATTTCGACGGCTTAATACACAGAAGAGCCAACTCCACTTTTGGGAAAGAATGACTTTTTCATTCCAATAGCTTACCTTTATGTATTACGAAGAAATTTGTTAACAAAATATCATTCAAATGCACTTCACAAAAAGAGCCAACTCCATCTATGTATTGCAATACAAGTAAAAAGAGTCAACTCCGTCATTTTGTACTGAGAGCTGTCAGTGTGAGGTATAATTTGTGGGGGCTGTCCTATAAACTGTATAAAACTTAAGGAATAGATACTATTTGTGGAATATAACCTTTCTACGAACATTACATGTAAGTAATTCTATTTATTTATAATTAGATTTCTACACGATATCGTCGTTTAAGGACATTATGTGTATACTATATGAATACAAAGGAATGGGCTTCTTTGCAAAAAATAATGTTAGCGGTGACAGTTACACTTTAAATGGAATTTGATTCATTTGTATATAACCATGTCATAAACTATAATATTAATTTGTTTTTAAAAATTTACTAGGTATCTTTAATTTTTTCACAGATGTAGAGAATAACAACTATCTTTAATTTTTCACAGATGGCACGAGGAAAAAAATTGTGGAAATGGCCTTTAATAATAATGCTGCAGCAATAAATGACATGTTGGTTTTATTTATTATTGAATGCATAAATTTCTTCATATTATCTGAAACAACATATTTTACTGTTTCAGAATTATCAGGAATCATTACTCAACATGAACAACATAACTAATGTATTTCTCAAGGTAATCAAGACCCTCAGTCCAGTACTCAACATATTACAAGGACCTTAGAATCAAATGAAAATTCATTGCTAGTTATCGATGATATTACTACTAATCAAACTCTTCTTAAAAGTTTTATTAGTGATGAAGATAATGTATTGGTACCATATTTGGTTCATTATGACTCTGATTGTTCATCTTGTGCAGGAGAGGGGGGGGGGATTCAAAATGAGCGGCTCGCCGCAAGTAAAGGACCATTTTTGTATGGTCTATTTATTATCATGAAAAATGCGTTAAAAGATAAAAACGTGAATCTTTTTTAAAAATATAACATTGCTCGGAGGCCGCAGAAAAATACGCGATGGGTCACCCGTGCTGATATAGTGAAAACCTAATCAGAACAGTAAAACGGCGAAAGCGATGCCAGGTAGATAAATCTACGCGAGTTCGAAATTTTAATACAACAAATAGAGAATATGGCACGGCAATATCTTAGAAGAAAGAAAAAAGGAAATGGTAAATGGAGTACCAAGGTACCCAAAAAAGTTTGGAAGACAGATGTGATTTCACAATACAATGTAAACCGAAAAGCCTTTTTTATTTCGGCCCGAAAAAGCTCTTTGTGAAAAATGTATGACACATAAATTTGGTCATATATCTGATGAAATTAACAAATTTCGTGTGTCTTTACCTAAATTATAATTAATTTTAAATAAGAGCTGTTATCAACTTCTCGCATATGTTTTTACTTAAAAAATTTTATGTTTCCCATTTTTTCCAATAATTATTGTTGTTTCCTCATAGCTAACTCATTACATACTTATAGGAAAAGGGGCCAACTCGTTTAATTATTAATATAAAATTAACCAATCCAAATATTGACATATATTTTACAAAAATACATAAATAATCACAATGTGAATCGTTTTGGATAAATAAATTTATGCTGTTATTTTATATGTATATAATATACAGATTAAAGTTCATACTGTAAAATTAGCTCCAAAGGAGTTGTCTCTTCTGTGTGTTAAGCCGTCGATTTCATTTTTTTCAACATTTTGAGGCCATATGCACACATAAATATATTTGTTTAACACTGAGGTTAATTTCATAAATAAAAACATTAACGTTTTCACAAATATATTGTGTGTAATCTTATATTGAATAAAGTTCCTTCCTTACTTCCATCTATAATATCGAACTAATAACTCACCCTGACCTCAAATTTGGATATAAAATGTTGGGATACGTCAAAAATGCCACGCTTTTAAAATAAATGTTACCCAATGCTAAAAATGATAAACAGTTATCATTAATATTATAATTGTTTTTTCCCGGCCTCGCATTACCAAGCGTAATAGATAAATTATTCTAAAATTTAACTTTGCGTTAGCACTTCTACGAAATTAAATAAATATTGATAACTTCTAAAATTAATTGTAATTAATATGTATATAAATTTAAGCTATCGTTGTATCAAACTATTTTGTTTATAACTATAAAATAAATGTTAAATTATTATCAATTAGATACCGACTCGTATAAGTTTCAATTGATAAAATCCAAAACCCACATTCGTTCGTAAACATTCTCTGGCACAAAACAAAAAACAATAATCATGCTCACAGCCATTTATAACGTCAATAATTGTTAATTTATTTGTCTTTTTCATCATTCATTAACCATATTTTTCCATAATCGTTTATAATATCCAAAAATCACCATCTTGGAATTATTACTAGGGTTAAAGGTTCACCGTCGCTGAACTACAAAAAATATATACATATTTGTAATGTTGCCAGTTGGGTGACGTTTTATGTACATAATAACTAAATACGAGGTTTTGATTCGATTTGCAAGCTTTATTATTACACAAACGAAAAGCTGCAATTGAAATTTGTTCTAAGAAATTCTCAGCTTATTTCATTTCGAGTATTGACGTTCTCACATATGTTTTTTTGACTTCGTAACCAAAAAGTTACCTTACCCCAGTTTCATTTTTACTACCACTGTCCATCATGGCGGCTACGGTAGGTAGGATTTGCGGAGCTGGACTCCTAAAAACTAATAGTGCAACTATTAAACAGGTAATCAAATTCACTGCATTTGCTAGCGCTAGTTTAAAGATATTTCTATTCCTTAATCTTTTATACCAAAATATCATAGTGTTACATTTAACTATTCACCCCATTTTTAGTTAATGCATATTGAAAGTTTTATTTTATTTTAGTTATTTCAGTCTCTTCAGTTTTTCATGATGAAAATAGTATGTGTTATCCCACTGTCTTTTGTGGGATTAGTTTATGTGGTCGTTGTTATATCCCAGACTGAGAGTTGAGATTTTTGTCAATTATGTAATCGCCGCCTTATCTAATTCTTCTAACCATCAATTTCAGATCAGCAAGTTGTCCACTGCCGCTGGAGGGATCACCAAAGGACAAAAATACGTAAGTAATTAATATCCGAATGCGCTTCTGCCATTTGTCTTTTTTCTTGATGTTGGCTCTTTAAGTTTGAAAGTCGAGGTGTCAATTTCGAATTTGACATTTGTACCTAACCCATAGTAAATTTGCTGAAGTTTAATCCAAAGGCAAGGAAATATAAGTGAATTTGTTAATTATATATTGTCATACGTGTAATTTTTTTTTTATATTACTGTGTAATATTTACTTGTCAAAATCTCCCAAGTTCAACTGTCTGCGATTTAATATCCTAGATCTTAGAGCCCTTTTAACATAATGATGTCAAGTTTCTATCCAGTTATCATAATAAATTGATAATTTTTATAATACTTGCAGCTTCTGACAACTTTGGGAGTAGTAGGTGGCGGTATTGGGACGTTATGGTTAGCTTTAGAGCAATCTGTGAACGCTTCCGGAAACCAGGCCCATGTGTTTTCCAACCCATGGAGCCACAATGGACCGTTGTCATCTTTGGATCACGCAAGGTATTTTTATATGCTTGAATAAGAAATTTATTGTTGTGCTGTTTTGAAAAGCGAAAATTCAAAAATATCGTCTTGTTACAGTTTGCATTTATGAATTAATTATTTTGGAATATGTACATCATAATCATTCACATCGTTTATTGCAGCCCTTAAGAATTAAATCTAGAATAGTTTTGAAATGTTAGGTGTATCCCCATAATAATACCAACTTTAAAAATTAAAACCGTAGAATCTTATAGGTAGTTATAATGTTTCATATTCGATTTTAAACTGCGTAGTCAAATCCTTCAATTTTTTTTTTAAAATTATAAAATATCAGGCATTATAGCTAAGCATTCAATGCACCATATATTTTGAAATTGGAAAGTCATACCAGATAAATTCGATGAGAATTTTTATAAGTTACTCAAGATCAACTCTAGGGAAAATGACATCTAGGTGACCCATGTCCAAGATTTCAAATTTAAATTGAAAAAATCTTAATTCAGTATTGACCTTGCGGGACTTGGACCTAGACCCGCTTGATCGCTAGGGCAAAGCTCTTACCACTAGACTAAACTATTATTTAAAATGGCTAAATGATTTCATGGGTGTTTGCATAATTTCCTTTATAATTTGTTTTAGCTTCAAAATGTCATGCAACAGTATTTTGTTACAGTGTCCGGAGAGGATATGAAGTCTACAAACAAGTGTGTGCCGCTTGTCACTCTATGCAGTATATCGCTTACCGTAATTTGGTAGGCGTCACTCACACTGAGGCTGAGGCTAAAGCTGAAGCCGCTGAGGTGAGTTGTATAGATGATTTAACTTTTATATTGTTTAAAGCATTGAATAAAATTAGGCAGTTATCATTTTTAGAATTGACATTTAATTCTTATATCATGGGGAAATAGCTACTGAGTATTTTCGTAGGTCAGAATATTATGTAATTGATTAGTTTACAATTAATGCAAATAACCTGATCCCAGGATTGTAAAATATCACTATTTTCATACACTTGTCAAATTCGAAAAATAATGTACAGGGGGTCCTCGTTATTCCACGATAATTGTTTCCGAAAAATGCTTTGTTAAGTGAGTCCGCTTAAAATGGGAACCAAAATAGCATATTAGTGAAAAAGGTTTTATTGTGGCAGTACAGAAAAATTAAACGTTTATTTTTTTATTAACGTTTAAGAGAGTGTGGACGATATAGATTGTCCGCGCGAAATTTCCTTGGAGGAGTGTGGACGTCAATGATCGTCTTTGTACATTTCTGTGTTTATAGGCTTGAAAATGTGTTGCAATTCCATCTATGGCTATTTGTACCTTTTCGACCTTAATAAAATATTTAAAAACAGTTTATGACTTCATATTCGACGATATTTAACTTTTTCGTAAGTCACGTGATACTGCTATGACGTCACACGAACAAGATCATAGATTGTAAACTATGGATTTTCGAGTGAACGCAATACCTTACTTTTATCGCGGTTTATCAAAGTTTTTTATGATTTTGAAGGTTTTATATGGTGATCTGAGTTATTATATTGTGTTTTTTGTTTGAATATTTGATATTTTGTGTTTTGTGACGTGTAATTTGCTTAACAATATGGATTTTCAAGCGCCCGTAATATCATACTTTTCTCGCGTATGAGAATGCGGTTATATCTCCAAGAATTACATTGAATGGAAGTCGGTTGCCCAGCTTTGTTATTATATAAAAAAAACAAATTTCATAAAAAAATTCTCACTTATCAAAGACGTACAGTTACAGACATCTGACGATCTTTTGGCGCTTTACTTCAATATTGATCGGTTCCATATAATTATTGATTGAATTGGCATTTACTTGGTGGAACTCCATTATAATTGGATAAAATGTCGAAGTATTTAATTATAGAACATTTTATTTTATCTTCTTATTTCTACATATTTACATTACAAAATTTATAAACACCGAGCAACTAAATAATATACAGCACAAACAGCATAAAATTATTGTTATATTATGTAATAAATAATATTTATTATTGTGTCTAACCATCAGATAAATTTTGTTTTAAGATTCTGTATATTTCGAAATCCAGGGTAAGAGACCCTTACCCTTGTAGAGTCTAAAAGTACCAACCGTAATATAAATTTCATTTTATATTAAAAATGAACTTCCATAAAGCTACCGCCGAAATCATAGAAAATACCTACCGTAATTTTCAAACAATACCCTATCTCAATAAATTAAAACATTCAAACATATTTTTTAGTTTTTTTTTTTTTTTTAAAGAAAACACAATTCATTTGTACTACTTCCACATATGTATAATGATCAGGACCGGTTTCGCTCATCACGGGCATTATCAACTGATAATGCTCGTGATGAGCGAAACCGGCCCTGATCATTATAAATATGTGGAGTAGTACAAATGAATTGTGTTTTATTTTTTAAAATATAATGTCTTTCCACCAAGAATTGACAGTTAACACCTTAAAAGTGATCTATCTTAGTGTTAAGTTATCGTGTCAAACCCTTAAAAGTGATATTTTTTTAGTTTTAACAAATGTTTATTTTACACATTTTCTTGCGTAATTAAAAAAAGTATATTACCATCTGTAACAATATGAGTATTTTTCTTTTTTTTTTAAATAGTAATGAAATAAATATTTATTTTAGATTCAATGCTATAAAGAGGGCTAACATAGTTTTGCTTGTTTATTAAAAATGTCATAATCGTCAATGGTAAGTCCATACGACGTTTGTATACAGTGTAAAATTGACACCTTCAAAATGGACCATAACCGTTGTTTACACGGTTTTTAGTGTAACTTACCCACAGTGTAAAAGAGTAGGATGTATTTAAAAAAGGTTCTGTGAAAACAATGGTTTTTAAATAAATTTTTCGTTGTTTTCGTGACAGCCAATGATTTGTAACTCCTGGATTAACTGAACAGTTTTTTTTACGATAAAGTCGTTAAATCTTAAGTTTTTCTTTTTTAAATATTTTTTAATCCTTTTTTGCTATAACGACTCATATAGTTATGGAAAAAAATAATACAATTTAGATGTAAAAACACACCCCCATAGAAAGTCTAAGACTAATTCATTTACTCTCTCAAAGGTTAATATTAGAATGATTGTGTATACGGTTTCGTTCCTTGAAATATTCTAAGGGCAGAATAAATTTTTTCAAGGAATTCTTTCAAGCCATATCAATATTTTTCACTGGTAAGGTTACAAAGGATTAATCATCTTGCATTGAGTCATTTACTGGTCGTTTATTTGTAGACCTTATTCTCATTTGTGAGAGGATTTGTATCCGGAAACGTTAATGTGTGGGATTTGAAGTGACAGTAGTTGTGACTGCGCTATTGCTTGTTTTTTTTGAAACTTCGTAACTGCGGGGACTTGGATAACGAATACTCGGACAGCGAGCACCCCCTGTATATCTTCATAACATATTTTGAAGGCTACAAATAAGTTGAAATCATAAATTGTGTTTTTTACATACTGGGTATGGACGATGGTCTGGATATACTATATAAAATGATTTTAAAACAGAAAATCTCACTATGTCACATTTTCGATTCTAAGTATTTTAAGATTTAAAACAAAAAACAGTCATCAGATTCGTTATCCCTGGATTGCAATCCCTAGTCAAAATTCATCAATACAATATTTATATATTCATCATATATGCTGTGTCATATAATATAAAAAAAAAACCACTTCCTTCTACATCTTTTCATAATATCGAGAATTTATTTATGTAAAAATTCTGGGACCAAATTTCATTGAATATTCCTTGAATGGTTTTAGTTGCATCTCATTTTGTTTTATTTCTATTATTCAGTGCATGGTGAAAGATGGACCTGGCGAGGTCGGTAACTACTTCATGCGCCCCGAAAGCTGTCTGACTACTTCCCGGCACCTTATCCAAATGAGGAAGCTGCAAGAGCTGCAAACAATGGTAAATTACGATTTCCGATTTCATG